>JAIFZK010000024.1:8210000-8730000 GCA_027481765.1 Tenualosa thibaudeaui
AGAGAGAGAGAGAGAGAGAGAAAGAAAGAAAGAAAATGAGAGAAGGAGAGAGAGAGAGAGAGAGAGGTTAAGATCTGTGATCATGAATGTAGATTTTCAAAAAAGAAAGAAAAATACCAGACATAAACCATAAACCAGACACACAGAACTAAAAAAACTCATGACCTCTGCGGAAAGTTCTGTAAGGATGAAACAACTGAAATGAACTTTTAAATCCCACCCTGCAATGAAAAAGTAGGCTGGAGGACAAACAGTGAAGGACTGCATGAGATAGAGAGAAAGGACATTATCCAGGTGCTACGCTGCTACACTGTCCAGGGGCAATGTCAAATATGACACACTGATCATCACACAAGGATATCAGAGGAACATCAGTTGCAAAACCTTCTTTAAATGTTTTCATGGTCAGAAACAAAATCCATGAGAGCATGTGTGTATTAGGGATGTTATGTGCGTATGAGTAGGTTGTGGGTAGGTATAGAGGCAGGAGGCAGAGCAGTCATCTGTGGCACACACGCATTCGAGATGACGACCAAATAACTGTGTGGCGCTCCTCCAGCGTGACCTAGAATGACGCTGTGTCACTCTCCACAGGAAAAGCGACTAGTTCCTGTGTTGCATCAGTCACTATAAAATGCTGGAGGTGTTCTTACAGCTAATGTCTTATTGTGTCACTGCTCAAAAAAGATCTGCAGGCTGTTTCAAAATGACTCCCAGATTTTAAAACTTTTCCATCAGACTGGCAAAGATCTGACAATCAAATCTTTGCTGATATTTGCTAGTTTTTTGTTATTATTTTTTTTACCTACATCCTCATTATACTTTTTGATCTGTCACGTTTAAATTTTGTGTTTGGATGTCCGGCCCCCTATACCCTGTTTTATCCTTTATTTTATGTTATAGCATCATGTTCACTATTTCTATGCTTAAGTAAAACACCACAATCTGCACCCTTGACAGAGGGCAGAGGGAAACTCTAAATAGTATCTTTTTAATAAGAAAAAGCCACCTAGAGACAATATTTAGAGACTTTTTTAGATGTACTCAAATGCTTTTTAGGTGCAGGTTCAAATATTTGGCTTCTATGTTAGTGTGTGTGAGGTCTGCACACACTCCCCCAGAACACTGTTCTAACTATATCTCTTCTGAAATATCTCCATGTGGAGGATTGGTGCCATATTTGGCCTGGTATGTTTAAACAGATGTTGTGACTTGCCCAGGTCAGAGGGATGCTGGGAGATGTAGTGTTTAATCCATCACATTCGTTTTTATCGTCATCTAGAAACAGGTCTAGACTTCTCCACAGACTCAAACTGCAGACATAAACTACAAATCTATTGGATAAAGCAATGGGTATGCAGACAGACATGTGTGTACGTGTGTGTATGTGTACTGGCCTCGTCTATGCAGTATATCAATGATGGAGAGAACCAGACAGATATCAGCACGACTGTGTGTCTGTACTTGCATGAGAATGTGTGTGTATGAAAGGGAGGTCAGGGAGGTGTGTTTGTGTGTGTGTGTGTGTGTGTGAGTGTGTGTATGTGTACCTGTGGGTGCTGCTGTTGAATGTATCCGGTAATGATGCGGAGGCCAATGTGGGCCATTTCTCTAAGCTCAGGGCCATAGAGGGAGGTAGGAGGAGGGTGCCAAGCCTGCAGCCGATCCAGTAGGTTCACCATGCCCTCAAAGATCTACACACACACACACACACACACACACACACACACACACACACACACACACACACACACATACATACACATGCACACGTGCATATACACACACAGACATACAAACAAATGAATGAATATACAAAGTACTGAATACACATACACAATGCTTTTAGAGATCTGAAAGACACTTGACGTTCCAGTCCGGACAAACAACATCCCAATCTACCCACATACAAACTGAAAACAATACAAGACCCACCTACATAAACACAAAAAACACACATAACACAAGTAACACAAAGTCACATACATATTCACACACACACACACACACACACACACACACACACACACACACACACACACACACATATACACACATGCATTCAGGCACCCAGGCACTCCCAACACACTCTCAACAATGAGAGGAAATGGATCAACCCTCAGACATTCCTCCCAAGGACAGTCACGCCCAGCTAGATCTCTCAGGCTCTGCATCTCCCCACTGGCTTCAGGTCAGCTTACTGTAAGCTCTCACTTTATGTTCAGTGCAACTGGGTGATCTCAGCTTCTATAAAAATATACCCTCTCTATTGAAATCACCATGTCTCTGTTGGGTATCGTTACACTTAGGCCTGCCAAATAGGAACCTATTTGTAACTTGCATACATACACACACAAACACACACACAAACACACACTAACCACTGGATTAGAAACATAAAGTTAATCATGAAAAGTTTTTCCTTACGTAAACAGATAAACAAGTAAACAAGTATTTTGAGTAAAGGGTACTGGACAATCACAGTTCTTCAAAATGATTCCCTTACAGGTCTAAACATGAAGCTGTTCTGTTGTGCAAGTCTGTTTAAGGTTCTTTTACAAGAATCCTGATGAGTCTTTGAGAATCCTCAAAATAACATACTGTTTAGTTCTTTCTCTTTTGTGACAAAGAACCCGCCACTTTAAGGGTCATACTGATCAGTCTTTTATATTGTTAACCAGCAGGTTTGGATCCCAATTGACCGAAGTTGTACAGGACAGTCTAGACATGTTTCCTGAACTGGGAGAGAGTTATGGGATGGTCATGTGATCATGGGTGTTTGCTGATTTGGGTGGGGGGACAGGGTACTGACCTTCTCACTCCACAGGTTGTGGTTGTCGGTGCCTTCTGCAAAAAGGAAGTCTTGGAGCAGCCGCAGGAGACGGAGCAAGTTAGGATGGTGGGGTGGGGTCACTCCAGCTGCGTCCCGCAGGTCAGACAGAGATGACTCCAGCATCATTTCCAGCAGACTACACACACACACACCAGACACACACACACACGCATGCAGATAAACACACATACACACATTCAGAAATGCAATTATATATCATGCCTTTGATATTAAGTAGGGACATCTGTGCACAAGTTGAATATGTGTGTGTGTGGGGGGGGTTATGTATGTGCATAGCTCCATTTCTGCTTTTGTGTACATCTATCTGTGCATATATGCAGTGGGCCTGTCTCCTAACCTGCGTTTGATGTCATCAGGCGGACGGACCAGCTGGCAGGAGCTGCCAAGCTTGGTGAGGACGGAGAAGACCTGCCCCCTCTCTCTCCACACGACGTCATCTGGGCCCTCGGCCCCGCTCCACAGCACTGAGAACACGATGTTCGTCAGCAGGTTACACAGCTCCTCCTCAGGGGCCTGCTATATATAGAGAGATAGATAAATAGATAGATAGATAGAGAGAGATCAGAGGGGAAACAGGGAGGGAGAAGGGAGAGGGGATGATAAAAAGAGAGTGAGAAAGAGAGAGAGAGAGAAAGAGAGAGTAAAGCAGAAACAAAAAACACAGATAATAAGCCACATACTTCCACAATTCCACTAGCCACAATTCACTTCATTAGATTTTACTCCACTATCGTTTGTGTAATAATTGGATGTAAAGTTAAATTATGAACGGTATAAAAAATAGGGAGAAATCCACGCAGTTTCTCCAGCCGATGACCACTTATAAAGAGAGCTGGCCAAACTCTCCTCCCTTGTGGAGAAGGCTGACTCCTGCACCACAGTGGACAGCATGTAATACTGATTAAGGCATGCACACAGACATACACAGACACACACACAGACACACAAAGATGAAAGAAAAAGAGGAAGGGAAGGAGGAAGAGCAAGCAGAGGTTTGGTTACTACTACTTCACTTCCTCTTTCCTCACTTCCTCTCAAAACAGCCCAGGTGTACACACATACCTCTGACCACTGACCTACTGGTTCCCTTTCAGGGCAGGGCTGTGGAAGTGTGAGTAGGTATGTGGCCATGCAAGGTTAGAATAGAACACGTGTGTGTGTGTGTGTGTGTGTGTGTGTATGATGTTGGTGTGTGTTTCTGTTCTGTTACATACATACATAAATATGGGTAAACTGCTGTCTTTTGGGCAATAATTTGTATACATACCACATATACACCCAACCCCACACACACACACACACACACACACACACACACAAATGTGGAAACACATTTGTATATCAGATGGAGGTAAGTGGGAGGTGAAAGGGAGATGCATGGGTGAGTGTGAGTGTGAGTGTGAGTGTGTGTGTGTGTGTGTGTGTGTGTGTGTGTGTGTGTGTGTGTGTGTGTGTGTGTGTGTATATGTGCGTGCGTGCGTGCGTGCGTGTGTGTGTACCTGTGGGTTGGAGGTGTAAGTCTGTATGTGTGTATGTGTGTGTGTGTGCGTACCTGTGGGTTGGAGATGTGTGTGTGTGTGTGTACCTGTGGGTTGGAGGTGTTGGAGATGCTATCGGCAGTGGGCTGCTCCGTGCTATAGCTGGTTTCATCCAGCACGTTGGACAGGCTTGAGCTCTTGCGTGGCCGTGGACCCATGAAGGGCTTGCTGTGCTCTAGAGGGGAAGGGGTGTCTGGCTGTGTGGCCAATGGGTGGTGAGCCCCGTTAGGTCCTGTGCCAGCCCCCGTAACTGACTGGCCCAGGTCCAACTCAAACGGGGAGGTGCCGAAGGGCGAGAGCGGGTGGTAGGCTCCCTCCTCCTCCAGTCGGGACACTGGGATGTCCACCGTGTTGGAGAGCGAGGACGAGCGGCTGCTGTGTTCCATCGAGTCGAACGACTTGAAGTTGATCGACTCGCTAAGGCCCTTGAGCGAGGCGCGCGGTGGCGAATGCGACAAGTCCGAGAAGCCCTCCGACACGTCCTGCTGAGCCTCGTCCTCTTCCTCCTCCTCCTCGTCTTCGTCTTCCTCCTCCCGGGAGCGATAGGAAACGAAGACGTCGGCGGCGCGGTCCTCGATGATGCTGTCGTCACGGCGCAGCAGCGGGGGGCGTGGTGTGCTGGGGTCAAGGGAGCTGTGGGGGCTGGAGCTGGATTGGCTGGTGGCGCGTGATTCGTACGACTCCTTCACGTAGAGCTTGGTCAGGACGTCCTGCCAACCAGGCTGCCGGGCCAGCTGACGCACATACTCTTCATTGGAGTAGATCAGATGGAAGAGCTGTGAGAGAGAGAGAGAGAGAGAGAGAGAGAGAGAGAGGCAGAGACAGATGTAGACAGAATGCAAGAGAAAGAAAGAGAGAGAGATAGAGACACACACAGATATAGATAGAGAGTGAGAGAAATATACAGAGAGAGGTAGAGAGTGAGAGAGAGAGAGGAGCAAGGGTGACAGTAAGTAATCAGTATTTTGCTTTTCTTTTCCAATTTTCCAATCCTTTAATCATGTCTTTTTTGTTTGTACCTGCTTTATATCATTCACAAACTTGTTGGAATGGTACCATAATAATACTTTATCCAAAAGAGCAAGAGAGCAGGATTTGTGACTGTGAGGCCAGGTGGAGGGTGCAAAGGTAAATGCCAAAAATGTCCACAACATCCTGAAATCTTTTTTTTTTCCCTGTTACAAAAAGCCGCCATTTGACGGCTTGTTCTGTGACTTTTAACCCTGACCACAGGGAAGTGGATGTTCCGCTGAGTGTAGCTTTCATATTTTATGTAAAAATCTCATGTTTGGACAGAAGACGCTGAAAATGGGGAGAAGGGGAAGTAGCTGTTTTAAGTTTTGGATGCTGATATCCCAATTTAAAGACATAAATATTTCAGTATAAGAACAGGTGGACATGGGTAAGGCAGAAGTGAGAGGGCAGACGGAGAGGGAGACGTGTGGAGAGGCTCTTAGGGTCACTGCTGCTTACCTTACGACACACATCCAGACGCACAGTCAGGTCAGAGCGGTGGGACAGGTAGACAACAGCCAAAAGATCTCTGAAGTTAGGAGTGGGATCTGAAAACAACACATAAACATGCACATTCAGACACACTCTAATTTACACACACACACACACACACACACACACACACACACACACACACACACAAAGAACCTCCACATTGATTAACTTTTCCTTTTACAACAATGATTTTGTCATGGTCCATTACCTAAGACTACACACCCACAAGCAAGATGTTTCAAGAGCCTTCTAATTCCTTTAAAGTACAGAACACATTAATCCAAACACACACACACACACACACACACACACACACACACACTCACATTTAGCACTCAGGGCTCCTTTGTTTTTCTGTAATTAGCTTACCTGTGGCCAAAACCTGCTCGTAGAGACAGCGGATGGTGGTCATGGTGACGGGGGTGTCTCCAAGGAAACAGACCAGGCCGAGGTAACCTGAGTCTCGAAGCTTGATGCGCTGTTTATTGCGTTCCTGCACACGCTCACTCTTGAGTACTTTATACAACACCTGAGGAGAGAATGAGGGAAAATCACTGTTATTATTACAGTACTGTTATTACTGTTATTACAGATGTTTACAAACATCAGACATCTGTTACTTGTTAACAAACATCTGACATCTGCAGGTCGGGTGGTTTTGTGCCCAGCCAGCACATAATGGCAGTTCAGAAATACTGATTGAATCAAACGTATTGTGACAATGTGGCAGAGAAACAGACTACTGCTGTGTCTACTCAAGCAACATAATATGTAGAAACAGAGTGTGGCGAGTTGATTGAATTGTGTCTGAAATGAAATCTGACTGAGAGTGATGAGGGGCTGCAGAGCCACACTATACCACACTCATGAAAGGTATGCTGGGCCGGCGATAACTCTAGAGCGCATACACAATCTCCCCCTCCACCTTTTTCCATGTTACTTTCAAACACACACACACACACACACACACGCACACACACACACTAAACTATAGATTAAAACCGAGGCAGCACTTCAGTGATAGAATGCACACACACATGGACACACACACACACACACACACACAACTATAGATTAAAACTGAGGCAGCACTTTGCTGAAAGAATGTAGACACACACACACACACTAAACTATAGATTAAAACCGAGGCAGCACTTCAATGATAGAATGCACACACACACGGACACACACACAAACACAACTATAGATTAAAACCGAGGCTGCACTTTGTTGAAAGCATGTAGACACACACACACACTTGCTCTATCATCCCTCTGTCAAAGCTACACTAACATAAGGACACAAGTGTATCAGTGGGTGTAGGCAACTATGACGACAGTGACCTAATCTAATGGAAGCAAATGGCAAATGACAATGTGAGGAAGAGCATCTCCTTCAAACATGGCGGAGAAGAATACAAATATATATTTGTAAATAAATAAATATTTGTAAATAAATGTGATAATATGTTAATGTGATTTGAAAATAAATGTGATAATGTCACTGGATTGATTTAAAGTGTGCATAGTAAGCATATTACTGTAAACAGCTTCTGTATAATTAACAGTGGCAGCTGCTGTGCATGCAGTGCTGAGTGTGTGTTGATGATGGCTGGGTGTGCTGATGAGGGCTGAGGTGCACTCACCCTGAACACTCTCTCGCGAGTCTCATCGCAGAAGTTGGGTTTGAGCAGCAGGCAGTAGAGCTGCTCCACGCCCCACTCCAGCAGTATGCTCAGGGCCTGGTCCCGTGGAGGGGTACACCGCAGCACACTGTACACCACATCTAGGGCACTGATCACCTGGACACAGATGATGCAAAACGTTCAGAGCACTAGATACACACACACACACACACACACACACACACACACACACACACACGCACTTGAAGAATACACACACACTATGCACCATGTCCAGAGTACCACCTGGACACATATACAATACAGATAAAACTACACCCACATCTTTCCAACTTTAGAGGATACATACATGATTCGAGTATATACCACATCCAGAGCATGGATCAACTCAACAACTACACACACACACACACACACACAAACACACACACACACACACACACACACACACATACCCAAACACAACTTTGGTTACACATGCTTAAGATACTCAGTATACTCAATGACTAGGGCCCATTTACACTATAATATGTTATGTCCAGAAGACTAATGAGCTGTGCAGAGATACATAGCATATACACACACACACACAAACATACACAGTGGACAGTGCAGAGCGAGAGGAGAGTGAGGGAGGAGAAGAATGTTGAAGCTGGATGTACCTGTTTCTCATCAGAGGCGATGCAGGCATAAGCCAGGACGCTATGGAGCTCCTCAGGGCTGGTAGACTTTAGCAGGAAGTCCTTCAGCAGGGAGAAGAGCGAGCTCTGCACCGTCTGTTTCTCTTCGGACAGTGCGCTGCCATCCTTCTCCACGCTGTGACCAAGGGAATGTGTCACGCAACACCAACCTCACTGAGTATGTATATATGTATGTGTGTGTGTGCATGGTAGTGTGTGTGCATGCTATGCCAGCCTAGGCAGTTGTGTGTTTGTGTGACAGAAGTGGTTGGGCATGTTAGTGGTTAGGCACTCCTCACCTGTAGTAAGTACGTACAGAGTCCAGGATATACTGCACGCCATACTTCCTGCGTGTACGCTGCTTGCCCTCCTTTAGCACAGAGGACAGGTACTGAACGTGGCCTTCACACGACAAGACAGACACACACACACACACACACACACAAAACACTTTATAACACACTGAGGACCATTCTTTAGACACATTTAAGTGCACTAAATGTAGCCTGTCTCAAATGTATTCTATCTTAATGTGGCACAACTTGGTGAAACGTTCCATCTCACTGTATACAGTATATATGGCTGAAATGACAATAAAACCCAATTGACTTGACAAACAAAATGCACTTTAACATGGAAGGCCTAGTTAAAAATTGGGCACATTACACCAACAGCTTGGTGGGTTAGTTGAGCAAAAGACCTTAGAACTCCCTCCTGATTCCTATCTAATAATTCAGTGATGTTACTCCTCAGTGGGCTAGTTAGCATATGACAGCTGTGTGGGCTAGCTGAAGGAAAAGGCCTTAGGAATGCCCACACTGGTCCAAGTGTTGGTCCTTCCTCAGTGTCTCAATGATGTGTTGTGTGTCTACTGATTCTCTGGAGCTCATTGTGTAGTCATGGGGAGCTGCACTCTCAGCAGGTGTGAGGCTGGCTAATGCTAGCGCTAGCGCTAACGCTAACTGGCTCAAAGGGCCACTGTGTCTCCTGTGGCAAAGCCCTCTGCATATGAATGGAGCTGCGCTTCAGCATTTACCCAGCAGCAGTGTGAGCTCCAGTGTGCGCATGACTGTGAATGAGGAACGTGGCTATGAATAACTCCACTTGTGTGCAGGTGAGTGAGCTTTTGTGTAGGTCAGTGTGTGAGTGTGTGTGTGTGTGTCCTGTCTGTGAGTCTATAAAAATTATATGTATGTATGCATGCATATGCATTTATGCATATATGCAAGCAGGTCTATGTCTGTGCATATGCAGGTGCAGACTCTGTGTGTCCAGGTGTGAAAACAGGTGACTCTGACTTTGCATACTCATGCCTGTGTGTTTACATAATTCATGTGTGAGAGAGTATGGTGTGTATGTGTGTGTGTGTGTGTGTGTGTGTGTGTGTGTGTGCGTGTGACTGTATGGTTGTGTGAGAGAGAGAGTTTACATTTTTAAGTGTGTGTGTGTGTGTGTGTGTGTGTGTATGTGTGTATGTGTGTAGGTCTGTGTGTGTGTGGCCGATCACTGACACACACCCAGGCAGACGGCAAAGTGGCTGCGGCTCCAGATGCGGAAGTCGAAGAGCAGGTGCTGGTAGAGCTGCGAGAGGAGAGCGCCGCTGCCCTCGCTGGACACCTGCTCCAGCAGGAACTGGCAGGCCATCAGCACACTCATGTCCATCATACGGTTGGGCACCTGCATCCACACAGAGGCCACGGAGGAGAGGAGGAGGGGAGGAAGAGAGGAGGAGAGAGGGAGTGAAGAAGAGGAAGAAAGGGTTTATGAAATTATAACGATGCGTGTGTGTGTGTGTGTGTGTGTGTGTGTGTGTGTGTGTGTGTGTGTGTGTGTGTGTGTGTGTGTGTGGCTACTGTTTTGCATGGGCCTGTGGGTAGATAAGTGTGCAGGATATTTGCCTGCGAAAGCAAAAGTGAGTGATTTCATAGTACTTGTGATTTTGAAATGGATAAACAGGCAAGGAAAATGAAACAGAGAGAGAGGGAGAGAGAAAGAAAGAGAGAGAGAGAGATAGAGTGAGAAAGAGAGACAGACAGACAAAGAGACAGAGAGAGAGAGGGAGAGAGAGAAAGAGAGAGAGAGATAGAGAGAAGGAGAGATACAGAGAGAGAGGGAAAAAGAAAGAGAGAGCACAGGATAAGTGAGAGACAAAAAAGAGAAAGACTGAGTGAGAGATGTTTGTGTGTATGAATGTGTGCGTGGGCAAAAAAGAAGTGTTTGTGTGAATAAGTGTCTGATAAAATCAGCTTCTGTGAGAAAACACTTGAGTGTGTGACTATGACCGGGGGAGAGCAGAGTGTGAGTAATCATCACGAGTTCAAGACACTGCTCTAACACCAAGGCTGTAAGAGAGCACATACATCTCTGTGCATAGTTAAGTGTGTGCATTTGTTTGTTTTGTTAGGTAACATGGTGAGAACAGTAGTTCTAGCACATGCACTGTTCTTATCTGACATGTGCAAAATAACTGAAACACATTCCACATAAGGAGAATGTGTGTGTGTGTGTGTGTGTGTGTGTATGTGTGTGTGAATGTGTAACTGTAAGCATAATGCTTCCTCACAGGAAGCACCACCTTGCAGCCATAAACATCAGTGTGACGCAGAGACGCCTCTTTAGTCAACATCTATGCAAACATACAAACAAACATGCACACACACACACATGCATGCATACACGCATGCACACACACACGCACCACATTAGGAGGCCATACTTTGCATAGACAAATAACACACCTATGAGTAAAGCCCCAGCATTTCCAGACAACACTGACACTTTACTATACAGCTAAAATTTAACAATGATACAGACTACTGATTTTTACTACCAACCTTGTGTGTGTATGTATGTGCATGTACTGTGTGTGTTTGTGTGTGTGTGTGTGTGTGTGTCAGTCTATGAATGTGAATCTAAGTGTGTGTGTGTGTGCCATCTGACCTTGCTGAGCATGGCTCCAATGATGGCAGGCCCGTGGCAGTGCAGCAGGCTCTCCTGGTTGACTGAGTGGTGACGCAGCATGTTTTTCACCATCAACAGGAAGGCAGCCACACTGTTCCTCTCCAGACGCCCCTCTGCATCAACAGACACAGCAGTCAATCACTCTCACACCACACACAAACAGTACACACATGCGTGGGTATAACGGTATAACTCACATGCTTATAAGCATTCACACACAGTTCCTCGACACTGATTGAACCTGACTGGTTAACCACTGTAGCGCCGCATGTGCCACACACACACACACACACACACACCAAACACACTCCACACACACACACCAAACACACTCCAAGGATCACCACAAACACAGCAGCTGTGACTAAACACAAGCCTGAAGAGTGACACTTGCACACAGGCTGGCTAAACCATCTGTCTCCAACACCACAGACATGCCACTCCTGGAGCTGCCAGAGCATTCCCTCAGTAACCCTAACATGACTCTTGAGTTACACCACTCGGAGTGACAGAGGGATGGAGTGAAAGAGAGAGAGATAGTGAGAGAGAGAGGGGGAGAAGAAAGAGAGTGAGAGAGACACACAACACCCAATTATAGAAGGATGGAGAGAAAGAGACAGAGTGTGAGTCTCTTCCTAGGGTACACACACACACACACACACACACACACACACATACAGAGGAATCTGCTGCAGAGTCATACTGAGTCAGACCAGTGAAGCCAGTGAAGAGAGATATTTTTTTAATAGCTCTAGACTGCTCACTAAACACCATCTAAAGTATCCTTCTGGGGTCTTGTTGACTGCCATACAGGACTGATTAGATGACAAGTAGCTCTTGGTAAGGCAAAAAGACAATATAATACGACATATTAATTGCAATTTATTAAGCATATAGAAATTGCAATATATTAAGTATGTATGACAGCTTACTATGGCAGCTGTTCTAATATGGTGTTATTCTCTAGTGCGCAACAATAACACTGTTGGTTGTCCCTGGAAAAAAACTGTTTCCACTTCTACTACTGTTGTTGTTTGAAGTACAAATTCATCATGTTCATGTGTTTACATCTGATGTGAGCAGGTGTTGTGTTGCAATTGTGCGTGTGGTGTTTGTGTGTATCTGCACTACACAGTGTGCGTGTCTAGGCGGGTTGGAGAGAGCTTAGCCGTGCTACTAGTGTGGTTGTTTGTGTGCTCATGCTGACCTGATGACTTGCCCAGGGGGAGCAGCATGCCTGCGGGGCCCCTGGAGGAGGTGAGCTCCGGCCCCACCAGATCTGAGGTCTCCTGGCCAGCAGCCTCCGCCTGTTCTGCACCGCACACCTGCTCCAGCAGGGGTAGCAACGCGCCCATCCCCCCCACCGAGTTCAGCACGTCCTAAATTCCAGACACACGCACACACACATTGAGCAGAGACCACAGTAGTACCGATGAGTCATCATGGATTGGGATACAATCATTACTCTAGCTGGGAGTCTATAATCTCATTGCTGTCTATTTACATCTCTGTAATATCTGTGATATCAGTACTCAAACTAGGCTTGGGTGATGTTATGAGCACATAGCCACTCTATTACATAAAATATGATCATAAAAGGGACGTCAGGGAGGTGGCCAATACATACCTTGATGTCCGAGTTGACCACGCGGTGCCCAGTCAATCGGCCGTCGTACTGATGGTTGGGGGACAGATCCAGACAAATTTGGCTCTTAAAAGCCTGCAAAAACGACAGATGAGGAAATCTTAAAGTGTTTTCATTTGAGAGTGATGCCAGATAAACCACCACTAAGTACCAACCCCAGCAGTTTAATCTGTGCCCACCAATGAAAGGGCACCGACTACCCGACTACAGGCATGGACTCTGTACCTGAGGAGTGTAGTAGAGAAGCAGTTTGCTGTTGAGTTCGGAAAGCTCCCCGTCTGATTTGAACAGGCACACGTTGTTCGGACCTGCCAACAGAGAGAGGGAGAGAGAGAGAGAGAGGGAGAGAGAGAGAGCAGCGCAGGATTAAGATCAGGGTAACATGGTGAGAACAGTAGTAGTAGCACATGCACTGTTCTTATCTGACATGTGCATAATGACTGACACACATTCCACATAAGGAGAGTGTGTGACTGTGTGTGTGTGTGTGTACAACAAGTCTGCAAACTGGTGTAATTCGACTGTGTTTGTGTGTGTGTGTATATACCTGCACTATACAGTGTGCGTGTCTGAGCAGGTTGGAGAGCCTCGTGGCAGATGAAGGCTGTGCCCAGCAGACCGTCTAGTGAGGTTGGGGTGCCCCACTCGGTGTCCTGTAGGCCGGCTGGGATGGTGTGTACCAGGTCCCGCCCTCCCCCCAGGCCCCAGCGGCCTGCTGCAAAGGATGCTGGGAAGGACTGCGAGCGGGTGAGGGGACCAGAGTGTGCTGGGAAGGCCAAGTCGTTGTTGGGACCAATGAGGGAGGAGGGAGGGAAGGTGGGGGAGGTAGTGGTGGTGGTGGTCCGGTGCCCCGCCGAGCCGATACAGCAGGACGTGAAAGGCTGAAGTGAAGAGTAACCATCATCATCATCATCATCATCATCATCACCATCATCATCATCACAACATACATCCTTATTGATTATGCTGGTGGTCATCACAATCCTCATCATAATCCTGGTTAACATATTCATGCTCATGATCATGATAAATTTGATCACTTTCTTGAGCCCCATGAGAGAAAACATGGCTATGTGCAGACAGCACATCATCATCTACATGAGGCAGTGGAAGTGAAAAACTAATGATGGTGAAGTGTAGTAAAAACAACTGCATCACCAAAAAAGAGGAAGGGAATGATTAAATAAACAAATAAATAAACAAACAAATAAATAAATAAACGCTGTTAAAGCACAGCATGTAGAAAGAGAATTTTGAGGGCGCTTTGTATAGATGAAATACACAGACAGCATGGAGGCAAGTCAACAGTGTACTCTAACCACCCCTTCCTCCCCCACCGGCACCACCAGCACACCTCTCTCTTCTTCCTCTCACCTCATTCATGGTGGGGAAACGGAGTTGGGCCGTCTTGACCTGCTCTCCGTCTATGTAGATGGTCACCGTGTTTTGGCCAAACGGCCGGCGGCCTGGAATGTGCACAATGTCCACTGAGTGCTGGGTGGGAGAGTAAGCAGGAGGGAGAGCTCAGGTTATTTCTGACCCAAGACATAGTTCGCTTGACATTAACACAGCTAAAAATCAATGGCACGCTGACCCTGGTACCTGAGCATGATGGAACAGACTGTGTTCCCAAATGAAGAGCAAAACTAGAGTTTTACAAACAGACTAGGGGCCTGGAGAGACGGGAGTTGGGAGTGGTGTACATTCTTAATCTTATCTTTTAGAGTGCATGACTGCCCTTCTTCCTCTCAGGGGACAAATATAGATACAACAAAAGACGTCTTCTTCCCAAACAAAATTCAACATAATTATAATGTTTTTTTTTACAAATCCCCAAAATGTTTTTATTTATCATAAAAAATATCCTAGAATGACAGTACAGTAAAATACTATGAAGCACCTAAAAGCACCATCTGCTACCATGGCACCAACAAATATGGTGTGCAGTTTTTTATGTTCTTTAGACAATAGACACACACAATTCTTTAACAGGTTATGTGTCCTATTCTTGTCATGACTTGTGATGCACTGTTAAGATAATCTGCATTACTGCAAATACAATAAAGGGTGGACACTGTCACTTTGATCCCATGACTGTCATGCTATCTTTGTGGCAAATTTACCCAAGCGGAATCAACAAGAGGATTGTCAGGGAGTGACACAGCCATGTAGTCTTTCTTGGTGCAAACAGCTACCACCAACACCCCCTCCATGGTGAAGAAGGCTTCAAAGCCTGTGCCACTTGCTGTGAAGAAGCTAAGAAGAGCAAAAGGCATCACTCAGAGATATGAGAACAGGACTCATCTACACAATATCACGACAATATGAGAATCTCTACACACTGAACACAGCACAAACAGTAGACATGGAAAGAGAAGCCTCTATTTGTATACCAATATGCATCTTTGATGTCTAAAGGGATACTCTGTGACCGTAGTAGGAAATGTAACTGAGAAAATCTGGCACAACATTGACAATTAGCAAAACAGCAATAAACACTAACCACCGGTTAATAACCAATGAGGGCACAGAAATAGTTTCTTTGCCCACATCAGTTAGTATTGTCTGCCAGTTCACTATTTGTTCTATGTTGTAACAAGTTTTTACATTCTTTTACAACTGACAGCACTCAATGACCTCAAAAATAAACAAGGTTATTGCTTGAAATACCCTGCAATATCCCCTTACCAGCCATTACGTGTTACTGTAATCAAGGACTGAGCTAATGATTTTAAAATGTCAGTATGCTGCTTGTTACCTGTACAGCTGTTTCCTGCGTGGCCCTTTGCCCACAAGTGCAGAGTGCCCGGCAGGCGGCGAGGCCCCCACTGGTGAACTCGAAGCAGCAAAGCCGTCAGGTTGCAGCGGTGGGAACTCCACGTTGAGGCACAGCCAGGCATGGAAGGCGAAGCCGCTGCCCGGCCAGCGGGCGATGTGGGGCACCATGATGCCCGCCATAGGGGGCGTGAGGTCAAAATACTGCAGGGCACTGGTGCGGCCCTCGCGTGTGGCCATGGCCGAGAGGACGCGAATGGCTCGAGCGCAGTAGGGGTGTGGCGATGGTGGAGGTGGCGAACTGGCTGACCCATTCGACCCGGACGAGGCTTGGTTGGCGCGCAGCAGTCTCAGCAATAACTTGAGCTGCTCGGGCCGCAGCGAAAGGGTGCCCAGGTCCTGCAGCAGGCCCAGGAGAGCGTCGGCGCACTGGTGGTCCAGCCGGTCGGGCCGCGCCAGCACCTCCAGCAGTGTGTCCACCAGGCCGGCCTCCACGGCCACCGTGCGGCAGGCCAGCGAGCCCCCACACACGGCTGCCAGCCACTGCGACACCAGCAGCTGCAGCTCCCGCTGGCCCAGCTCTGGCAGCCACTGCAGCAGCAGCACCAGGGGCTGCTCATTACTGATGCCAAGGTGCACTGCCTGAGAGTGCTCCCCCTCCACCGCCTGACACACAGAAACACACAGAGAGAGCGAGAGAGGAGGGAGAGAGACACAGAGAGACGAAGAGGGAGAGAAAATGAAGACAGGGAGACAGCAGGAGAGAAAAAGGTTAGAGACAGAGGGAAAGAGGGAAAAGGAAAGAGAGAGAGGGGGAGAGGAAATGTTTAAGAATACATGAAAATCTGAGAGAGGGTCAATGTATGTATATAATGCCATACAATATGCTAAAGAAAGAGATAAGCAGCAAGGAGTATGAGCTTTCTAAGCATAGGGCAATAGTAAAACAAGCACTAATGGGGGAGACAAGAATGGACAACAATGACAGGACTGTTTTCAGAATGTAATGCATCTTTATGCAGTTAATCAGACTTTAGTTTATTCTTATGGCCAGTTACAAGTTACAAGTATTTACACAGGAATTAACATATGCACTTAATGCACTTACCCTTAACTAAAAAAAAAAAACAAAAAGTCTATTTTTGCAACTACATTTTGAACATCACAGAACATCACAGAATTGGTCTGCTGTGAGTTAACTTCAAAAGTTACAAGTCTCTGCAGTTAAACTTACTAGATGCCTAAATTAATTATGAAAAGCCCTTTGAAACCCCAGAAGCAATAAGCAGGAGAGAAAGAAAGAAAGAAAGAGAGAGAGAGAGAGACAAAGAGAGTGATGTAATCTGGCAAGGTGAGGAGATGTTCATGTCTATATATTACCATGTTCATCAGCTCCTGCAGAAGTCGCTTGGTTGGCCGGCCTTGACTCTTGAGTACATCAAAGAGCTGAGAGTAACCAATCCGTTCCTTAAAGACCTCCTGGAGATGAGGGAGAGATAACATGCAGACGCAGTAGACACAAAAATAGAGTGAAAAAAAAGAAAAAATCAGCTCTGAAACACAATGAGGGTGACACAATGAAGAACTATTTAAGGCATTCCCCATCATGGGAAAGAGGCTTTCATGAAGCAGGTTTCAAAAGCAACAGAGAGATAGCTTTTGAAATGATTATAAATTCAACACGAAAGCCACAATAACTGGGAGAGCTTTGAAAAGGTTGCGCAACTGTGTGTGTGTGTGTGTGTGTGTGTGTGTGTGTGTGTGTGTGTGTGTGGCTTAGAAACATTGTGAGAAAGAGAAACACTCTTGGTTTACCATCACTGCTTCCAAATATATTAACATAAACATGAGAAGAAGATAAGCTCCCTCCAGGGTAATGGTGTCCATTAATCAAGCACTAAGGCCTTTTCAAATGGTGCCCTATTATTGATGGGTAAAAATGCTCTGACCAAAGCAGACATGCTGGTCTACTTTCTACATTACAAAGAAGTGTGTGCGTGTGTGTGTGTGTGTGTGTGTGTGTATGTG
The DNA here is from genome assembly GCA_027481765.1 of Tenualosa thibaudeaui. Lineage (NCBI taxonomy): Eukaryota > Metazoa > Chordata > Actinopteri > Clupeiformes > Clupeidae > Tenualosa > Tenualosa thibaudeaui. The sequence goes on from JAIFZK010000024.1 coordinate 8,227,636, forward strand.
TGTGAGTGTGTGTGTAGATCAAGATGAAGGATGGAAGTGGGGAAGTGTTTTACAAACTGGACAGGCATGAACAGGCGCACTCCCAATTGACGTCCACCTCCTCCTGCCCGGATGTCTAACCTTGTCCATTTGCAAGACACAAGACCCCAAATTGTTCCCAATAGGAAGGAACAGTGCTACAGCCTGTCCACTGAACTAAGACTCCTAATGTGAAGCAATTTTCCAGAGTACCCAGAACTGAAATGAAGTACTTTTTTTATACCTAAAAGATTGAGGAAGTTTGAGATAGAGAAACACACACACACTGTGTGTGTCACTGTGTGTGTGTGTGTGTGTGTGTGTGTGTGTGTGTGTGTGTGTGTGTGTGAGAGAGAGAGAGAGAGAGAGAGAGTGTGTACAGAGGAGCAGGGCACACAGAAAAGAAATTTAAGAGTAGAAATTCTCATGAGTAAAATGAGGAAAGTGAGTGATGTGTTGATAAAGACAGAAAGACAGATACCTTGGCAGAGGGAGAGTTGCTCATGATGGCTGTAAGGACTTCTATAGCATGCACCGTGATGCAGTCTGAGCCCTTCTCCCACACCTGCACAAGTACACACACACACACACACACACACACACACACACACACACACAACATGTTACTTAGAAATAATAATGTAAAACTGTAAACACACACTGAAACTAACAATCACACACAGACACAAATCCATACGTACACACACACACACACACACACAGATACTGAGAAAAGCCAAATACCACACTCAACTCTGACACCCGCATGTCGTGGAAGAACATATCAGATTACTTCACACCAATAGTGCTGACAGAACCACATGCACCAGGATGACGTCACTGACCCACAAACCCGGAACCCTTTTTTGTGCCCTTCCAGCAACAAGCGGAGGGTTGTTAAGCGAGAAAGGAAGACAGATGCGTCCACCACAAAACCACCACCAGATGCACACTGGGATAGTGAAGCCCAGGGGGTCACCAAGCACAAGCTTCACCTGCGATGGCCTCATCACCCTGGGGGTTCTGGGGCAAGGGAGTGTGGGCCACATGCTGGAGCTACACAACAGCTAGACACGAGGAGAGTGAAAGCCAGGCCAGCTCCATGCAAGCAAAGACCCACACACACACACACACACACACACACACACACACGTACACACACGTACACACACGTACACACACATGTATGGTGCACACACCTGTGGGCATAGTCAGCAGGAAACTCCCAAATCTCACCCTTTACACCTGAGCTATAACAATAGCACTACACCCACACCTGTATACATACACACACACAGACATACACACAAGCACGCACTCACTATATCTTACCTCATAAAAGCTTTTTTAATAAAATGTTTGTGTAGCTGTTAAGCACAGAACGGTTTTAAATGTTTTTGGAGTATCTAATCTCTTATGTGCTTTCCTATTGGAGATATTCAGGACAGGGTGAGCAGTAGGCTGAGTTTCCTGCTAACAGACCAGAGTGTGTGTCACCAGAGAAGGGGCCTGGTGGGGCCCGGAGGAGTACCTGATCCACTTCCACCTCCGTCAGTAGGTGTGTGGAGGGGTCACACATACCCTCATCCTCCTTGTTACACCTACGGCTCTGATAGAGCTGCGTGCGCGGACACACACACACGCGCGCACACACACACACACACACACACACACACACACGGATGCACATGAAGCAGACATAAAATTAGCACAAACACAAAAGTGGAAAGATAGAGGATAACAGATAGAGACAGATAGATAGATAGACAGACAGACAGATAGACAGATAGATAGATACGTACACACACACATAAACTCAAATGTCCATACTTATGGACTTTCCTTGCTCAGCATATGCTGATGAGAAACAGAGGGATGAAAAGGGTACATGACAGACAGACAGACACATGCAGAACTACAATAAAACATTAGACGACAAGTTTAAAAAAGAGGAAGACAGAGGGACAGGAAGACGCTAGCACAAAGGCTCAAAGACATGTAGGCAAACCTTGCTGTTCTGGATGAGACGAAGGATGTGCTCGAAACAGTTGTTGTTGAGGAAGATGGCCTGCAGCACAGCTCGGTCCTGACACTGCAGGATCTGGGGGATCGTATCTGTGGAAGGCAGTCAGTATTAAAGCCATTCATCAGGTGACTGAATATTTATTTTATTTATTTATTTATAAAAAAAAAAAACATTGCAGACATCATTCAACCACTGATGTGGATGAATCGGATCACTGTATATGCTGGAGACTGCCAGTTTACCCTCAGTCAACATCATAATGCTACATAATGCATTGTAAATAAAACAAGACAAAATACAAGAATTTATGGCATCTTCACAGTGACATTTTTGAAGGATGGTAAGCATCACTGCACTGAAATCAGCTATTCCAGTATTTTAACGGCGCAAGAGCAGAGACTGAACTTGAACCTAAACCATTCTAACTTGGGCCTCTTTATTGTCTGGATGTCTTTATCCAACTTGCACTCTGTTCATAATGCTAAAATCTACCTCTTGACAAAATGTTGCACAGATATACATAGAAATACACCCAGGGTTCACCATTAAACATTGGTGGTCAATTCTCTTGTGCAGTGCTGTGGATGGGGAATGCTATTCAGCTTACTGAGCATGTGAGCCTGCAGTGCGACTAGGCTCTCTTCCCAGTGCAGCATAGAGTCACCGCTGTCCGCTGGGGGCCTGCTCCAGTTGAGCAGCTGGAAGTAGCCGTCTAGCACGTGCCTGATGTCCAGCTGCCGCTCGGCTGGGCTACTGCCGTGTAGCAGGTGCAGCATGGTGGTCAGGCACCTCAGGGTCAGCCGTAAGAGACGAGGGTCCTTGGGTTGGTCTCTGGAGGGAGGGGGTCGCAGGCACCAGGCACGAAGCACGGAGAAGAGGTCGTCCACTGCAGAAGACGTCAGGGAGAGCAGACCATTCCTCTGTGTGTGGGAAGCGAGCACACACCCACAGACATCCATGCAAATGTCAACAAACACACACAAATACACGCACACATACACACACACATACACATGCAAACAAGAACACACACACACACATAAACATACAAACACACATGCACACACACATACATGCACAAACACAAACACAGTGAGAATCAGAGAGGCCTTTGAAGCTCTTCCCTTGCCAGCATGTGAAAGTGAGTGGCTGAGCCTCTTGAGATCTGAGGTTGCTGTTTACCTTACTCCCGCTCAGAACAGCTCCCTGCAGATGGACCAGCCACACCACCAGCACCTCAGGGAGACGCTCACTCTCCTGCAGCACGTCTGGGGACCACACACACACAGACACAGTGCTGTAGTCTAGTTTGCTGTAGTGGGTATACTGCCTGTGACTGTAGTGGTTATACTGTCTTGTACTATTACAGTGTTGTCAGTATTGCAGCCTATGTTTTACTGGACATAAGCAAACTTTACTTTAGAACCTTTTAAGTGATTATACGTCATACACCTGCGTATGTACATACACATGCACACACTCCAAAAAGTGCACACACCCACCCACACATACGCACACAAAAACATACACACACTGTCACGGCACATCTCTGACAAGTCACAGAGCTTTGTACAGAAATGAACCAGAACACCAATTTTGGCATGAGATAGAAATTTGACAATCATAGCCATGGAACACAAGTGTAAACCCTTCAAAACAAAATGGTAACGAAACTTTGTCTTTCAAGAGCCTTAGCCCAGTATCTGTCTCCAGTGTTTTTTTGCCTTAGTGTGGCTGAGATGAGGGTCCAGTGACAGCTTTAACCAGATCTCTTTCCCTCAGGCAGGAAGGACCTCTTAATTATTCACCAACTCACACAATTATTCACAATGCCCCATGCTGTGTCAGTGTTTCACACCAGGGCCACAGTTCTGTGAAAAGTTTAGATTTTTTTCTTTTCTTTATTTCTTGTTGAGGCATATTTACAATTCAAAAAGTCATCTTAATCACCCAGAGAATTCTAATTGGCTGGCAGGGTGTGTGCTAATTCTGTATAATGCATACCTATGAAGGAGATCTGGTAAAAAAGTCTAACTATATATCAGTGCTCTTTCGAATGGTAACTATAATAAATGGCAGTTGAACTTGTCAGCAACAATGGAATCAGCTGTTATTAGCTATAAGCACTGTTGAAAAGAAAGTCGTACAGCAACTGAACAGGTTTCTTCATTACTGAGCTATGTTTTAAATTGAGTTGCAACCGGGTGATCAATAAACTTGGTGATTAATGAAATTGGCGTAGCAAGTTCTGCCTCGTTCATTGATTCTGTATAACAGCACACACTCATTGGCCATTATCTCTTACTTGTGAGGGTTCAAAGGAATAAGGGCAAATGCAATTGTCCCACAGTTGGCCCTTGTTGTGTCTGTCTGGAAATGGCATTGGTGGATGAGTAAGGTGACCTTCTATTTTGTGAGTGTGTGTGGGTGTGTGTATGCTGTGGCTGGAAATGGCAAGTACTTGCACAAGAGAAGTGCTTATTTGTACTGAATAATTAACCAAGTATTCAGTACACCAACTGTAAACACAATGTAAAGTAAAATGGGGCGGTTTGTAGATAAACTGTCATGTGTAATCTGTGAGAGGAAACCCCTCCGGTCCTTTTGGAATTCTACAGCAAAGCTTTCACAGACAGCCCCAGTGGGGTTAGCGCATGCTAATTAACAAGATCGAATAGTGTCTCTTTTGTAGCAGACACCAAGGGACCATCACAGCGGGCAAAACGAGAGAACAGTGCAAATGAGATAGCAGGTCTGTCAGAATGGGGACATGATGTACACAAGGCCTTATGGATTCCTCTGGCTCTCGCCTGTTGAGCAGCAGATAAGAACTACAGCTAGTAGCCGGGCCTGTCAACACAGTAGGCGCAGATGCTTGATGCAATACTGAACGAACAGATGACTTGATCTGCTTGTTATGACAGGCCCGGTTAATTCCAGTTAAAACATATGTTGTTTCACTGTCGTGTTTTTGTTGGAAGAAAGATTGGTGAGTAAGAATTTCTGAGCAGAGACGGGACCCAGTATCCCTCAGAGTGCTCATGGAATAGGCCTGGTTCTATGCATCATAAACAGAATGATCGTCATAAGATGGTCAATATGCCATCAATGACACACCCCTGTTGAGACACACAACTCTTCTTGTTTACACAAATGCCACTTGGGTGTTGGTGAGTTCCAACAAGTATGTGGATGTAACACGTCCGATGTCGTCACCTAGTTTGACACAAGGTGCATCCCATGTTCACCTTGCGCCATGACTATTACTATTGTAAAAGGCGCTGTACAAATATAATTGAACTGAATTGAATGTGCACAACACACTACACCGTGTTACACGCTAACATGATATGAACTCGTTCACACACCGTGGAAGAGAGCAGGAAGCTCCTCGGGAACAGACAGAGGAGGAAACTTGTATTTACTCCTTTCCAGCACGCTCACTTCCTCCCTGGAACAAGAACACAAACCAACAAGACTCTTAATGAATCATCAATTCAATTTAAAACAAACTTTCAATTCAACTCCATTTATCTTCATTGGATCTGATTAGCAGCAGCTAAATTTCATTCAGTACAAAGTAAAAACAATCCTCCAGCTGCTTTATGAGAAACTTTGAACTTCTGACCTAAACTGAGACATTATCCATTTGGGACCATCAACCACACTCTTTGGATCTCATTCTTTGCAGTTCCAATCTACATGATTCAGCACTGGGGTATATTGGCAGGTCCCAATGCAAACTAGCATGCAAACCAATGCAAATGGGGTAAGTCTGAGCAACACAAGGTTTGTGAGTAACTGTGTCAGGTCAGAGTGTGGTCTGATGATGGGACGATGTGATTCAACACTTGATTGCTGTGGACATGTGAGGTCTGACATCACTGAGAAAACACCCCACCTAGCCCCCACCCTAAACACACACACACACGCACGCATGCACATACACACACACACACATGCACACTTTCTCTCTCACACACAAACAATGTTATGCATTAACCTGTTTTTTATTACACATTCCTGCTGATGCTTATCCACACCCACTGTTGTCAACCGTGTCGCTCACAAACCCACGAACATACACACATACACACACACACACACACACACACACACACACACACACACACACACACACACACACACTTACCCAGCCAGTTGTCTCCTCCAGGTCTGATATGGGTCAAAGAGACTCTCGCAGAGCAGTAGGCCATGCTGGATCACACTCTGAAGAGACTGCTGATCCTTTGACTGTTGCTTCAGCTGGAATAAACACACACACAGACAGACACAAATATACATAATCTGAACATCTTTCTTAGCTGTCAGTTCTACTTCATCCACAGAGTGAACTCAGAAGGTTGGGCAAGTCCCTTTGAAAAAAAGGCTTGGTATTACAATACCAAGAACCCAGTAAAGTAAAATTGAATAAATACAACACAGAGGCAATATTGTTATTTCAATGGGCCATGTCCTAGCAAACACACACATACACACACACACACCACAAATTCACAATAGCACAGAAGGTCACCCTACCCATCTGCTCTTTATCACAGAACCTGTTCTGTAGGCTGGCAGCGCAGAGGCGTGTGCTGCACGTGGACCTGTGCGAGGAGGAGAAGCGTGTCTCCCTCCCTCCTCCCTCCTTCCATACATCCCTCCCTTCTTAAACCCAACCCTGACCCTGACTTTCACCTCCACCAACCAGCCGATGGACTGGAAGTCTGCTCAAGCTCACCCAGCGAAAAGAGAGACGCACAGGGTGGTACTACTGTGTCTGACAGAGGTGGCAATGTGGGTTGAATGTGGGTGTGAACTGAGAAATATTCTTGGCTTAAGTTGTGACAGCCAAAAGAAAATCCAATGCTTAAGCAAGAGCTAAACTATGCAAAAACTAGGAAATATTTGTGAAAGATTTGAAAATAGGCCCTTGCCTTCACTTCTCTGTCTAGCCATTCATCAACACCAATGGATTTGAGTAAAGTTCTGACAGTCCAATCTCTGAGTTTCAGTTGAGCTTGTTGAGGGACTTCAGAGGTAAATATCTCCCTAATGCTAGTCCTAGTTTACTTAGCCGAATGTCCCTGCCTTATGAACACAATTCTTACAAACATAAAATAAAAACATTGTGCAACTGTTCAATGTCCATCACGCAACATCAAATCAGTGCACAAAAGACAAAAGGAGACATATCTTGTGGAAACAGTATCTATAAAGGCAACGCCTTTATTGCAGTAGAGGATTTACGGCTCTGAAGCTGGCGATACATTCTGAGCACGTTCTTATTGAGACACTCTGTCTGGATGCTGGATTTTTACTCCCAACACTCCCTGTGTTAATGGGTTTCTGGTCCGAGTGTTGCATGACATTGCGGTGCACAACATGAGTCTTACTGACATTAAAAAAAGTTCTGAGCTTATTCAGTCTCTCCTCTCAACCATGGATGACAGCTTGCCTGCAGAGTATACTGACATCTCCTGTCGAGACTAAACACCTTTTAGCTACTGACTTATCTACTTCTGTTTTTCTACTTTTCTGAAACTTTTTTAGTATTTATTTCCTATGTGTACTAATGCATTTAAATGGGGGATATTACTGACAATTACTGATCTGCTGCTGTCTGTATCGACAACTGACCCCTTCATCATTGTTAGTGAGATATCTAGAGCCACCACATAGCCAAAACTGGGCACGCCATTTTAGAAAATCCAACAACAGATTGGTCAGAGGAAGTGGGTTCTGTACACCCAGCTGCTGAATAACATTTAGTCATGGAAACAAAACTGAAGCCGTACCCATCTCTGCAGTCTCACGGTTTTCCGTGCTTGCAACCAAAGCTACTGAGGAACACCCTCGAAATGGCAAATGGTTGAATGGTTGTAATATAGACTTGGCTGAGAGGAGTTTCCAAGAAGAGTAGAGTTTTGGTGGAAAGCTACTGAACTAAGTGCTAAAGGCACTAAAAATGGCAAGGAAAAGCTTGTAAACACCACCCTGTGAACTGCCCAGCTGATGGTACTGATAAAGATTTGCTAATGAAATTCTTCTTTGCTGATATATTACCAGTGTTGCAAACAAGTAAAGCTTTTCATTTTCATTTCAGAGTGCTCCATTAAAACAACAAAATGCCTTATCCGGCTAGTGACCAGACACCCAATACACTGCCATATCATCAAACAGAATTAAGACACTGATGTCCAAACCAGTTGCCTATAAAAACAACCCTAAAATGTAGGCGAATTGCTACACAGAGTTGTTTTGAAGTGAAATTGTATTTAACATAAAAGTAGATGCACTGTGTAGCAACTGTGTCTATGTCAATGTTTGTATATGCCTCTTGCTTCTATGTTGTATAATGGCCTGTATAATGCATTTCTATGCATCTTTATATGTCGAAATTTTAGGTTGTGGAGATTTCTCACCATTCTTTGGGTGAGAGTAGCTAGACTGTATGAACCCAATTCACATCCAAATGATGATATGTAATCTTGTGATGACATTTGGCATTCCCATTAGCTACTCACTGAATCATTTTTATTCTCTGCTCAAAACACAAACCAGGAGGGCGAAGTGCACGGTGTAGTTAGTGATGTGTATTTTACATCATTATAAATGGCTACGTTGACATACTTACCGTGAAAACATGTCAAAATACTCTTTAAATTAAGCAAAAGAACTGTACCTGATTAAGGCAGAACGTTAGGAGCTTGATGGTCTCAAACACAAACCCTGGGGTCTTGTCAGGGTCAATGTTCTCCATGTTCCTAAGAATTGAAAAAAAAACATTTTTGAATTAAATGTGGTGAATTTGGTAAATGTTCCTCATCACAACATAGCTGTCCAAGGTTCAGATGGTTTAGACATTATAGGATGATGGGAATAGCTCATTTAAAAGCTGGTGTCCATGTAAAAATGTGTGTGTCTGCATGTGTGGGCATGTGTGCGTGTGTGTATGGGGAGTGGGGGCATATGAGTGTGTTTTTGACCCACCTGGAGATGATGATGAAGAACTTGATGAGCAGCAATGGATGCGGCACGCTGCCATTGGGCTCCTTGCCAGAGAGGTGAAGGGCACTGTGCCACAGCTGGGTACTCAGGAACACCAGCACCTCCCTGGGCAGCTCGGGCACCTCGGAGCCGCTCTCCTCCAGCCTGCCACATAAGCATTGTGCAACCTGTGTTACCACACCTGTTTTACCTGTGCCAAGTTAACCCGCCGCCTGGCTAGCCCCAGCACTCATCTGGACTCAACTCACAGCACCACAGGGCGGCTGCTGAGCACAAAACCGCATAGCATAGTGTGACCTGCGTTAACTCATGTGTCTCAGCCCAACACTCAGTACCAAGACCTGAACCCAAGGGTTGGAAGTTTACCACTAGAAGTTGGCTAAAACCCCTTGGCGCACATTTCACTTACTAGCAGGACTCGTAAAGTGTCGAAGGGGAGGTTTATTAACATACACACTGCACTATAAACCAGCTGGCTACCATTACACAAGCACACAGGTCTGAGAGTCAGCCTGGCAAACCTCTAGCCCTCAAGTCATAGCCATGGAAATGGGCTAAAATGCCTCCAGACATACTGGGACTAAATGATCCAACACCTCTGCTTGGCAAAGGCATATTAGACCTGCGGTTCAGTGTCCAATTCAGTTTATTGATCTGGTCTGTTGCCATAAAATTGACATTGACAAAAATTGACAAAAAAACATTGATGTGTTCATTGCTTCATTTCTCAACTTCAAAAGGACTTAAATATTGAACAAGGATAGAAATGATGCATGCTGTTTAATTCATGACATTACTCAGGAGTGGCTCCAAATGAAATTTAAGAAATATTTCAGGGAACTAGATAGAGAAGATAGAGAAGAAATGCTTAGTGGAGAGCTGGACCTGGAAGCCTTCTGTTTAGTTGAGTGTAAAAGTGATTGCTGATTAACACAGTTGTGAGCCTCTTCAACCCTGGCCTGTACTGATAAATATGCATCTGAGAGTTTGCATGCAAGTGGCACTGCATCATTGCTCTGTGGTTTCTGATGTAGTAACTTACCGTCGGGGCTCCAGGGACTGAACATCAATAATCCTCTCAAAGGACGCCACAAAAGCTTCCAGCCACTGTTGCAGATAACCTACATCTTTCTGCAGAGGATCAGAGAGACAAGGTTAGTCTCTGTGTGTGTGTGTGTGTATGTCTCACAGTAACCAATCTTTAGCTCAAGACCCGTTGATGACTTTTATTGTAAAAAAAATTGACGTGGGAGCACACTAACCACAAGCATTGATGACCAATTGTGCAAGTGTCGCATAAACTGTGACATACAAATTGTAGACAAAGTAATGTCCTCTATTCAAATGGTAAAAAATTCTAAATTTAAATGGTTTCAGTTGGTGGCAAAGACTGCACCTCTCTAACACAAGAGTAAATACACCATTAGAACTCTCTCTCAAAGACTATTAGAAGTTGACTATGAATGGCATCATTTATTTACTGAGATCTTTTGATTATGAGATCTTTTGCAACAAGCCATTCCACTGCACTGAGTGCCACTTCTGACACAGAATGATTCATCATGAAGCACACGTACATGAAACACATGGCAAACATGTCATCACATAGCTCATGCAGAGGAACCCTGATCTAGTTCAGCTCAGACACACACAACGCCCACTTGCCAAGAGAGGAAGTTGCCTGTCACAAGCCGCAACGCCGAGAGAAGAGAGAGAGAGAGAGAGAGAGAGAGAGAGAGATACTGCATTCAGTCTGCAGTACACAGACTCTTCATGTCTGAGGCGAATAACTACCCTTTAGGTTTTACTTCTGACCAAAAGCGCCTCGCCTCAAATAACACATCTCATACATAAACTACATAGGTGAGTTCTAGAGAGTGAGCAAGGCTGAAAACAGACTCGGAAATGACTCTCGCTGGACCCCTGTGTTGTAAATATTACCAGTTGATGTTCAGTTGGGAGCCAGTCCATGGCTCATGTCTGTCAGGCAGAGAGGGGAGCAAATGGGGGTCGTGCCGGCCCCGATCTCCCTGCACCTGCGTGGCAGAGATGGTGAGGGCACCTCAGCCCCGGTGGCTGGGTTGCGGCTTGAACGCTTGTAGTCCAGGAAAAAAAACGGTTCACTCAAACACCTCTGAAGCACGGAGAGGGAGACATTGCCAGCGATGTGATGCACTGCCTCTCTGTCTCTCACGAGTGTGCTCTCCGCTTCTGTCAAACCACCAGGAAATGCCAAGTCTCTTTAACCGAAGCACATTTCCTCTCTACACATACACACAAACAGACATGTGCGTGCGCACACACACACACACACACACACACACAAACACACACAAACACAAACACAATGTCTTCCTCTTTTGTCTGCAACTAGTGTATCTATGGCCAGATCGTTTTGGTCTTAAATCACACCATCACAATCATAATCTACCAAGACTATTAAGTGAAGCTTATTTAAAGCTTTTATGTTCCTAAGTTTAAGATATAGCATTAGCTATCGCATACAGTGTATTACTGCATGTGTACTAGCTGAATACCAGTTTAAATAATGTCAGCTGCAGATAACAACAGTGCTAAAAAACACAAATTTAGCTTATGTCCATGAAAAGTTCAGATGTCCTGGAATGGAAAACTCAAATGGTTTAATTGACATAATGGTCAGTTAATTTTCCAGCCCATTTCCTGTTGTCACTTAGGCTCCACAGAGAGAGAAGGATAGCAAATATAATTGCAAAATATTTGCTGTTTGATCACAAATTATTCAAGTCCAGAAATATGTCCTGGAAGAGAGAATCTTTTGGAGTTGCACTGGTTTAGGGACCCTGCCAACAGAACCTCATCTGGACTGAAGCCCACAAGCTCAGGCTCTCCATTAGCGCAGGCTCCTGAGCCGAGCAGAGGTCATGACAATCACTTTAGCCAGCCCTAATGAGTTTTCCATTTTGTTAGAGGTGAAAGGACTGAGGGATCCGATTTAATTTAACCCCTAACTCATTCGCACTAAAACTATAGAGATTTACAGCAACTGGGAGAACACAGAACTCGAGTTGTATTCCCAGTATCAATTGCTAGACTACAAAATAGAGTAGAACATCCACATCATGCAGATTGTGATCACGGCATACTGGCATCAGTTACGGGTGGAAATGAACTCTCTTTTAGCTCTATCAGTTTAGCATTTAGCCTGAGACACAGCATTTTGCACCATTTAAGGCATGTTACACCACAACAAGTATTGCCTATATTTCCGTTATTTCAAGAACCAAAGACACTTCCCTAAATTGTGCAAAGACAGAAACCTTACAAAAACACTGGTCTGATTCACATGTCCCTCTCAGAGATCCATATCATTTGACAGCAAGCTACACATGATAACTGGAAGAAGGGTCATTTGATATACAACATCGGAAGTGAGAGTTACTTCTCACAGAGTACAGCCACCTGACCACGCCCTGTTATGGTCAATCACTAGATGTTTAAAGGATCTTCCCCTACTGCTGGTTCACTGGTCATGACCTTGCGGTTCAACAGATGAGACGAATCCCATTACAGTAAAGAGGTTGGCACAGCATCAGTTACAGAAAGCTATGAATAAAAATTCCAAAACAAGTCTGTTGGCAAGACCCTATCCATTTCTTTTTGCATGTGGCACTACCAAAAAGCAGCAACACTTGAATATGACCAAAACTGACAACCACATGAGAAACTCCCATCAGCTCCACAGCTGATAGCCACAATAAAAGGAAGCTGGGTTAGACGGGAGACTGATCGCCTGCTGATCTCTGTGCATAACCCTAATCATGCTTTTGTGTCCGAGCACACGTGTGTGCATGTGAATGTGTGAGTGGGTGTGTGTTTTTTTTTTGGGAGGGGGGGGGGCTGTTTGAGATGCAGGCCCATTCTGGCTTCCTCCACCAGCAGAGAGAGAAACAATGAGTGCAGTTGGCTTCCTGATTCAGCTCACCACTGGTAAACACACACAACACACCCACACACACATACATACACAAACACACACATGTGGGGCTGCCATCAAAGGTACAGGTCAGTAGCAGGAGCTCATACAGTACCCGACATGACTACCTACAGCTTTCAGCATTAGCAGAAACTGTTGTGCACAGCAGAGGCATCATCCATGACAGCAGGATAATCCCAAAGCTCTACCCTGGATGAGTTAACATCACAGGGAGGAGTGCACTGCACTCGTCTCAAGGCAGAGGCATGGGGCCATCATCAGCACGGTTCACCCTCCTATCATTAGCCCAGATTCATCATCACACAGCTCATTATAGCAGACTAATTACACACAGCCCCGACTAGTACAGTTCTCCTCTGCGCTTGCCAGGTTTATCCACTCTTCAATTACCCTCTTATTACAGAGACGAGAGGCATCTCGCTCCTGACAAGCTTCTCACTTCACTGTCTCCCCAAGGGCCTCTGCCTCATCCCAGCAGGCCTGCATTGGCAATGTGGCCTCAATCAGATACCACAATAATTTCTCAGATTTACCTCAGTGATGATGCATCTTCTTCAATAATGATGATCATTAAAGTGTCAACACAGCACCGTACAAGCATTTGCCTTCTTATGGGACAATGTACATCTGTAGAAAAAATCACCAGCTGTGAAATTGCAATACCATAATTTCCTGATTATTAACCGAGATTGATTAATTGATTTTGCAAAATGTAATGAGGTTAATACATGGGTGAGGACTATACACGGGAATGCATTTCTTTTCATCATTCTACTTTGTCATGAAATCATGATTTGCTACTGTATCAACAGGTAAATAGGTTACTAAACTGAGGTTAACACATGGGTGAGGTTAATACACAGGAGAGGTCAATACATGGTTTTATTTTTTTAGTTTGCATAAAACACTGACCTGAGGTTTATACATGGTGCAGCTTATATTACTGTATATTACTGCGGAAATTACTGTAGTCAAAAACCCTGTCAATGCCTTTCTATTCCTATGAATGTGTTTTGGTTGGTAAGTGGTTTTCACCAAAACAGTTTATTTCTGTATCATTTTGAAGGGTGTTATTGACTAACTCCTTTAACTCCTGAACATGACAACTGCACACATGCAGAAAGGAAATCGTGCTTTTGTTTAGTTTGTGTGAAAACCTATGGTGGTAATGGCGGTCAGAGAACACTCGTATGTGTCAACTGAAAATGAATAGATTAGAGGTAAATGTGGTTCAAATGTCCCCTGTGGAAGAGACTGGAAAGCCCAGAACATCTCTAGCAGACAGGCCCTGACATATCCCTCTATTGTAAAAAAAAAGAGGGGATTTTGTAATAGACTACTGCCAGCTGATAAAAGCATGCCTGCTGATAAAATGTTAGAGAAGCATCAGCACTGTCTACAAATGCAGACGTCAAAGACAAATTATCTTAAAGGAGAACAAAAATGCTCTGTTTAATGTCATAAAGGGTGTTTGGTATTGGTATAGAAATTGACTGGAGAACAAGGGGTTCAAATAGGTGAGCCACATTTGTCAGATTGCAGTACAGAATGAAAACACAGAGTAAAGTAGTGAAGACAAGTAACTAATGAAAGACAACTTTTTGGAAACAGGCCTACCTTCTGCCCAGCTGGGCAGAGAAACTGATTCAAAATGTACACCTTTCCTCCCTCACAAGTATCTAGACCTACTTTGTCAATTTCAATGTTCAAGTTCAATGATTTCTTTGCCATCCAGTGAGTCATGCTCTCTGTTTTAAAATGATGTCAACAAATGAATAAACACACTATTTCAAATTAAACAAGCACCCCGTCAGTCAGTTGCACGCATACTGTACACAGGCTACAACATGCAGTTTCTGCAGCTAAGAATGCAGCTCTGGTGATGGTCCAATATGCTTTCTGCAGCACTTATAGCTCACTGCACGCCATTGGGAAAAGGAGAGCATTATTAGTTAGGGTCCAAATTAAATTCTGAGCGAAAAACAACACACTCACTGTAAGCAGTGCAAAGACTGGCTGTTTGGTTTCTAAGCTGAAGTTGACAGACGTCTGTGCTGACACTTAATGTGGGTGACAGGGAATATGGAGGAGGTTTGTGTATGACTAAAACAAAGACTCTTGAGTAATTCTAAACCATGTCATTAATTTTGGTTCACAGACCAGACAAGTAGAGACAAGCAAAATACACATACAGACAAGTATTTCTCACATACATAATGTGATTCCAATTTGGTGCGGCCAATGGGCTAGACACTTCTTGAAGATAAGTGCTGCATTTGAGCTGGGTTTATTGATGTCTGCTGTAGGTCACCTTAGGTGGCAACTTTCCTATTCCAACCTAGCTTTACCAATCTCTAGAATAATAAAACAGAAGTGATCTGCAAGAAAGGACAGAGCATAACAGTAGCCGAGTATGTCTGCCTTCAGGTACAACATGGTTGGGGTGGTTAACATTCTAAATCACTGTTACAGAAGGGTTTACTTTAGGTCATTTCACAACACTACCAAATGGAAATGTTTTTGAAATTTACCTCATGCCAGCTCACTGTTTAAGCTCTGTGTCTCTTACCCTAAACAACATTTCAGTCTGTTTCATTTGCTGTTTCCAACAGAGGTCAGAGAAAAATTCAGAGAACCCTGGATGTTATCACTAGAAGTGATAGCCACAACAGAATTTCAAGAAAGAAGATATGATCACTCAAAGCTTTGCTACTATGAAGGATCTACTGAAGGAGCAAAGGGGAAAGTAGATTCCAGAGAAACTTCTGCCAGGAAGAGAGTCCAGAAGAAAGCGATGCACTGTATTTTAAACTTGAAAGGCGGGGTCCAGAAATCATAAACTGGTTGTGCTCAAAGGTTATGGGCTGCAGGCAATGTAGGGAAGTGTCATAGTAGGCTAATGTCACTGCTGTCATCTACAGCAGGAAGTGATTGGGCAAACAGATATTACCACTGATAGACTATTCTGCATACCCACCTGATTCTCTAAGACAAAATGCAACCACTTGCACCAAAAACATGCTAAAAGTAGAACACAGTAAATCTACAACAGCTACTTTCTGTTTCCATAGTGCAAAACAGTTTGATAACCACATGGCTTTCTCAATAAAATGAAAACTGACAAATTTCCCATTAATGCTTATTATTAAACCCAATGAAGGGAAAGAAAATGAATCATCAAACTCTCACAAGACAACAGCTGATGGGCCATTGTGAGGCGGAGTCTTTCTGTATAGCTCCACTCCCTGTAAAACATCCTGTTCCTTTTGTCTCCAGACATGCCTTATTAAGCTGTGATGATGCTCCTGCCACCACCAACGCAAAGGGAGGGATTGGCATTGGGGAAGGTAGAACAGAAAGCTCACTTAATATCAATTTATATTTAATTGAAATATTTCAGCATAGCTGAACTAATCAGCCTGCCCTAGGCAAGAGGGCAGCTTGAAACTACCCTGAATAATTTATAATCCCAGGATGTCCATGCAATCTGTTGCCTGCCTTGTTGTCAATGCTTGGTCAACTTGAGAACTTCAAATACCAAAGACACCTGTTATAAACGCTGAGAGGAAATAACAGACACTTGTTGTTGTGTGTTTCATTGATGTTATATTGGCCGGACCCATTAACTGGAAACAGTGAAATGGTTGTTTACCAACAGCGTGTAGGCCTACTCTAAACGCAATTGGATTCTCCTTCAGTAAGAAACCGCGACATTATGCATTCAGAAAATGACAGTGAATGCGCAGTTTTTGATGCAACGATCTGAGTGATTGACTGTAGCTGAATGAGGAAGTAGCAGAATGGACAGGTAAACATTCGTCTGCGACCCATAAAGACGGCGAAAAAGCAAGAGAAGATTCCTCTATCTCTAACTATAACTACTAAACTATAACTACTTCAGAATGTAATGGAAGTCTTGAAAAATAGTGCATTTAGTCAAGACAAACTACCTAATTTAAGCTCCCTGTATGCTGCATGACAAATTGTATGTGGTCTTGCATGCATGCCCTTACTTTTTCACGGATAGGACATACTTCCTGATATGCTCCCGTTTGTATTTTTGGAACAAGAAATGACAAAAATGGTTGCCAGTTAGCACGGTGCCAACTGTATACACTAGCTCTACTTTCTTGTGATTCCCTTACTTTAAGCAACATAAAGAACAGTGGACAGTAAACCATGGCAAGGCTACTGCAACAGGTGTCAGAGCCACAGTCGCAGGCAGTGTAATGTATAGCAAGTGACTCACCTTGGTGTAATACAACATCCACAGCTCGTACAGTCGTTCCTTCGAAGCCATTCTCATTAGCGTTTCAACAAACGCCCTCCGTTAAAATGTTACTAAAACATTTGTTATTCTCTTCATGAGGCAGTATGCAACGTATCCAGCGCCCTTTTCCTGAAAATAAACAGTGAATCCAAAGGCGATAGAACATGCTCTCTCGCTGTAAGCTACCTGGTCGCCAAGCCTCTCCAAAGTTACTGAGGCAGATAGCCTACATGTCAATGGGATTCAAGTATTCGTACAAGTACACAGTTAGTGCTCAACTGAAAAGACGAAAAGCTGGAAAAGACGCACCGAGAGCACCTTTTTGTAGCGATTCCAAAGCAACGTCTCCATTAACCAAAATACGCACACTAATAAGCATAGTCAACGTTCTGCCTCACTCCTTCCTGCATTCGGCAGACTGTGTCCCCAACTAGTGTTACACTCGTGAGACGACGGCTCTGGGAACCAACCCAAGCATCGCAGCCTTTGGTGTTATGAAGCCCCTTCTTAATTCATGCGATGGTGGAAAGAAATCGAAGACATAGTCCTACCTCCTCTTTTGTACTTGTCGGGCTATGCGTAGGTGTATAGTAATGGATATAATGAATGAATGATAATGAATATACAAATCGAACTGTTTTATATTATTTACACTCATTAGTTTTATAATCCAGTGTCTTAAATAACTAATAAATTTTTTAGCAACAATGTATTGATATTTAGTCAACATTGGACAGTGTAGTAACGTTAATTATATAGGCCAGTGTCTATGAGGGAGCCAAGCCACGAACAGTAAGGACAGTGTCAGACAGTGATGTTTGATCACTATAACCTGAGAGCTAAGATGTACCTCTATGGTTGCAATGTTATTAAGGTTTTAATGTTTTTTTTCCGCCAGGCACTATTTCAGTGAACAACCAACAGAAGTGTTCTACAAGTGACCTCTTGTCAGCTAAATCAGGCTCCTCGGCATATGTCCCCGTTTCACAGGATGTACTTCTTCTCAAAACAACCACAGAGAAAGAGCACAGCGCTTCTCCACTGATGAACACCTCACAAACAGGACATCGGGAGAATCCTGTGTGCCATCACTTAATGACAAATAATGACTTTAATCCTGCTTTGCAGATTAACAATGACTGCACTGATGCACCATGTTGCAAACTGTTTTATAAGTTCAAAATGTACAAAAAAAGTTGATCTGTCTGATCTGTCTAGAGTTCAACACATATTTGGGGCATTACTGTAGGCCTATAAGCATCACAATAACCTTTTAACCCAAGTGTGTTTCTTTCTTGCCCAGACCCGATGAAAAGGATCTTTGATCATCCAATAATAATACTGGGCTATTATGTCTTATCTAATCAGTTCCACTAGTGTAATGTATAATCACAGATTGGCTGTATATTGGTCCAGCACTGGTCAGTATGGGGATGGACCCACAGAAGATTCAGGCAGCTGTATTGCCATGGTGATGCCCTACATACCAAGCCAGGCCGTGCCCTGTGCTGCTTGCTTGTCTGTTTAAGCCGAGCACAGAACCTGATGGGTTTTTGTTTAGTGTTTAATATATGATGTCAGTGATGCAAATATAATAAAGCCAATTTGGGGTAGTAAACCTAAATGGTTTGCAAAAACAAAGTGGCATGCCAAAGGCCAACCTCAAAAAACGGCTGAAATGAGTCATATTTAAATGTGTGAGTGAGTGTACATGAGTCAAAACATAATTAAAGTTTGGAAGAACTACCTAAAGGCTTGGTTAGATTCATGCTGAGCCTTAATTTTGTCACAAAATAAGATTGGCGTGAATTACAAACCTACTATAGTGCCGCTATTGAATAATCAGGACCTGTTTTCTCAGTTTAGTTTTAACAGTTTAGTCTGTTTCTCACATTTATTGTTCTAAAGAGCATCATATATTTCTTAGATGCAGTTTTGACCAAAAACTTTGCTTTTGTTTGTCAAGACAAATGACTTGTTTCTAACCATGTTCAATGTCCATGTTGATAAACCCACTAGGCGATAGTCGTTCACCTGCTGATTAAGTGTTGATGGGTGTGATGGATGTTTACTGGATGTTTTGTTTTTTTTTACTTGATGATGATGTACATTGGTGTTGGTTATTACCTAACTTGACAATAAAAGTCTGGATGCTTCATGGTCCATAGTTAAATAGGCCTACTGCTGAAGATAAAATGGACCACACATTCAGCTGCACCCTAACTGTGTGTTACAAGTTCAAGTGACAGATAGGCCTAGCATGGCTAAACCCAGATGCAGCAGTAGCAAATTCAAAATTTGCTCTGCATGTCTGTGTGGAGACTAGATCATTGCAAACCATTTCTTAATCACTAAAAACTCGGGACACACAATCACGACCACTTATCCATGCTTTCTCAATCAACGAAGATATCTGCAAAGAGGGGGGACAGCTGTACATAAAGGACAACAAAGAGATAGAAGAGGTAAAGAAAATCAGACCACGGAAGAAATGACAGGACTTCTGTATCCACATAAAGGCCTAGATATTTTCCCTCAGGAGCTTGTATACTTTTGTTATTGTAGGCCTCACTTAACCCTTTGTAGGTCACACCCCAAAAAGTACTTTAAAAAATACTTTTTGGCTTTTCTGCTAAGCTCTAGTAACACAAATGAATTTCAAATTCTCACACCTCCACCAAACCATTGAGCTGACCTAAAAGGGATGTAACGTTTCGGCTGTAGAATCTGATGGACTGATCTGTGTTGTGTAAGAAAGAGGGCCTCTTTCAAGCCAAATCTTTTTTGTTGAGTATGCAAAATAATAATTATTTCAAGCCCACAACAGACTGATTACAAATCAGCGCCCCCAGCGCCTCTCTAGCGCCCCCTTAAAGCCACATTCTTTGGAATATGTCTGAAATACAAACATATAAAATAATCAAATATAAAACTCATTAAATCATATTTATGCTATTTGTATGCTGTTACATACCTTTATGCCCAAAAGACAGGCTAGGCCAAAATTTGAAATGTCAGTGGCTGAACATGTCTTAAATGTCTAAACATATGCAGATATATCATCCCTACATCATCCCCCACCCCTCATATGCACTTTATGCACTATATGCATATTATCTGCCCCTTCCTACCCACCCCACTGCACAAAAAGGCTGAGAAAGAAACACTCAGTAACCGTATACATATGCATGTAACAATAAAATGTCCTTGTATGCTTGTATCTTTGTATGACTAAATTTATGAATGGTGTGGTCTTAAAAAGTATAGAGCTACCCAGCAATTGTTTGTGTTCATTATGTAGTAGCCTACCTGAGAAGAACAGATGGCTGCATGTGGTTTAATTAAGGGTGATTTGATTTTTATAGGAATATGATGGGTTAAAAGGTGCTCTATCAAACGGTTGAGCTGACCTATGAAGGGTTAATACTGAATGAAAGCGACAAGCTGTTGTGTGGATGAAACGATCCTAGCTGAAAGAAATGCCTCTGCTTCTTGTGATGATTTGGCATCATTGTAAAGTGATTTGCTCCTCTTCAATAAATACAGTAAATGATGCCACTGATGTAAGCAATAAAGTCAAGTCAACCAACACACCTACAATGTGGAAAAGAGAAATGATAAAACGTTAGACTCCTCACTAGTTCACAGAGGCTATCGTCGGCTGTCTAAATCGATGCCATCGGTACTCCACGACCTCTCCTAGATCTTTGACTCCGTATTCGATTAACGTCATGTTAGCTAGCATCGAGGAAGGATGGAGAAGTCAGTTGGTTCGCTACAGGAACAGGCATTGAAAAGGAAAGAAAGATTAAAGGCATTAAGAGACAAACAACTACAGGTAAACACTCTATATTGATGTGAACGTTAGTTATTTCTAGAGGCACATGAAATAATTAATAAACAGTGTTACCACCGTATCAGATTACTTAGCTAACGTGCCAGCTAGCCTAAGTTAGTTGTTTCGGCATCAGGAAAACACGTTGGGGTACCCTTAACTACTTACGTATTAGTTCCTTAGAACAAGAGGTCAATAAATAACGATGTGTCTGCAAAATTATGTGAGTTAATCGTAGGAATCCGTTGCTACTTCTTTCAGACCAACACCGTTAGGCTAATGTTCACGATTCCCCCTATGTGATTGAAGAACTTGTTAGCATAGTTAGCCATAGCCAGGTCAACTTTGCCTTTACATGCTTTTGTTACATATCTATGAATGAGCGTTTACTAACCGGTGAGGTAATGTTAACTGTTTAATCCTGCGATGCTGTCAGGACTGATGCTACTGAATTTGTCTATTTAAGAATTGGGCCCAGATATCTACTCAGTTTTATTCATGTCTATTTTTTGGGGACATCGCTGTGGAGTTATGTAATATCTTAAACACGGTAGAGTCGTCAAGAGCACTGTTGTTTACATTCTGGAGGCACGGCGTTGTTTTGCATATAGGCACCTCAAGAATGGCTGTGCTTCTGTTTTGCATTGTTCTGACAGGTGGCCAGGAAGTCTCTCCAGGAAAACTAGGGTTTTAGTTGGGGATGTGTGCGTGTGGAGGCGGGAGCTCTTCTTTGTCTTTTGTTTCAGTATTTTGATCTCTTGCCAATATCTCAATGCTTTTCTGGGTTCAGTCATAATATTTGTGTCTCTCTTGTGCTAATACCTTTTTGAAAGATTTGGGCTTAGATAATGTAATACTTGCTCTTGCAGTGTCTTTGAATATCTTGATCATATAGATTGATATGCCAAGGACATGATCAAGATGCACTCATTGCTGCTTATTTTGTAGGGGAGAGACACACAAGATGGGGAGCCCGAGAGGAAGAGGGCACTGGAAGATGCAGATCAGGAGGACAGACACAGGTACACACAAACAAGCATTTACACACGCACGCACACACACGCCCGCCCAAATTCACTCTCTTTCTCATGCACACGAGTGCTATACATCCACTGGCCTCATTAATTCTCTAATTTGCACAAAACATCCTCAGGACCTTCAATCCCTTGAACTTTGGTCAGTGTAAGCACAACAAGTGTGTGCTGCCCCTGTCTGATAAGACCCCATGAAAACAACTGGCCCTGAGCACAGCTGAACTGCGCGGCCCCCCCCCCCCCCCCCAATTCTAAACACCTCCTTTAGAACACAATCATCTCCTGGTCACCAGCCTCCATCCACAGTTGTTTACACTGAGACGTGACTTAATAACTCCTCTCAGATATCCTGCAGCCCTGCCTCCCCTATTTCAGGCAGCCCGGCAAGAGCATCTATCTCTGCCCTGCCAGACGTTTTTGTTCCATTGTTTATGTTCTGGAGCCAGAGGTTCAGCTCGCCTTCTCTGGCACGTGGGGTGTGTTTCTTTGCCCTGAATTACAGCGTGTGTCAACCACACCAACCCAGAGTTATTCTGGTTTTAAAAGCTGCAATATGTCAAACTTAACCAAGCAGTGAGTGCACCCACATAAACCACAATATCAGCTGGGACCATGCATGCCATTAAACCCAAATTAGATCTGTTTGCAACACTCAGGAGGACGGTATTTCAGAATTTCACCCACAGCATGCCACAGATAGTCAATGATGTCATTATTTTCCATGCAACAACCATGTGAATCATAAAGTAGACCTCAGTAGGTTAGTGGAAGGCACAGAACTGTTGGATATGGAGTGCAGAAGGCTCTGAGCTGCGAGAGGATACATTAGGACTTGTTCAGATGGAGGGTGCTATGAATTGGTCCCAAAGTATGTACCTGATATAAATTCCGACAGACATGCAGTTGATTAAATCTGTAGAGATGAGGTTTCCCCTCTGTAGAGATGAATGTCCCCTCCATTACTCTCTCTGCGGTCTGTGCAGAATCAGCGCACTCCTCTAGGGGGGTTGGTTGACTCATTTCAGAGTCGATTTCGCAGAGGAATCTCTCCAGGAAATGGTTCACACGGTCTGGCTTTTTGCAGAAAACAGGCTTTCCCCTCTTAGCGGCCTGTATCTGCTCAAGGTCTCCCCCTTCAGTAAATACCGGGATTTCCAAGCCCTTCTACAAATATCTTAAGTAGTCTTTCATTTTAAGAATGTGTTGTATCAATAAAGGCGGTCTATGCCCAAGGCAGTAGTTGAGTGCCACTCACTCACATAAGCCTGTTAAAGATATTTAACAGACCTGTCTGGAGATCCTACTTGGAGAACAGATTATATACTCAGTAGGTAGTTGAGATTAAACAAACAGATTTTAGGAGCTGTACCAGTTGTTGCCATCTTGGATGCCGTCCACTGAAACTTCATTGAGGATGCATTAGACTGTGTTCCACAGATGTGACTTGTAGGTGAACTTCCTCCATATACCCTTTTGCCTCCCTCTGATAGTCCTGCAGTCAACCCCCCCCCCCCCTCCCACACAGTCAGTCAGTGTCTTGGGGGAGGAGGGCTGTGCTATGCTGCCATCTGCTGGCCTTGAGCTGAAGCCACACAAAGCAAATTTGAAACCACAAATTGGTTGTGTGTGTGTGTGTTTTAAACATCACCACACACATTTCCCAGGGATATATTATATTAATAAAGCCAAGTCATGCTTTTAATTTGTGTTACGAATTTTACAATTACAGCTAGTTGGTGTCATGAAATGAGTTTTTAATTACTTTCCCCATTATAAGTGTTCTCTAACACCGGTGGTTTTATAAACTTTAGTGTCTCTAGTCTGGTCAGGGGTGGGGTGGGAGATTACGTGATGCTGTCTAAATTGATGCCCCTCTTTGTGCAGAGAGCTGAAACTGAGGAACTACACCCCAGAGGATGAGGAGTTGAAAGAAAGGCAGGTGCCCAAGGCCAAGCCTGCCTCAGGTAAGCATTTCCCTCACCTCACCTGTACCACACATGTAACCTAGGTCCCCAGTCTCCCCTCAGTCTGCTGAGGGTTCAACATGTCTCTGTGTTGGGAGTTTATTTGATTGGCTGTCATATTTTCTCTCTCTTCCTCTCTCAGTGGAGGACAAGGTAAAGGACCAGCTTGAGGCAGCTATACCAGAGCCCATCATAGAGGAAGTGGTGAGTATAATCAGCGCAGGCTTTTCATGCTGCGTGTATAGTGATGGTGGCACAGGTGGTAGAGGTGCCATTCGGGCAACCAGAAGGTTGCAGGTTTGAACTCTGCCTGACCCCATCAAAGTGTCCTCGAGCAAGATACTGAACCCCAAATAGCTTCCGGTGGCAGGTTGGCACCTGGTATGGTAGCCTCCACCACCGGTGTGTGAATGTATGTGTATGTGTGTGAATGGGTGAATGTGAGGCATTTACCATGTTACAGTGCAGTACTTTGGCCTATACAGTGACTTTCTTTTTTCTTTCCTATCCTATTTTTTAGGATCTAGCCAACCTTGCCCCTAGGAAGCCTGATTGGTACGTTTATTGATATACAGTACTGAATGTGCACCTTACAGTCTTGAGAGGGAAATATATCTTTGTTTGTTTGTTTATAGACAAATGTGCCCTTTTCATTGTGTGATTTCAGGGATTTGAAAAGAGATGTTGCAAAGAAGCTGGAGAAGTTGGAGAGGAGAACACAGAAGGCTATTGCTGAACTCATTCGTGAGTACACGCATTCTCCTGACACCCAATGGGAGGCCTAGCGTCAGGCTCCTATACTGCTACTGTCCAACTCTAATTGGTTCTAGTGTTTTTTTCTTTTCTTTTTTTCTACTTTAGCTAGTTTTCTTTGTTGGCCGCACAAAGAATGATATACGCACCTTACTTTGTCTTATGTTTTCTGTCAGTCTTAAGCAATTATGTAGGAGACCATATGGAATTTCATTAACACACTTAATCATGGTATATACAATTTGGATCACCTTGTATGTTTTCACCTCCAACGTTTACATAATGTATCCACAAAAACAAAATGATTCACCCACTCTTTGCATTCACTGGAATGGAAACACTGAAAGGAATTTGTCACGGTTGTTAGTATGTGAAGACGTAATCTAGAGTGTTATAATAAGATGTCTGCTTGTGAGAGCATGTTTCTATACATGCTAATCTTGGTAATGAGAGGCAGCTGTATCTGTTTGGAATGTGCTCTTGTAGGGTAATTGCTCTGGGCTTTCAGCATCTCTGGAGATTTAGCACCACTCAATGACATCATTGCTGTGTGGCGGGTCTCTTGGCTTCCAGCATCTGCATCTGTGGAATCTTAAAATAGCTTTGGCATGACTGATAATATGCTATGGTTGATCATGTCTGTTTAAATATCAGGTCATCTTTTTGCAGTTCTAACCTACTTGTTTATTCAGAGCTTTTATGTTCCTCCCCCATGCCCCTTAATGGCTTTTAGAATAGGATAATTGTAATCAATATTGTGTGTGTGTGTGTGTGTTTGTGTTTGTGTTTGTCTGTCCATGCAGGAGAACGCTTAAAGGGCAGTGAGGAAGAGTTGGCGGGGGCAGTAGGAGCTGTTGGAGTGAACGAGGGGGATTCAGACTGAACCATTCCTTCAGTCTATGGATCACATTGTACACTTGCAATCATTTAAACTGGACTTCAGGTCCCCTCTGTTGCCACGTCACCCAAAATCACATAAAGTAGAGGGCCATAGGTAGAAATGGGCCAATCAGCAAGGCATCGATTTAATCTGAATCAGTGTGAAGGTGGATGAAAAGCTTGTGGAAGTTCCTGGCAAGATCCTTGCTAGTCCTCAATTCTTCTGGGTTTCTCCCTGTTTCAACAGAGAAAACCCTTTGTCCTTTTTGCTTTGGCCCTGCCTGAAAATATTGTTCCGATGGGTCTTTCAAGATTGACTTTGATTGATCATGTGACATCCTCTTTTTATTTGGTGCCGGTTAAACATGTCAACATTTTGTCTCAAAATAGGTTTTGTATTTTGTAAAAATGTAATTAAAGACAGACTTTGATATGAAAGTGAACCCATTTGGTTTGTTTATTTTCCTCTTAAGACACTAGTACAGGTTATCTGGAAGGTTTCAAAGTCATGATGCTGACAAGCACTTTAGCGTTGTAGTACAAAACAGGATTAACCTGAAACACATACTTTGTGAGTGAACATTACACAGTTCTCAAATTGTCTGAACCATTAAAAGGTTCTTTTAATGTTTGTGGGGACTGAAGTTTGTAAACCAAGTCTTTCTTCTGTCTGCTCAGAGTAACAAAAGATATCTTAATCTCACTTAATAATAAAGAGGCATTGTCAAAACACCTTTGATGCCATGGTGCCTAAAAAACCAGCCCTTAGACAACAGACATCATAAACCTCTTTAGCATTTTAATTAAACATTCTCAAATGGTACAATTGCACATGATGCCACAAAGCATTGTGGAGGAACAACCAGCAATAAAGGGCATATTATATTAATCTACATGAGCTATATGGATGAACTACTCCAGACCCTAATTCAAATGGCAGGCAAAGTCTTTCAATAAGTAAAGTGGTTTAGTATGAACTACTAGCTATTGTGACTAATTCGTCAATGTTTGCGGTTAAGATCTTGCCCATGGTTTGGAATAAACAAATTGCTGTTGCCTAGATGTTAAACTAGCTTTAGTTAGACTTATGACTTTGCACTGCGCTCATCACTGAAATTAGGGCCCCCTGTGTCTAATTCAATGCAATCATTTGTCAAAGATCAATCATTTCACAAACTATGTTCTATCCTTATTACAGTTATAAACATTCAATAATGCCTGCTATACCTTGTGCTGTAACACAGCATTAGAATGTGAAGCAATTTAACATGGCTGCCATAATGGTCACCAATAAACTCAATGGATAAGACTACAATTTTCCTACATAGTGGCTATTATTACTTTATAAATATATGCGTTTCAAAGACTAGCTTAGCATGTTGCATGTAAATATAAACATAGATGTGCAAGAACAGATGTTAAATGCTGCATTGTTTGATCACTAAGAAGTGACACCAAAAGACCCAGTAGTGTTCTCGTGTCTCTCTTACCTCCACTCTTCACATGTTTTAGACAGTTCCTGGCTGCTATCCTGACCATTACTATCTCATTGTGGTAGTGGGAAAAATAACTGGGCGTCTGGGTGAGAAAATGGTGCCAGGTGCCCGAGAAACTGGCAGTCTGAGCTGACATGCAGAGCGGTAAAGTGGAGAGAGAGAAGCTATTTCAGATGCAGAGAGCAGCAGAGGGCGAGGTTTAACCAGTCAGAGCACCCCATGCTGTCAGGTGCCTTATGACAGTGGGAAGTCTATGGAGATGCTGTGGACCATAGCCCTTTACACAAGACAGAGACACAGAACCCTCACGGATGGTGATGATGACTTTGACACAGACATGAGCATCTCAGAGCCCACCTGCACCAAGTGTTACTGTGATCTCAACAGCAGTTATCACTGATCTTTTCACCTGACTCAATCTTCCTGGCTGCAGGCCCCAGTTCCACCTTGCAAACCCGCTGGGCAAACTTGAGAGAGCAGAGAGTCTCACCAACGTTACTCTCCAGAGAGGACACCTAAAGGAGACAATAACAACAGTTAAAACATGAATGTCCACATGCCAGATCATTTTAACATGTATACAGGTTCCTCTGCATTGGCATAGTTATGATGTCAGCTTGTTTATTTAACATTAAGTCTACAGTGAATGGACATATATTGGGCATAGCAATGCGCTACAATGTGTCTTCCACTCATATCCAAGTTTAATACATTTATTTTCTTGTGTAAAATATTAATAGAGGTATTGTGTTTCAATGATAAAGACAAAAAAATGACAAAAAACTGTTAGCTTGATGTAAAAGCTTGTCTGCTGAAAATCATATAAAAGCATAGGCGTGAGTGTTAATACCTGCACAACCATGGCAGTCTTGTTTCCCTTGCCAAGAGAGTCCTGCAAAAGGTAGGTTAGTTTGGAGTTCCTGAAGGGGATGTGGGTCTGCCGGCCTCTCAAGGCCTGGATGACATCTCCAAGAGCCAGCAGGGACCGATTGATGTTCTGGGCCTCCTTCAGCCTCTCGCCCTCGGCTCCTGACTTCCACACACGCTCTGACCCTGCCAGATCCACTAGGTTCAGCTTGCCTGGGGTGAAAATCAGAGGGAAAGACATCACCAATCAGTGTCAACAATAGCCCACTCACTGTGTGAGATCTGATTGAATGCATTCTCATTGTATGCTTTGTTCAAATCCAAGGCAGAGATTGTGTGTGTGTGTGTGTGTGTGTGTTACTGACCGGTCGTCTTGGTGCCAGTGGCGAGGTCTATCCCTTGCACAGTAATCATGAGAAGAGCATGAGATCGTGAACTGTGCTGGTTCATCTGAGTGCCAAATGTAATCCTATTGCGACGAGCCATGGCAAGAATCTACAAGATTTAAGGCACAATACTGTTTTTTTTCTGGGCTTACAATTTACTTATTCAAAAAAGCTGTGTACACTATGATGAAGTCATAGTGTAGTCATGGCATGATGTTGCAGAGGTTATAAATATTGTCCTGGATGAAGTAATCTTTCAAGACAACAGGCCGTAATTAATCCCTTAAATCAAATGAGAGATGCAAAGCTGTAGGCAGAGATGACTGACCTTCTTAATGTGCTGAAAGCTTTTAACCTCAATGACTCGGAGGCCAGGCACGTGCAGATGACCAGACCCATCTGGGTTCATCTTGATGTCCAGCTTCTCTCCATCCTTACTCAACAAGTCTCTAAACACAGAAAAGAATCCAGCACAATATACGCATGTTTTCTCAAGCCAGACACTGATCCTACTATTAGTGCATTATACTCTGTACACTTTATCATTTAATCATTTTATTTTCTTTCATCTACTGTAC
This sequence comes from Tenualosa thibaudeaui, assembly GCA_027481765.1. Taxonomy (NCBI): domain Eukaryota; kingdom Metazoa; phylum Chordata; class Actinopteri; order Clupeiformes; family Clupeidae; genus Tenualosa; species Tenualosa thibaudeaui. The sequence goes on from JAIFZK010000024.1 coordinate 8,256,732, forward strand.
TTTGCTTTTATTTTTGTACAGAACATTGAATTCCTATGTATGTGAAATCCACTATATAAATAAACTTGCCTTGTACCAACTTCCTCTAGCCTATGACCTTTAACTTCTGACCTCACAGAATTTATGTACATAGAAATTACATGCATGAAGGATAAACAGACATCAGTGCAGTGCATTTCATGAGAGTGTGATTAGCTGTTCCCACAGGGCTTCCGTTTTAACATTCCATGTGGCTGTTTGATGTGATATAAATAAATGGAAATGGAGTTTGGGAACAAAATAGAATATACAGGCATTGCTTTCGTTTTTACTGTTAAAACGGTCTATAGACATCAGGGTAGAGACTATAAAGGTCTGTGAGGTGATACCTGAGAACCTCGTTGTATATCTCTACCGAGCTGACGCTGACTGTGTACTCCCACATGTCCTTCCTCTCCTCGATCTCATTGAAGAGGTGTTTCAGGGCCCGCTGGTTGATGCCAGGATTCTCTGAAGTGCCCTATGGTTGCAAAAACATATGAGGTCAGTGCAAACAAAAAGCAACGTCATCACAAAAACCTTGACTGGGACATGCAAATCTAAGCAAATTAGACATGTTTGGTTGTTTGAAAAGAGGGGGCTTGAGGCTAATAGTTGTTAGGCACGAATAGACAAGATAATATAAGGACAATTGCGTCTCTACCTCCATAGTGTAGGTTTTTCCTGATCCAGTCTGGCCATAAGCAAAGATACAGACATGATATCCATCGATGCAAGATGTCACAAGGGGTTCGATTTCCTGAAACACCTGAAAACAAAGATCATCATTATCATCATCATCTTTATTTGCCAGACTTAGGGTCCAAAAGAACACACAGATTATACATGGCCAATGTAAAACAAACAAACAAAACAAAACAAAAAACACAGCATTCTTATAAAAGACATTCATACGACTGCCTCCACACAATCGTAACCGATGCCAAAATGCACTGGGATTATTCAGCAATGTTACAGTGGTGTTCTGTGACATATTTAAGTGACAGATACATTTATACATTCCTCAGCAATGCTTTAAAGATGCTGATCCCTGGATTACAGGACAGGGCACTAGCACTACAGCACCTTGGTCTTCTGAGTAGAATCCTTAAACAGTCATTAGAGGCAACCTGTAACTTCTGTAGACTTGCCTTTGTTAAACATTACCCATAAGGGTACAGTGTACAGTGTAGTGCAACATACTTTATCAAGATAGATTTTTAATTCATCTGAACACATATAGAAATGCCTGGCCAAAATATTAACTTATATAAGATTACACCACTTTAATTCAATAAAGCAGTCAATGTGCCTAAATTCACATCAATCAGTGATATGAGAAAGTCTCTTTATTGCTGTTAAATGAAGTTTGAATGTCCTTTACCTCCTCTTGGGTTGCTTGAGGATGAAACACTTTATCCAGTTCAAAAATGCGACCTTTGCCCTTGTTGACCACATTGAGAGCTGATTCGTTGTGGGGATCAGTGGTGACCACCACAGACTGGCCCTCCTCATGCTGGTCCTCCTTCAGAACAGGCTTCACACGACACAGCACACGGATATTACCTGGGAGGTAGACAGTGTCCAGAGGTCAGCAGGGTAAAAGTAGAACCCACAGGCTACAGTCTCATTCCATGACTCAGCACTTAAAAGGCATGACTCATCTATCTATCTGTCTATCTATCCATTTATTTATTTAGTGTATTGACAGAATTACAGCTCTTGACAGGTCTAGAAAATGAAGATGCAATAAAGTACAGTTAGGACATGTCAAATGAAGATGCAACGCTGTTGGGTTACAGTCAGTACATACAAGATAAATCAGGGCTGTGCGGACACAATATACAGACAATTAAGCATCACGACCACAACAATAACAGAGATAGCAGTATGAACCGATAAGCAGTACTACAATGAATGAATAACATAACCAACTAATGTCCACTAGCTGAGAGTGTTACCTTTGAGTTCCACAAGCTGCTCATGGTACTTCCTCCGCAGAGCCACCTCCTTCCTGTACTTCTCCAGCAAGTCTTTGTTGGCCTCTGACATCTCACTGATGGCTGTGGTTATCTGCATTAGTCAGAAAGCACACATGCAGTAGGCCTACAAACCAGACAGTAAGGATGTGTACACTGGTGTGTTGTGTAACACGTTATTTATTCAGTTCAAGTAATAACTACCGTATAAATACTGCACACAGACACACCCATACCATGCACACATACACATCACATATGAATCTACCTGCTAATCAACTCTATAAACAGTGGAGGTGAAAGTGGATCTTGTTAAGGCAAAGTGAACAGAAGCTGCTCTCACCTGTTTCTTGGCATCTTTGATGGCGGCTCCATAGAAATCAGAGAAGTTGCGAACCTGACTCCTCAGGCTGGCATAGTCGGTCTTCATGGAGCGCAGAGTGGGTGGAAGGGCACTTAGACGCCTTTGTAGAGCTATACACATGCGCCCACACGCACACACACACACAGACACACATGCACACACAATTAAACACCTACACACCACTTTTAAAACCACTCCACACTGTCGTGTTATAAAAATATGTAAGTGGAGGCTGTATGGCCCCATTACTCACCACCATGGCTAAAATAAGCTTTTAGACTTTCCACTCAGGTCCTCTAACTCACAAGGCATTGACTACATGCATTTACATGCATTTAAGTATCTTGAATATGAAGCATATCCCGGTTTGGATAATGTTGGGGATGAAGTGTTTACATCAATGCAGAGAAATCAGGTTATTAATATCCCTGTTTAAGTACTAATAATCCGGTTACTGACTGTAGGGTTCTTTGCGGTGTTCTTTCTGAGGATTCTAAATAGCACCGCTTGATATTCGGGATAATTGAGTGCATGTAAATGTAGTCACTGATTTTGAATGGAGGCATGAATGTTGTTGTGTCCAAATCACATATAATCATGGCTCAAAATTATCTGGCAAAACATTTTAAATGTTCTTTTATTGGGAGCTATTTTGTCTCTAAGTGTGGTCCTGGACACAGACGGCTGAGCAGGTGGGAGACTATGTGGTGATACTCACTGATAAACTCCTCCTGCATGTTCTGCAGATGTTCCTCAGAGCAGTTGGCAGCCGCCTTCACAGCCTCTTCTTTTCTCTTCTCCAGGTGGCCAATCTCCTTCAGGAGCTCCTCACGAAGAGTGGTGATCTCCCGCTCGTATGCTGCAATCTGCACACACAACCTCACCAGTTAGACAACAGCAAGCACCATTCACCAAACAACCACTTACAGTAGCCCATAACACCAATACACAAACCCATCATCATTACAGTGTCAAGACATACTGTACAGTTTAAAATTCAAACTATGTTTGTTAAATGCTTAACTGCTTTCCTTACATGATTGATTGACTGGTTGGTTGATTGATTACCTTATGTTGTAAATTGCAGCTGACTTCATCGGATCGTCTAAGGTGTTCCTCCAGCTGCTTGCATCGTTCATTCTGATTGGACAGCTTCTTTGTCAGTCTTTCATTCCTCTGCCTGCTTTCTGCCAATTGCCTTAGAGTTGCCTGGGACTCCACCTCCACGGTCTGAGTGACATACTGTACAAATAAAAATGTACACACAATATATGGAATAAGGAATGAACTAAATACAAAATAGTCAGTATAACAACATGGAAACATTGCATTTTGTGAGAGTTTAGATGTATCCCCTCTAGCCTTAAAGGAGAAATCTGCCATGAATCAATCCGTTGCCTTGTTGTTTGAGGTCACTGAGTACTGTCTGTATGAAAAATAATTACATTTATAAAATTTATACAGCTTAGACCTAATACTGACAGTGCATCTAACACTAACTGAATGGGGAACAGTGACTCACTTTCAGTTTCATTTTCTTTTGCCCCATTCAGTCAGTGTTAGCTGACAGTTTGCTATCTATGTTGTATAAACTCTTCCTGTACTTTTTCCTACAGACAGCACTCAGTGACCTCAAACAACAGGGCTATGGATTGAATCGCAACAGATTTCTCCTTTAACCCTTCTACTCCTCTCTTCAGCTCTCCTGTTTGCTCTACACCCTGTCCAATTTCTTCTCCCCACTACTCTTCTCTCCTCTCTCACTCCACCCATCTCCTCCTCTGCTGCTCCTACCTTGACCGGAGGCTCTTTGCTGCGCTCCCTGTCCAGCTCCAGCTGTAGCTCTTTCAGCCTCTCATCGCGGCTCCTCAGCTCCTCGTTTCTCCTCCATTCGGACTGCTCACTCTGCCGCTCCAGACGCGAGAGCTGCTCGCCACGCTGCTGCAGGGTGCTTTCAAGCTGCTGCACTCGGCTGCGCAGGTTCTCATTCTCCTAGTACACACACACACACACACACACAACCACACACAACAGCTTTAACATCACTAACAACAATCACAATGTGGTGTAATAACTGGTGCATCAAACATTCACCATATGAACAACTGGCACTATTTTCAGTCAGGCCAATGCTGTTGTACAACATGATGTGTCAGGTGTTGCTATATTTTGAGGTGTGTATGTACGGTATGCTGGACTGTATTTTTGCATTATTATAACATAAAATGAGATTAGTAAATTCCATATTATGGAATTTTATTATATTATTATACCACATATAGCTGAGCTGTGAAATACATAAATAAACACTTTGACACAAATGACACTATATTACAGTACAACAAAAAAATGCATTCAGGAAGCCAGATTTAGATATTGAGGTTGGGGCTGGGGCACCTTCATGAGGACGGAGCTGGACTGGTTGGGGATGACAGACAGCTGCTGCAGAAGGCCCTGTGTCACGCTCAGGCTGTGCTTCAGACTCTCGTTCTCCGCCGACAGACACAGCACGCGCTTCTCCGAGTCTGTCGCCCCCTGAGGACACGCAGAGCCAGAAATGTCAGACTGGCCTGAATACCGAGAGGCAACAACTTTCCAGCAGTATGCTCAGTTTGAGAAAGTCATCCATTTTACATTGTATATTCCATTCCTCTAACATGTACAGCCACTTTTAAAGTAACATGACGCAGTTCTTAAAATAACAGCTTTAAACTTGTTCTGACGCTACACTGACTTGCGAATGAGGTGGCTGCCAGTGCGCACTTGGAGTGCTTGATATTGCAATACGTACCTTGGTTGTGAAAGATCATGACTCCTTTTGTTGTATTTTGACTAACTGATTACCATCTCTGAACAAGACTGTGCTGTGTGCTGACATTGGCATTGAACTTGCAAACCATCTTTTATGAGCTATAGCTGTGCGGCTGGCTATTCCGCTGGTCAGTAAATCTGTCTGCCCTGAGCTATGCCTTGTGCAGTGCTTTGGCATGCTGAAAAGTGAGGGCAGCAGAAAGCAAAAAATAACATAAATAAACAAATAAATAAATAAAAGCCTGAACTGTCTGCCCTGTGCTGTCTGTCTGTGGGAAGCTGTCTCAGCAGGAGAGAGATTTGGAGGGCTGCTCACAGAGGCAGTTCTCAGGCGGGTCAACTCCTCCTCCCGTTCCTCAATGCAGCTCTTCAGCTCATCAATCTGAAGCAGGGGGGGAGAGACGGGCAAAAGGCAAGAGGGCAAACAAAAGGGTTAGGAGAAATACCTCTGGGACTACAGTCAAGACCACAAACAGACAAACAGCTATAGATGGGAAAGAAGAATAAGAATGGAAAAGGGATATATTTAGTATTGTAATATATTGGAATACTGGAATGCAGCTTTATGGTGATTTATTGGAATACTGGAATACAATTATAGAGTGATATATTTGAACCCTAGAATACAATAACAGGTATATGGGCAGATATATGGGAAGGGATAGACAGATGGATAGAAACAAAGGTAAAGAAAGGGTAAAATGACAAAGGAAAAGAGAGAGAGAGAAAAAAGAGAGAGAGAGAGAGGCAATGGCAGTGGTACCTGCTGCTGGAAGGCCTGGACTTTGGCGTGGCGGTCGAGGTCCCTCTGCTCCAGCTGAGAGTGCAGCAGCCGCAGCTCCCCCCTCAGCTGGCTCCGCTCCCCCTGCAGTCCACACAGAGACTCCACCAATGTGTGCAGGCCTGCCTTCCCTCCGCACGCCACTGCACTCTCACCTGCAACAGGGCCATCACCATAAGGACATTGGGAAAGGCCAACTCCATTATCATTGCTACCACAGCATTATCGTCATAATCATCATCATCATCATTCTCCTTCTCCTCCGCGTCCCTGTTATATGGCCATGAGGATTTTTAATGCAACACAGAAGGAGGGGGGTGTAATGGGCTTTTGGGCATGAGTCTGCCCCTCTCTGCCTATCCCCACAGGTGATTAGACTATCTTACTGTTTTTACTTGCTTTTACTTTCAATTCCTGCGTTTACTGATTATGTTAGCCCTATTGCACATGCTTGCTTCAAACCATCATTATTTTATTCTTGCATGTGAAAACATGCATGTTTTTTATTCTAGTGTGTGTAGGAAACCTCCTGGGCTGCACATTTAATATCTTTTATTTTGTAGTGTCTTACTGTGCCTATCTATCTATCCTCCTTCTCCTCCTCCTCCTCCTCCTCATCATCCGCCTCCTCTATTTTCTCCTCTGTCTGTGACCGTTATCATAACAATTTGCATATTCATCATGACAATCATCCCCAGTATCTCAACATTTCATGCTGTACATCAGTACTAATATACAGTATGTATACATACAGCATGTACAGATAATGTAAAAGCAACATAACAGAACAGGAATCAGGATTGTGTTTTTAATCTTATAGTTTTAATGGAGTGATTGGGATCTTTGAAGATTCCTTTTCTTGTATTCCTTCCTGATTATTTCATATGATGCTGTGTCATGACTAGACATGGCCTGAAACATGGAAGAGCTCCTGCTTTAGTCATGACTTGCGACTGTTCTCAGTGACAGATTCATGCTCATCACATTTTAATAAATGTCAACTCTGCACACGCTAGCTTGCTTTAGGTTAAAATGGTTAATGCATACTGCCTGCTAGCCCAAACTCATCAGTACACGGAACTCACTCTGGGGCACATTGTTTCATCTTTAAAAAGCACTTACATCTCCTCCAAACATTTACTCACGTTCAACCGGCTGCAGCCAGGCAAGAGTGAAAAAACGTGGCCGTTAACATTTTAATCAGTTTCCCTTCAATCATTCATGAGCTGGGGTTAGTGTAGACTGTCTTCCTCTAAGAGCTCACAGCACTAATTCAGTGGAGCGGTCACAGTCTGAGAGTGCTGTGTCACTCTAACAGTGATGAACCTCAAGACTCGAGGGAAGGAAATAGAGGGTGGTAAGGGGTGGGTGGTAGGGCAATGGAAGCAAAATGGAAGAAGGGGAGCCTGAGCATGTTGCCAGAGAGCAAACGTGAGGAGAGGAAGTGTGCTCGAGGAATAGCCACTTTGTAGACCCAGAGCTCTGATCCATTAAGACAGTTTCAAAGAGAACCTATTCACGGTGTATACAACCACAAAATCAAATGACCAGAAATTAAGGGGCAAATATTTTCAGCCCTATCAGGTGTTATATTAGATCAGTAATATTAGATCAGACATCTGTCTAGGGGACATAATTTCTCTCTCTCAATGATGTCATCTCTTGAACATGACAGCTCTAGGTGCTTCGTTTTATTTTGACAGAAGGACTTTAAAACACTAGAGAAAGCTTGGGGTGTCTTACAAATTTTGCAGGCATTTCAAGGGCTGTTTATTCACAAGAGACAGAACAACAGTATGAATAGACTGACCTGTGACCATCTCTTTCTCACACATACTCTTTCCTCCCTTACTCTCTTTCTTTCTCTCTCTCTCTCCCTTTCCCTCTCCCCAATATTAACAAGAAAGTGCTCCGGGATGTGCACAGCTATTTATATCACAAGACAGGTGCACGTGAGTGCTAGCATGCGATGATGCTTGTAAGTGCATTTGCTGTGAGGAAATGCACCACTCACAAACATCTTTAATTCATGCACAAAAGCTACTGAGTCACTGTCACAAGTGCCATACCCACCCGTCTGCTCCACAAACACATGCAACATGCAGGCTTACACACACACACATACAACCAAACACATGCTCACACACACATGTGCCAGGATGTAGTAGTTTTTTTCCTGAGCACCATGTGAGACACTACCCAAGTTCTTCTACTCCAGAAACCCATAAACTATCTGACACATATACATCCTATCAAATATCATACTACACCAGGCTTGACAGGCCTACTGAGGCAGCACTGAACATGAAAACAATTTAAACTGTTTCAGGTTAGGTTTATAAATGAAACAAATCAAATCAGGAAAATAGTCCCTTGGCTATATTTCATTTGCTAAAAATTACACACCCATCAAACAACTCACCACCATCAGAGGTTTGATGGGAATGATTATGAGACATCACTCTCTCTGACCACTGTAAACCATCTGGTCCCATCTGATAGAGGGCAGACCACTGGAGGCAGCCAAATGCCAGTGGGAGCTTTCAAATCAGACCAGATACAGCTGCTGTATATTAAAAAATTGGTTGTCATCTCCAATCTTGGTTTAAACTGTAAAAACAACCTCACTGATTTAATCAAAAAGCAATCACTTTCCTGGCCACGCAACCGCACTTATTCTATGTCTTTGGATGGGTTTGAACAAACAGCCCCGGCAGACGCTGACCTGGACTTTGATGCTGTTCCAGCAAAGACTTAAATCTCGCTAAATTAATTCTGTCTCTTCAGACAAAATCCAGCATCAGAGGGAGGACTGTCTGCACACACTGATCCTTGTCACGAGACACCTGCTGATCTTCCTGATGTTCCACAGAAACACACCCACAATGAATCATAACGAAGATGATGAAATGGAGAAAACAGAGTCTGCAGCAGTTGTTTGTGATTGTTTGTGTGATTATAATTCCCATTCTTATTTAAACTGAAAACTGTTTACTTCAAACAAATGAAATGAATTGAAAGAAATCCAGGCAATACAAGATTGAAGGATTTTTAAAGGGAGATCCTACATGCTCATGTCAGAGTGCAATGTAGCCTATGTAATTACTTCAATGGTTTTCCCAGCCAATATCCTCACTGATGTTCATCCTCCACCTCCCTCTTCACCCTACCCCACCCCCACCCTCTGCCCTGCCCCAACCCTCTCCCCTCTCACCTTCTCCAGTGGGGGTGGGTTGCTGGCTGATGACCTCCTCCAGGCTGCTGATGATGCTGTTCTTGTCACGCAGGCGTTGGCGGTAGTGGGCGCGCAGGGCCTTCATGTGGCGACGGTGCTGCACGCGGTGCCTGCGCAACTGCACGCGGTACTGGTCCGCCTGCTGCTGCAGCTGCTGCAGGTGCGAGTACTGCTCCAAGAAACTTAGCAGGTGGGACATCACTGCCACCAGCGGAGACTCACTCACCTGGGTGGAGGACAGGACAAGAGCGTAAATGCAGTAAAGTCTGGCTTAGAAGGTTCATAGGTGTGTTTGCTACATTTGTGACAATATTTGAGTTCTCTGAACCGTTCCGCAACAACAATTTGAACAATTCAACAACCTTTAAACATTCCAGATGTTATAAAGAATGTACAATGTAAAAAGTTACAATGGCGTAATTATTTCTGTCACATTAAACCATGAGTCATTTTGATGCGGTGGCAAAAAAAATAGAACATAATCAAAATCGGCACAGTGGAAGGGGAAGAGACAGAGTTTGACCCTGGTGTACAAGATTGTTCAGGGATGGAAGGCTTGCCTTTGAAACTATTCTCCATACACGTTATATACCAATGCTGTAGTCACTTGTCCTATTCAGGGGTGTGTTTCCCCAAAACCATAGTTGCTAACCAGTGGAAGTTGCAAACCAGTTAGCAACTTAGTTCGTTGGCAATATGCCAAGGCATTGCAACCAACAACTTTGGTTTTGGCAAACGCACCCCAGAGCAAACAGTAACTTATCACATAAATTGTAGCGGTAGGCTAAAGGGTAGATTGCTGCAGCTCTTACACTATTTTTAACTCTGTGAAATGAGTCACGTCAGCCTGCCCTTTGTTAGTGGGTGGAGGCGCGGTTGTGATGGTATGAGGGACCTACTCTACCTTTTCTCCCACTTCCAGTTGTACTGTGGAGGCTCTTCTCTTCTCCACGTCCTGCTTGAATGACAGGAATGCAGCCAGGGGAGTTTTGGCTGGCACTCCCAGGTCTTCGTCCCAGTCCTCATCTTCCTCACTAAGAGAGGGGCCATCACTGTCACTGCTGCTGCCTAAAAAAAGACAGTTGTGGTACTGAGTGACAGAACAGAAGTGTGAATGCAGACACACACAGACGCATACATATGCAGCAAGGATTATTTTTTTCCACGGTTTCGTCAAGCAGGGTAAGCCTACTTTAAGAATCGTATTCATGACAGGTGCAAAAAAAGCACTCACTGGACTCATTCTGTCTGGACCAACCCCTTTTCCCCATGCTGGGGGTGTGGCCTCCTCCTCTCCTCCTGCTCCCTGTTTCCATGGAAACATGATCGGGCTGCTGTGCACATTGTGAGGGAGAGAGACAGGGAGAAAAAAAGAAAGAGAGAGAGTCAGTGTAGGTACGTGACTACCCCCCCACCCCCACTCATTCCATGTTAAAACCATGACATCCATCATGATCCCTTCAACATGCACAGCAGACGTGTCACCTTCATTAAGTGCTAAAAAACAGCTGACGCTCCCCACCCCTCACCCCCTCACACACACACACACACACACACACACACACACACACATACACACATAGACTCAGATGGACAGGGTTGTTTTGGGGGTGGGGTATAGACGTACGTCTGGGGAATGTCCACATGCTGCTCCTTCCAGTTCCTCCTCCTCCTCCTTCTTGAAGACGCTGTAGAAGATATAAACGAGTAACGAGTAGAAGGCGTACATCTTCACCGATGATCTGAGAGAGGCTGGCGGACTCTCTCTCTCTCAATCACACACAGAGCTGCCTGTCAAAAAACAAGGAGAGATTTTGTGAGCAACCCGTTCACATTGGCAGAAACATGACAACAATGTTCCATAGTGATGTGATGTCAGGCAACACGGCACGTGAACACAGAGACACATACTCACAATCACAAACATCTACTCCAAACACACACACGCACACACACATATACGCACGGAACATATATATACATACATAATCTATGGACACAGACACCCACACAATGACAAAGATATGCATTCATGCATGATGCAATGTCCCATTATATTTTACTTCCTTAGCTATACGTACACATACATAGGCATATGTACAGTGCACGTGACAGAGTCCATCAGGAAAACCAATCCCATTATAATCCCTTCCATACTGATGACATTAAATGCTTCCATAATTATCCCTGGATCTCTACCTGTGGAAAATGATTTAAGGAAAAAAAAAGTAGACTAGAAAAAATAGACTCTTTCTGTCATCCCTTTATAGGCTTACCTGCAGCTCTTTGTCTTTGTCTTCCTTCTCTGCAGGTGAAGTTCACCTCTCGGATGCTGTCATGTCATCACACGTCTTCATTTCCATCTCATCTCCTCTGGTCATCTCCATCACCTCCTTCCCCTCGGGCTCCCATCAGCCCTCACATCCTCTGTGTCTCCGTCAGCCCTTGGCAGCGCTGCTGTTACTGCTGCTGCTGCAGATGAGGCGCTGACTCCAGCCGGCTCCTACTCTCCTCCTCCTCCTCTCTCTCTCTCCCCCTCTCTCCCTCCCTCCATTTCCCCTTCCCTCCCCCTCTTTTTCCCCTCATTCTCCTCTCCACCCAGCTTACAGGCTGCGTAGCTGCAGTGATCAGCCAGTGCTGTGGGTATGTATTTGTGTGTGTGTGTGTGTGTATGTGTGTGTGTCGTGTACCGTGGGGTTGAGGGTGACAGATGAGGTGAGAGTTGGCAGGTGTGAGATGAATCTGGGAATGGTGCCACCTCTTAAGAAAGAATACTTGGTGCACTGAGCATACTGCAGCCACTCTGCAAATGAAGCAAATACATGTTTCAGTCATCTCTTTATAGGCACTGGTCACTGGTAGCACATAAGTTATAGCACATCCTGCAACAGTTGTAAATAAACAAACAAATAAAAATTATATGTTCTATGTTCTATATTAACTATACCATCATTTTGTCATTTCTTAGTAGTGTATATATAGAGATAAAAGAGATGTCAATCTTGTATGCAAGGCCCAATAATCCTATTGAGCAAAAGCTGTTGAGGCAGTTGGTAAGACATCTATTCCTTCATATGTCCTCTGACTAGATGTGGAAAGAGTGTAGAAAGAGTACAGTTTGTGTTTCAATCAGGACATCTCCCTGTCACAAGTATTTCATTTACACAACAGGCCTTAGTTCTGCTTCAACTAAATAATGCACTGTGGCAATGTGATTAATGCTCCATGGAAAGGTTCTGCTATGAAGGCATAACCATACAACTTGAACTAGATTTAATGAATAACATAGCATCTTGTGGCTGAGTTAACTCATGATTGTAAAAGAAAATCCAGAGTCATGAAATTCTCAGCAAAGTCTCAACCTGTGTATCTAGCAAGAGCATTTTAACAATGCTAATGCCTAAAACAACAGAATAAGGTGAGGTGCAGAGACTGAAGGAACACTGTGACTGTGTGACTGTGAAACACATGACCAAGTCCTCAGCACAGTACCATATTGGCTATACAATGAGGGAGCACTATAACTGAGGGAAGCTTGAATCAGAACATTTTACACTACAGTGTAAATCATCATTAACAGTGTCTGACAAAGTCATGTCCATACCAGATAAAATCTGAGTCATGCACTGTAACAGGGTGAAAGAGGAAAATGCTAACCATTTCAATAAATAACTGAATAAACCATACCACATACAGGGTCTGTAATCTTCAACATGAACATGACGTTCAGTGTTATTTCAAGAAAACATTATTTTAATTTTCCCAGGTTTAATACAGTCCTCTTGTACGAAATGTTGTAATACCTCCCTTTCACCAAAAGATGGCAGTGGCTATTGCATGCAAGAGCAAACCCACAAAACATTCATTTGATCCCAATTCAGCTGTATACTACCTAAAAGCCTCTCCCAATATAGAAATGTCCAGAAAATATATAACATAAACATATAAAAATAACTTTATTTTAGTAACTTTACTTTCCCTCTAAACCTATAAAAACCTGTGACTGAGATTATGACAATGTTCAACCAAAAGTTGAACATGATTTATATTACACTGGTCAGTCACAGGGTGGCTTATTAATAAGTAGGTTGACAACGCTATTAATGTAATAAATCTATAATCATCTTGGCAAATATTCAAAGGTAAATATTCAAGATTGACCTCTGACAAGAAAAGGGTTACTTTCAGAAAAGAAAGACTCAAAATTCCCTAGAACTCAGAACTCTTTGGAAATGACAGCTGTGAATCATTATGGTGCAGCAGGTCTCACCTCCTGGAAGCAAAGAATCCTCAGAGGATAAAAGACGTGCATGGTTTTCAGATCTTAAGGGAGAACTTACTGTAAAAGAATGGAAGGATGTATGTTTACAGTGTCACGTTTAAACCATAAATATATTATAAGTTCAAATTATTACAGTACAAATGGTTGATGAGAATGTACATGACGTGTCAAATGTGGTACACCTAAAGGCAACTTATATCATTGTATTTGGGAATGCTTCATCGCTGAAGAGTTTTGGAAGGAGATCATTACAGTTCCATCAAAGGTGACAAATGAACATTGTGCTTCAGCCTGATAATGGATGTGCCTTGTACTGTCCATTTTGTGTTCTGTTTTTGTATGTCTTTGTATGGTAAACAAAAAAAGCAAACAAAGAAATTTGTCCAAAGAAAAAGGGCTGAAATGGTCAGAACCAGAATCTAATTCTGGATAATTTACCTGGATGCAGTTATGGATATTTGCCCTAATACAAGTTTTGTTTTTTTTTGTTTTGTTTTGATTTTTTTTTACAATAACTGTTTTGAAATCTTTAAATGATAGTGTATAGTCATATGTATATTTTGAATGTCTTGGGGTTAACCTATATTCTTAATAGATGTGAAAGACAACCACCTGTTGGGAAAATGCTGACAGCTTCTGGTCTTGTCTTGGTTCCAGTGCACAGGTGATTAAGCAGTCTGCTTCCTGTTACCTATATGGTCTGTCGGGTGCTCTCAGGTAAATGGGAGTTAGACAAGCCAACTGATGCCCTAAAGTTAGAATTAGGTTAACATAAATAGTCCTATCCATATTTTGGGGTATGTTTGGACCTGTGAAGTTTGGGCTTACAACAATGTGCTACAAGGCCTGTTATAATGCAATGTCCATCTGCTCCATTCTCCATGAAGTCAAGTCTAGCTGTGTCATAACAGCTGGTGAGGAACTAACAGGATTATTAGCCTATTTGTGACCTAGACACTACCACAGACTGACACAGATTACCAGCCAAGAGTTCTCTTGAAGCTTGCAAAGGAACACAAACTGCTTATTTTATTCCCTAAATATCTTTTGACATGCCTGTAATGAAAGAAATAGCTGACTTGTATATGCTGCCTTAAAAAACAATATGCCTACATGCTTCAAGGTTTATTTAAACTATGCCTTGTCTTGCCTTGATGCAGTAAATTTAGAAAAATTATTCACTGAATATTTATTGTTTGAAATGTAATTGCATTTCTTGATTCATCTTTTCATCTTTTAGAATTAAATTCCAAAATTATGTGTGTTCTATAATTAGACAAATTTACCTTATTAGGCTCACTGTATAGTGAGAGTGCATAGATATCACACACACAGTTATTTTCTGGTGGTTTTGGCAGGGTGTTTGTCTGTCAAAGGTTCATCAAGACAAAAACAAATAGGCCCATGGGATATTGACTCTGGTACTGGTTATCTGGTACTTCAGGTAAATATATGTATGCATACGTTTGTCTGTGGAAAAGCTAAAATAATTGACCTAAAAGACTGTTTGCATGTGAGTCAGCAGTGCTCTGTGGACAGCTGACCTGAAGAGGTCGGATGACAGATTACTACACTGATCCTCATGGATTACCAACTACTCGGCTGCAAGACTACTCTAGACATTAGGAATGGCCAGGGAGGGTGCCTATAGTCGTGACATAGTCGGGATGTAACTTTAGAGTGGACCATCTGCTCAGCTCTGTTTGACGACTGCGTGAGTCAGGTCACTCATAGGAGCAGATTAGCACTCCAGAACAATGACATGCCCACATAACATCAACGCCAGCATTGCCCCAGTCTGTGGATGCCTATGTGGAGGA
This sequence comes from Tenualosa thibaudeaui, assembly GCA_027481765.1. Classification (NCBI taxonomy): domain Eukaryota; kingdom Metazoa; phylum Chordata; class Actinopteri; order Clupeiformes; family Clupeidae; genus Tenualosa; species Tenualosa thibaudeaui. The sequence continues at coordinate 8,272,022 of JAIFZK010000024.1, forward strand.
GAGGTCATAGCCTATTTTAATGGGCTTTGCCCATTGAGTCTAGGAATCCGTATACAGTAATATGTGGTTAGATGTTGCAGGTCTTTCCTCAGAGCCCTCTGGTTGTAAATGGAGAGTTGCTGTTGCAATGTTCACATAGTGTCATGCTCTCTGAGTCTCTCTGATTAGAGCCTGATATAATATGTCCAAAGCTGTCATCAATTAAAAACCAGGCCTGAATATATGACACACAGTAGCCTTTCATTTCTGTAATTTGTATATTTGACTGAGGACTCTCATTAAGAAATGCTGGTCAGCCTTTACAATCAAATATTTTAAAAGACTGTTTTTTCCTCTAAGATCTCAAAGAGACTCAAAGAGTTAAACTTGCAAGCATTTCATTAATTCAAAATTCACTTGAACTAGAGTATATTTGTATTTATTTGTATTTGTATTTGTATTTTTTATAATTAGATTTCGTGTGTGTGTTTCCAGACACCATGATGAAATGTCTGTGAGCAGAATGGACACCCATGGCTTTGTTTACTTAGCCTGCATGGAGAGGTTTAGATGTTTACATCTGGCACGTGCCCAACCTTGACTGACTGATCCAATTTAGAGATCACTCCATCAAGAATTAGACTAGCCTCTGTTGTCAAACCGCTGAGGGTGGGGGCCGGCTTAGACGCACGCTAATCACAGGGTTATAAAACCCCAAGCACTTGCTATGCTCTCAGACCGATAGCGATCTGAGCTGCTAAAGCACTGAGATACATCAATTCAGAGCTACACTCAACCAAACATACCTGCAAAAATGGTCCTCGAGGAATCTGAGTTTGACTCCGTTTTTGAGATTCAGGTCACTGTGAGTATGAAAACTGCTATACTTGTGTCTGCTAGGTAGCCGTATTCTCAAGCAATTGATGGAGTATTTTTTTCTTTGCTCTGCATCTTCAGATCTACCTGGAAAGTGCACAATATTTTGAATGATATTTGGGAATAGCTTAGTCCAAAGCACATAGTGATTGTACCATGAGTTTATTGCAGATTGAAGTTGAGTTGCATGACTTGCATGTATTAATGGAGGAACTCATAAGCAGTTTGCATGAGAGTGTGCTGGAGATGTCACAGAGGACTGTGTCCCACAGGAGGAGGATGTGGAGACTCCATTTGGGAAGGTTCACTGCACCATGAAGGGCTCTCCTAAGGCTAACAGGCCAGTTATCCTCACCCTCCATGACATTGGACTCAACCGTAAGTTGCATAGCTGCTGCTCAGTCTGCATTCAGAGGCTTTGTTTTTCTATCCTTAAAGTCCTACATAGTTCTCTGTTGTTATAGCTCACCCCATGTTTTAGCACAACTAAAATGCATATTATCATAAAATATAATATCATCTTAGATTTTTAAAGAAAGTCTTTAAGCTCTCGTCCAGGTTCCTTGTGAAAATTAAATATAGCGTCTGGAGAAAATGAAACATAACAGTTTCTCAGTGCCCTTTAAAAATACACCCGTTTTCCACTGTGGAATTTACTTTTAATTATTCAATTTCCAGACCAGTCCTGCTTCAATCCCCTCTTTAACCATGAGGACATGATGGAGATCAACAGGCACTTTGCTGTGCTGCATGTTGATGCACCTGGGCAGCACGAGGGTGCCAGCACCCTACCCACTGGGTGAGCTTCCATACCTGCTCACGCTAGGTGCCAATGGTCTGTGGTGACATGGGGGATGTAGGTCACGGTGTCAAAGCCAGGACTTCACAGTGCTAGTCCATGATAAATCAGTGGCTCCTGTAGGGAGTGAGCTGGTTGGTGTCTGGTGGTGGAAGGGTGGAGCATCTGTTGTTGTAATCCAGCTTTACTGAGGCTGAGGCCGCTTTAAGCAGTAACACCTGGGAGGCCAGAGCATTAGGCTGGCATACAACAGGGTTAGCGAGCCATTCCATACGCTACTTTTGGCATAGTTTTAGCCTACTTAAAAGCTGTCATGCAAGGATACCTTGATGACCACAGCCTATTTCCATAATAAGCATCAGCATAACCTTCACCATTGACCTCAGCATCTTTAGGCTTATTACTGAAGGAGTATCTATTACAGATTTACAGAGTTCACAATATCATAAAATGTATGCTTTAAGTGTTTGTTAAAAGCTGTCCAAGATAATGCCCATAAATATTTTTGAGATTAATCAACCTTGTGCCACTTGCTACAGATTGAAACACATAATCATCATGTCATATTATGATGACAATTTGTAAAGACTTTACCAGGAACCATGTCATTAGTAATTTTTAAAATCATAATTCAAATAATTCATAATTCATTGGTTTTGTTTTATTCTATCACAGGTTCACTTATCCGTCCATGGATCAGCTGTCTGAGACTCTCCCCCTTGTCCTCAAGCACTTTGGGTAGGTGATGCACATGAAAGTCTGTAGTTTTTCATAAAAGAAAGGATTATTCTTCATAAGGAAATGTTTCTGAAGTACCTGTTTTCTGTTGTCTGTTTTCTGTTTTCAGCATGAGGAGCATTGTCGGGCTGTCAATCGGAGCTGGTGCCTTCATCATGACCAAGTTTGCTGTGAGTGGTCACCTTGTTTATTTATTCTGTGCCGCGATTAAACCCAGGATTAGAAGCGGTTGCCACATAGCATTGTGTCAGCGCTGGCGACATAATCCTGATTATTATTATTGGCAGGTTGTAAGTCTGTGGAATGTTGTTAATTTGGTAAAGTAGTGGGATGATGAATGTGGCAAAGCTGTGGGATGCTGAATGCACTAATTTAGTGATAAGTGTGAGCATACCACACCACTTGAGTACACACTAGAACTAAACTAAACACTAAAAACCATACCAGAGTATTAGCAGTGGTGGTCTGACTAGTACATCTGTGCCTATACTACTGGTGTGTGCTTAATGAATGCTCTGTGTTCCCTGACTACAGCTGAACCACCCTGACATGGTGGAGGGGCTGATCCTGATCAACATCAACGCACAGTCTGAGGGCTGGGCAGACTGGGCTGCAAACAAGGTGTGGAGTCTATTTGAAGGCTCACGTGTAAAGTAGACTTGGCTGTGTTTTTGTTTTTGTGCTTAGCTGGAACTTAGCTGTAGTGGTCACTCCCCTTAGTGACCTTTGGTGTTAGCGTCGTGGCAAGGCCTTGCCGATTTTCATTCTGAGAGGATTAAGAGGGAGTATGCTCTTAAAGCCAGGAGTTTGATAAAAGATTGCAGTACATTGAGTCTCGAGCTGCTCCACTGAACCTTGTCTCATGTTGCCTACAGGTGAGTGGCTGGGCACAGACATTGCCTGACATGATCATCACACATCTGTTCAGCAAGGTAAGAGAGCATGCAGTGCCAACCATCACTGCACGTTTTATCACAACAAATTCATATCTCTTACTCTTAAATGCCCTGCCTGTCCGCCAACTTGTGGAGCATCCACACATTGTTTGAAATGTTGTTTTCAGGAGGAGATCCAGAACAACCATGACCTTATTGCCACCTACCGCCACCACATCCTCAATGGTGTCAACCAGTCGAACCTTCAGCAGTTTGTCAAGTCTTACAGCAGGTAAAAGAAACATGTACCTCCAAGCCAGTCTTAGGGAAAATAATAAACTTTCAATTTCACATACACAATAAAGCCAAACATGTTCCTTAACTAACTCAGCTCTCCACTCCATAGACATACCTTTGAAAAGTAATGGACTGGATAATCAAGCATGTGAATATTTGTCTCATACAATTTCTGTTCATTGCAGTCGGAGAGCTTTGGACATTGAGAGGCCTGTTCAGGGAGGAAACGTCAATGTTAGGACTTTGAAGTAAATGAACTATTAACATCCTTTCTGACTGATTTATTTTAAATTGATTAGGACGTTGTAATGGAACGCTAGATGCTTTGACACATTCTGTTACCATTTTTCAGGTGCTCTGCCCTCCTGGTGGTCGGAGATAGCTCTCCTGCAGTGGAAGCAGTGGTACGTGTCAGAAAGGAAAATGTGCACCTAAATATCCTGACTCTGGAATTAATATCCAGAGAGCCCAGTTAAAATTAAAAGTTACTTTGTGCCAGCTTTGAGATTTGGTTTTAATTAACTTTGATATTTTGTGTTTGCATCGCAGGTGGACTGCAACTCCAAACTGAACCCAACTAAGACCACCCTGCTCAAGGTCAGTGTTTTGTAGTTTGTGTGGTGAATAAGAAATCATTTGAAAAATGAATGGTAATGGTGATGACTGTGGTATCTTAACATTCATCCTCATCTGTGTTGTCTTGTGTCTTACCCAGATGGCAGACTGTGGAGGCCTGCCACAGGTTGATCAGGTGAGCGCTCTCTTTCACACATACAGACACATACACACACACACACACACACTTTCAGCTCATGTGTTCATACCTGTCTCTTTCTGTCACAGCCTGGGAAGCTCACTGAGGCCATCAAGTATTTCATCCAGGGCCTGGGCTACAGTAAGTCACTCTAACACTCTTGAAGTTTTGTTAGAGATAGATTTAGGCATAGGTGTCTGTAGCTCTCACACAGATGCTTCTGATTATGGTTATGGTTCTTGGCAGACACTTTTGTCATACAGTAATAACAAGAAACACTACCATTAAAATGAACAGTAGTCATACAACTTAAATAAAAAATAAAAATATGACATAACAGAGTTGGTGGTAATTGTTGGTAAGGTAGCTCAGTCCAAGGAGAAAAATGAAATAACTTAACAAAAAAAAAGTAAAACACCAAACAATTTTCAGAGAATAAACCCTGACAAACTGATTGTGGGGTTAATTAGTAAGTTAAGTACATTTGACACTGTACTTACTCTCTTGTCTCTGCCTGCCCTCGTCTCAGTGGCCTCAGCCAGCATGACCCGCCTGGTCCGCTCCCGCACCTCCTCTGGCACCAGCATCACCTCCACGGAAAGCAGCCGTAGCCGTTCCCACAGCAACCGCAGCCACACAAACGTGGAGCAGCGTGGCCGCTCGCACACCGATGTCTCCATGGAGAGCACCACCAACAGTATCTTGGAGCCCGTCCTCCCAGGACCCAACAGGATGGAGGTGTCCTGCTAAATGCCTGGCTGTTGCTACTGCTACTACTATAGATCTTAAAATAAAAGGCCCCGTTTCTGTGACGCTAAGACCCATATGCTGCTCTTCTCACCTACCTGAGTCAATCCTTCCTGTAGTACTAGGGCAATGTTGGCTGATGGGCATGTGCCGAGAATGCGAGAATCCGAGAATGCGAAGAGACTCCCGAGCAGGAATTTTAACTCGGAGGTTGACACTTACCGTTACTTTTACCAAGTAAACAAATCTGAGCAGATGATTGAGGGATGAGCAGAATGCAGAGTAGGAGAGATTCCCCTGCCATTCCATTAACTTAGTGTGTTTTCACTGGGGGAGTTTGTCTTATTCCATGACAACTCCCTCACTTGTTGGTGGTAATGAGGAGAAGATTGTCCCTGATATCATGTGATGGTACTCTGAGCTTAAAGAGAACAAGTGATAACCAATAGTTAAGGGTGCATTTACAGATGATGTGTAGTTAATGCATGCTAAGCTATCCCTTTTTTTGCACTTTGCTTTAACACTGATGCTGCTTGCACCATGGGGTATGTGCAGTTTCTGGAATGTCTTGGTTTGTGTGGGTGATGGTGTAGTGGCATCAGTGTTTCAGAGTTATTATATTGTTCATATATATTGTGTTATTGTTTTGAGGGATTTTTATATACCGTACTGTTACAACCTCACAATATTAACACTTACTAATCAATCATTTTAAACATATATGTCTCCAGACATAAATTCATATTGTAAGTTGCTGTTCCTAGAACAAATGTTTTTTTAATACCTAAAGTCTTTGAAATCTCTATATACATGTCTATACCATAGCAAATGGATAATCTTAAATGTATTTTAGGAGCCCTCCAACTCCAGTTCGTATTATGTTCTAAAAACAAAATAAAATTCATTTTGTTGCACCACATCAGATGCCAGTATTCATTTATTCATGTATATTTGATTTTATTTTTAAATCAGCTCAGATTTGAGTTTGCTCTGGCATGCAATAGATGAATCCACAAGAACATCCAGTCACACCATAAAAAATACATTATTATGGTTACTTAACAGACAGTTAAATTATTTTCAGTAATAATATTTAAAAAGTATCTTGCTACAAGTTTGCAGTTTCCCCTTGTGAGAACTTCTCCACAGCATGACCTATCCAAACTGTGCTGATAGGATGATTTTCTTTTATTTAACATTCTAATAAAAGAAATGATACACTGATATAATAATTAGCTGTAGTTTAAACATTCAGTAAAAAAATGTCCTTTTTGTTCTGAAGCTGTATATTACAGTTAAAATTGCGTTACATCCACAGGAGGTTGAAAATGTGAATGTGAAGACATTTGTGGTGTTTAAATCACTCCAGCACCTCTAGGATTATGAATGAATATGGCTGCATTCCAATTAGGTTCATGGTAAATGTTTACCGCAAAAAAGGCCACTAAATGGTCTAAAGAGAATCCTCTCTTGTTCTTTGCTTGATTTTCCTTTAATATCCACTGTCTTTTTCCAGTACTCAGCTGGAGTCACATGAGTAGACAACTTGTCAACCTCAGTTTATAATCTCACTGTGATCATAGAACTGGTCCAGGTCTGCAAAAATGTCATTAGGATTTCTGCAACTGAGGTTGCAAAAGCAAGCATTAATCCACATCATCTTCCAGGACAACACAGCTCCATTGGGACAACGGAACTCCACCTCGATGGTCTTGGACTTGTAAGGGATGCAACAGCGGTCGTCAGTAGCAACACATACTCCACAGTACTTGGGCCAGTAAGCCTTAGTGCTGACACAGCCTGAGAGAGTTAGGTTCTGGTGGTGTGGTTCTCTGTAGATATTCAGACATTTTTTTCCTTCCTGGGACAAGGAAGAAAGAACATCCATGTGTTATACTACTGGTAATAACTGCTGAAGAGCAGCAGTTATGTTATTTGAGGCCAATTACGGGACAAAGGTACATGGTAAGATAAAAAAACATGAATTTCTGTACTCTAAAATAGAATACTCTAGAATAGCTCCCAATGTTTCATCAGACTCCTTTATAAATAATTAAAATGAAACCAAGACCCAGTTTCTTTGCCTATATCTCATATAGAAAAAGTACAGAAATATATAATTGCAATATAATTGAAATATATAATATATAATTATTTGAACCTATTTGAAATAATACGAAAACATGATTACACTTGTGGATGTTCTTTTTGTTATTCCAAAGGGGACTGATGATACCTTGATGTGCTTGGTGATGTCCACCTCACAGGGGCGGATGGTGCACAGGCGGCTCTCCTTGATCATCTCACACTTGGCATTGGCATTGGAGATGCGTGTGGAGAGGCCACGGCCGCACGTCTTTGAACAGGGGCTCCATGATGTGGTCTGACTAATGCAGTTCTGGTGCTGCTCAGTAATGCGGGAACGCACTAGACAGAGGGGTCATGAGAATGGCAGTCAGAATAATAAATCCTGTCCTGAAGGCCAACTGCACTTAGTTCTTTGACTTCAACTGCAAACATGTTATTTTTTTAGGCAAAAGCTAAAAAGGATGCTTCTAAGAATGAGACTGATCTAAAAGTCTAAGAAATGACAGCTATAAACCGTTAAAAATACCGAGCAGAAAACTGGAGGGTTTTGCAAGTGTGTGGTTAGGTGACAAACCTTGGTTAGTTAACTCACAGAATGTAGTAGATAATATGAAGGAGAATGAAGCCTTCTATTAAGGAGGTTTACCTGGATTGTATCTGGATTGTATCAGATACCGGAATGTATCTGGATACATTTTGTCACTGATTTGTCACTGAACCACACACTTGAAATACACCCCTGAACTTTTTACACTAAAACTGACAAACTGTGCCAGTATAAGAGTACATTGAGTACTGGAGTTGGCCAGACTGGCCTGGACTCAGCCTTACTCTCTGCCACATGTCTGGGAGAGGTCTTGCGGGGCTTGTGGGGGTCGTCACAGACCCACTTCTCACAGCAGTGCCCTGGGATTGTGACACGGCGCGGAGACTGGCACCAAACACGGGGCGGCGGCTGGTTGGAGCAAAGTGAGACACAGCCGATGGCGCCATTCACGCAAAGGCAGGTGTACTTGCAGCTGGGCTGGAAGCTCTGGCCGTTTTGGTAGATGACACCATCATACTCACAGCCAGTGCCAATCATATCTAGAACACAGACCATACTGTCTAAGTTGTACAACAGACTCAGACAGATCTATAAGTATTGTTAAGGCTCATAAATGTATCCTACTATGTCAAATGGGTCTACAAAGTGATACCACTGAGGTTTTCAGAACCTGAATTAAACTTAAAGTTTAAAAACCAAAAGGATAGCATCAGCCAAGCACAACGGAATCAAAATCCTTGCAAAATACTCATCTTAACTGATATATGTGGCTAAATTATCTGTTTGAAACATGAAATGATAAAACAATAAAATGAACTCCATATTTAAATGAATGGGATATGAAAGAGAATTCCAACTTTGACTTCTAACTCAACATGTCAGGCATTTCAAAATAATTCAAGCTGCATCATGCTCTGCAGCTGCATTACTTTAATTTGCACTGCAGTCTCCCCCTCATTTTAGAACCACTACAACCTAGCTGCCCCTCTCCCCCATTTGTGTCAAGACATAAGGGCACTTACATGCACACACTCCTTTTTCGTACCTAGGCTTGTCTGCGCTGTAGTCACAGTACAGCCCCTTGTGAAAGTCGCAGGTGTCCCTCTCGTTGCAGGTCTCCCCCACCTGTTTGGCACAGGCTTTGCAGCAGTCGCAGCCGTCCACCATCAGGCTCACCCCTACGGGGCAGGTCGGGGGGGTTTTGGGGCACTTGCATGGCCATTTGCAGTACTGGGTGCGATTATACAGCTCTACTGAGGTCACCACTTGATTGGAGCTGAGGTTTTGTGAGAGGGTCTGCAAGAGGTCAGATTATACTTTAAATATATAAACAAGAACCACGATGACAGAACCATGTTTGCTGACAGGAACTGAACAGAACTTTACGCTTAATAAGTATGAGTAAATAATAATAATAAATATGATGATGAAAGTAAAATACTTGTCATTTTCAAGATAATATACCCTCTCCACCTTCAAGAAATTCTTGAATTTTTATCCTCTTTTCGTAAGTCGCTTTGGGTATTAGCGTCTGCTAAACGCATAATTAAATGTAAAGAAATGTAAATGTGATATCTATTGCTATGGCCTTCAACAAATAACTATCTTTTAGAGTTATGGTTGCTGACAGCAGCAAAATTGTTTCCTCAAACCTATCAACTCTGGTGAATATAGTTCTCTTCCAGTCTAGTAGTTTAGGATGTCTAACGTAGAACAAAATTAGAGAGCGCAGATTAACCACTGGGTGGCGTCATTTGAAACTTGATGAGGCAATGATGAAGACCATCGACGTGGTGAACAGGATTACATTTTTTGTGTTGATTTTTTTTTACATTGCCAAAGAAATCAACAAAACTGAAAGGCGCATGGTTTACCGAAAACCATTTTAAAGTTTTGTTAACTGTGTTAACGATTTTCTAAAAATTTCATTATTTATAATTAGGTAGTCACAAAGTGGCACAGATAAAGTAACATATTCACACTGTTTGGGCTACACACACAAGTTTCATATCATTATGTTTAGCTCGCCAAACAGACTCTCTGAAACCTGGCTATCAAAGCATTTGCTTTGATTTATGCAAACACCCATGTGGACATGGAAATGCGGTATGACATTGGTCACCAGATGTCATGTCGGGATTTTAAAGTTAATTTAGTGAACGTATAGTGAAAATAAGTAAGAAGACAAATTATAACCTTGGTTTGACGTAAAGCATTGCGAGGTGGTAAGCGGCACTTTAGAGTAGCGTGGCACTCACTTGAAAACCAGACCCTTTGCCTAATTTTAAGTGTTCAATTAGAACCAGTGAACATTCCAATAAATCATAAACGAACAGAGGATATAACCTAGGTGTAGGACAACGACAAACGCGCCGCTTGATAAATTGTCATTAATTTTTCTTTTGAAATAAGACTCCATACATGTTTTTACGCACCTGACTGATACTGGCTACCGTTAAAATCCAAGGCAGGAGCCACCTCATCACGGGTTTCCAGTGAGAAATTCATTGAATCCCGAATCACATTCACCTTAGATGGAAGCCTTAGCGCAGCTCGAGTCGCACGCGAACACACGCACAATGCCACCCAGGGTCTGTGATCTGTCCACTACTCTCTGGTTGAATCCGACGTCAGTTCTGAACTTCCATGCACATTCAACAGGGAAAACAGGGAAGGAGGGAGGGAGTGATTGCGTGTGTATGCGTGTGTGGTGGTGGTGGGGGAATATGGAAGACAAAAGCAGAGTACTAGACTATTGTACTGGAGAGTTCTTTACAGAACTCTTATTTGTGATCCCTTGACTTAGTGTGTAAAGTGGGTGGTATTTGGTATGAACTGTGATAACTTGTGAAAAGTGATAACTTGTTTGTCCATCAATTGATAAAGGGCAGGTTAAAATATTGAAGTGTCAGTGCATGGAAACAACTGTTGAACTTTTGCATGCAAGTATTCTTTTAGCCTTGAACACGTGCTGTCAATATCTCAAGGTGTTACATGTGCAATGAACCTTTTCATCTTCAGATTTGTTTGAAAAGGATGGGTATTGTAAGATGCTTCCCAGGGTGCAGGATGACATCATTACAGAAAGTAGTGCCTTTGATGAAAACCTAATTTGGTGAAATTGGTATTGTGAAGGAGGAGTAGGTAAACTTCTCTCTGCTTCCTGAAGAGTCCAGTGCAGAGAGCTTTTCATACAGTTCAGTGACAGGAAAATTACAGTCACTGGTGGTATAGGTTGCATGAAAGGAGCACTGAAACATTAGATACTTTCTCTGTCTTTCTCTGCAAAGTTGACTGAATTGTGACTTATTAGATGGTATTAGGCCTAACTGTGGCCTGTTAAACGGTAACCTCTAGCACCAAGGTGAGTTCATCACACCAGCACCTCAGTGTTAAAGTCATAAAATGATGTATTTTTTGTCTACTGATTGAGTTGATTTTGTAATAGTTGCTCTGGTAATTCACTTAATTGGTGGCTGGATGTGGTGACAGCCAATATAGGCTAATTTTAGTTCTGTAACCCAAGAGCTGCTGGACTGTGTTCAGAGTGAGAGAGGGGGATGCTAAAAGTGACTGGAAGTGCACCATAATGACCAGCTATACATAACTTCCAGGGAACCACAGAGAACGTCTCTGAGGCATCTGGAAACTTTCACCTTGGAACTCCTCACTGAATCTAGCCTTGGAGTGATTCTGCACAGTGATTCTACGTTATATTCACTTATGTTTTTGTATACATGAATTTAAGCTTTAGAATGAATGGATGCTTATAATTGTGTAAGAAACTCTAAGATTCAGTTAATGATCCAAAGGTGTCACATTTTCTGAACTGTTGAGAGTCAAAATTCCCTGGCTTGCTTAAAGCCAACACAGATCTAATCCAAACCAGAAACTCAGTCAACTGATTAACAATACACTTTCATTTCAATGCACTTTATTGTAGAATTTTAACAAGTTAATTGAAGATGAGTGGATTAATGCATGATTAAGTGTCAACATCTAGTTAATGATGCGTAAATTGTGGATGGTGGTCAGTTTTATTCACAATTATAGAGTTACTGTCTGACATTTTAATTGTAGGCATCCTTCTCAGACTTTGGCTTGTTCTGTGTCACCAAATCTGTGAAAACAGGTTCTAGCTTAGTCTCTGGTGTTGGAGCTCCAGCTTCTGTGGCTCCGGCCACTGCAGTGTCCAGAGAGAAGTTGGCTAAATAGGAAAAAAGATTAACGGACAAAACTGTTATTAACTTTACTAACAATACGTATCCTCAAAACACCCTTTACCTTCAGACAAAATGAATTGTATGAATTTACTACTGTAACAGTAATGGATTTACTGCAATCCAGGAGAAACGGAGTGGGGCTCTTGCTCCTGTCCTGAGCGGACATGGCTGTTTCAGCGGTAGCAGTGTTGGTGGCCTGACAGGACTCACCGGTGGAGGTTTTCAGAGCAGGTACATAGTCATTCCAGAAGGAGCACTCTGGCCTGCGCAGCTCCCTGCTATTGCTCAGGGCTCCACTCAGCTGCTTGTAGTTGTCTCCCCCTGTCTGAGCCAGGACACTTGGCCACGCAGGCAGCAGCTCAGCGAAGGATACACGCGCCAGAGATAGTGGTGCATTGGGATTACTGGAGAGAGACAGGGAAAAAAGAAAAACACAGATGGAGAAAAGAAAGCAGATTAAAGAATTTTGAGAGGACACCTGTTAGTGGTATTGAAACATTTCATGTTCTAGATCTATATAATATTAAGCTCCACTAAATTTAATACAGATTTGTGTCTATGCTTTCTGCTTTTTTATAAATTTTCTCATGTGTATGCCTTGTTGTGGAAGCCTAAGGATACCAGAAATTCATAATAAAATATATAATAAAAGTATCTATCTATCTATCTATCTATCTATCTATCTATCTATCTATCTATCTATCTATCTATCTATCTATCTATCTATCTATCTATCAATGAGTGGGGTGGTGGGGTTATGTCCTCATATACCCAGTCTTGATGAAGTTGGCCAAATAGGTCATCATCTGCGTGGACAGAGTTCTCTCCTGGGTGGAGAAGAGCTGCTGAGTTGAAGTGCTGTGGGGCAGACCAAACACCAGCTGCACATCTAACGGCATGGACAGGTCAGCACTGAGGAGGACAGACACACACAAACACACACACAATTAGTACAGGCTGCCTTGTTCAACACGCTTGGGGATGCTACACCATTATTACGTCACATGTGAATGGAAGATGAAGTAGAAACATTAATAAATCAGAAACTCGTGCAGGGGGAATCACTCAGAGACAGAGACAACTATCCCAAACATCTAACAAGAAACTTGTGTTTCATATGCTGCGACAGAAAAACATAATTTGTGTGCATGTAGATCAAAGCTGAGGTGAGAGTGAAACAGTTGAGGTGGGTTGGGGGTGGGGGTGGCGGTTGGGGGTCAAGATCAAAACATGTAAGCGCTACCTGCTGTCTCTATAGCAGTGATGAATGGAAGTAAGTCAAAGAGAGGAACGAAACACCTAGTTCAGAGACATACCTCAGCCTTCAAAGCTGAGAGTGTAATCCATCAGTTACAATATTGTTCAAGCAATCCAGCTCTTGAGAAACCTGGCTACACTTCAGTTTGAAGGCCATGTGAACAACATCAAAAACAAGTCATTTTATTTAGCTATCAACATGAATATACACACACTGCAAGGGATTCAGATGTGTAACAATTTAAGAACTTATATAATGTTTGTAAAAATGCATTTCTCTACTTGGGCTATGTTGATTTAAGGAGGGACCTGACCTGCTCAGGGCAGAAGCTGGGTTACTTAGTCCCCTATCAAGGCAGAGAGCCAAACTGTGGGCTAGAGGCAGTTCTTTCTCGTATAAAAGCAGTCATTCCAGTGCCAGGTCAACCTCTTCACTGTCTCTGAATCTATCTATTGTTTCACTGCTGGTTGCTGTGCTCTTTGAAGCTAAGGTTGTTCAAAGCGACTCTGTGGCCCTTTGTGGGTCTGCGGCTCAGTTGGCACAGTGACAGACTCATAAAGCACCGGCCGCCCGTCCGCCTGCCCGCCCGCCCTGGCTGCAGCAGCTCTCTGTCCAGGTGTCCATAAGGGAGGTCACTGAAGGTCATGTTCTGCCTGTGGCATGCACTGGCACAGGATGATGGGCAGCATTCCCACCGGTGGAAAGGTGGAACCGAGGGAAAGCATGTGAGGAATGTCAACCAGAACCTAGAGGCTGCGTTTTCTCCCACCGCAGCGCTACATACAAATGACTCACTTTTGGCCCTCTACAGAAAACCTTTGAGTAGTATTCTGAGAAAATAGCTTTTTGATGATTTTAGCTTTTACAGGTACAAATTACCTGGTATGAGTCATATCCTCAGACAGATGGTACATGAAGACGTTAGATTTGGTGTTCCTGGCCCAAAACTCAGCCATCTTCTTAGATGGACAGATGATGAAGAGGTCCCTAAAACAACAACATTCTAAAAGTTAAAGAAAACCTTGAACTCAGGATTCCACCATATCATAGTATGTACTGATGTAATTGCAGGATTGTCTTTAAATGACATGTTATTCTGATGATTTGGCTTTGTATTGTTCTTTTTCTGGTTAAAACCATTCATTTGCAGTGCACCATCCAAATATGTCCGAAAGACTTCTCTGTGGTAGCTCATACTAAGTGGCGGTGCGCCTTGAAGCATTTCCTGTGTGCTCTATGTCTGTGGCCACAATGAACACAGACATCCACTTGCAGCAATCTGCCACCTCCACCACTTAGCATGACCCAGATGAACAGGAGTCAAACGCCACACTCATACATACACAGAGCAGACAGAAACCCTGTCATCAATGCCAAACCTCTAAAACAGAACAAGAATGTGACCCAGACATCCACATAGAGTCAAAAGTGAGAGCAATTCAGATTGCAGATTCAGACAGCAATTCTGGGGTGCTCAAGAGGATTGGGCAGTTAAAAAGCCTTTGAAGTCATCTTGGCTACTTGATTAAAACATGCTTCAATCAAGAAGCCAAGATGACATCAAAGGCTTTTCAACTGCACAAGCCTCTTGAGCCTTTTTACATTTCTGGGATCCCTAAATTGAAAAGCAACAGAAGTATACAGAGTTATAAACCCAAATAGCACTCCTAGCAAATAATTTGTTATTATTTGTGATAGTAGTCCACACAGCCTCAACACCCAGTTCATTTGTCCCAGTTCATTTGCCTTTTAAACAATGCACATCTGTTTACCAAATGGTAACTATCTCTTTTGCATGTGTCTTTATGCGTGTCTACATTTGATGAGAAGCAATGGGGCATACAGTGCTTTAGTGCAGTGTGTGCAACCTAAATTCTTTTTCTGCGTGCCCATCTCGCCTGTTATGTCTCGAGAACTGCTTGCTGAAGGGTGTGTCGCATGTGGGTCAGCGTTGGTCCCTGCTATATTTGACACCAGTCATTATGTGGGCAAAACCATGCACCACACTCAGAGTCAGCCTAGGAACCAAAGGTTCCTCATCCCATATTCTATACCCACGATATAACAGATCATCTCCACATAAGAGAGAGGTGTCAGCTCCTGAAGAGTGGCCTTAGCAGTGAGGTCATCTGTAGATGACCTTAAAGATGCTTAATACTTAACCTCACAACTTGGGTAGTCTGTAATTGGCTACAGCAGATCTGAGATCAATCTGAAACCAGCTTGATTTGCCTGACAACCTGATATTATAGTTAGGCCTCCTGTTAGGGCGTATTCATAATGTTTGGATGTGACCTTGGGTATGAGGAAACTGACTCTGTCTGAGTGCTGTCAGCCTCACTGTCAGCCTGGGCGAAGCCTGGCATTTATTTCAACTTTAACAAGCATCGTTTCCTTCCGTCCTTCATGACCATGAGCCAGAGTTACACCCCTCCTGAGGAAGCTGCCTGAGCGGTGGCTTTTAATGTCTTCATTTTACTCTCTACCTCTCACTACTCAAGTCCCCAGAACCCCATTGGTGATGTGGTCTTTTTGTCTGCTACTCCAAGGCTGTGTGGAGTGCCCTCCCCTCACCCTCCCCAACCTTTTTTTTATAAAAAAAAGCTTTTTGCTTTTTTCATTTTAACTATTATTGACCTTGATTTTTTTTTTGCTCTTGTCACTGAAATGTAAAGTGCAATACAAATAACATTTATTATGATCATTTATTATTATCCATTATTATTATTTATTATTTATTATTATTACTCACTCTCACTTGAATATCCCTTTTTCAGAGCCTACACCTCAGCCTACATCCCCAAGATCACCGCTTTCAAAATCATTCATGTAAACTTTGGTCACATGGCATCTGACTGTAGAGTCAATGAATACTGCAACAACGTTGATAGGATGTGATGCTAAGAATCACGTGTAGACGTCATCTTCCATGCGTCAAGGTTGCACCTGACTGCAAACCTAAACCTTAACCTAGTTAAAACCTTAATCTTGACCTGGTTTAAACAAAATCTCCCATAGCCCCTCTTTCCTTAGATGACGAGACACACAGGTGAAAGTATCTTTGGTATCCCACCTGGTGGCATTTTCAAGGGCACGGGAGAAGACGTTGTACCCTGCAGGACTGGGCGTGTGATGCAGCGAGTAGAACCATGAGGCGGCCTCTTTTACGACGGCACTGGCCTCAGGGCCACCCAGCGAGTTGGACAGAGCCTCATAGAAGGCCGTCTTACTGTCGGCTCTTCCCTGTAGTTCCTCGAACCTCTGCAGTGAAGAGAGGACAAGAAAACAAGGGCATGTGAATGACAGCCTCTCAAATACAGCATGCCACGGAAGACGTGAACCTTCCTTGAGAAATCCACTTTATACACGGAGGTGATATTAGGCTGGTCTAAGTGTTGGTGTAAGATGTGATGATGTGTACCTTGATTTTGCGCGCACGGCTGATGAGGCCGTCCTCAGCGGAGGAGCCCAGCAGCAGGTCCACTCTATGGAAGCGAGAGCCACTGAGCGCCACTGCTGGGTCCTCCTTCACAGAAAGCCCATCCAGCACAGGGGACCAGGCCTGCAGGGGGCCGCTAACTGCTAACAGCTTCAACACATGAACACAGTGAGTTGTGAGTTGTTGTAAGTCGCTTTGGATAAAAGCGTCTGCCAAATGCGTAAATGTAAGAGCAAACTACATTGCACTACATGATTTAGTGTCTGCCTTGTAGATTGTGCTAATCTGTTTATCAACACGGACATCAAAACATGCACCACACACACATACGTTAAAATTCTGTCATGGAAACTTCACTTTCATGGTCCTATGAGCTAAAACATTAGAGAAGAATACTTGTGCAAGTTGTGAATGGCTGTCTTGAACAAACCTTTGTCTGGGCTGCATTGATGGCTTCAGCTGGAGCTGCCCTGAGACAGGCCCGGAGCTGGGCAGAGTCTGTGGTGGTGCAGCCCAGCTCTCTGCCCAGAGATGAGCTCTGCTCCTGGGCCCTGGAGGGACTCTGCACTGCTGCTGGGGAGAATGCTGAGCCACCCTAAACAGCAAAACAACAATAATAAAAATGTTACCCTTAACAACATTGGTTTATTTTGTTCACTGCCCATGACACACCATCTTCTTAAATAACATCAAACCCCCACAGTGTTTTTTTCTGAGTTAGGAACAAGTTTAAAATAAGTCAAAAGCCAAATGTAACACATGAATGATCTTTAACAGATGTTTTCACACTTGATCAGCTGGAGGGGAAAGTGTCTGAACATCTTTGAAGACAGATCTGAAAGCACATGCATATTGCATATTCACTGAATAACAACTTTACATTCCCAAAATAAGTACTAGGGCAGGCACACAAGGCTACGCAAATACATCAGCTCAGAGTTGCAGTGTGGTTATATGCTGTGCCATCTCTTTGAGTTGTTTCAACAGAGCTTCCCTTTTTTATCATTTCTGGGGTGGAAAATGTGGTTTGACAGATACACACATACAGCTTCCCCATTTTGATAAGACTTACGTACATACATGCACATTATGTACGTACGTTGTGTAAAGAGATTACTCAGATATAAAAATATTACAGTGAAAGAACGGACGGACTGAAGTTGTCACATCTCAACACTGGGATTTTGGCTTATTTGACAATTCTGATTTCTATTCTATTTATGTTTTGCTTGACATGGGTAATGCTGCAACCAGTCCAAGTCTAGCACCAAACAGACTACAAAGGAGTACCACTCCAAACAGTCAATCAGAAGGTAAGAAAATACTTTGAAATCAATTGTGTTTTATGATTTATTGAGTGTCTCAATGATTTAGACTGGAGAATGTTGTTAAATGGCCATTTATGCTTTTTTTGTTGCTGTTGTCCTGCCTTGTTCAGAAAAAAAACTATGAACAACATAACCTGACTAAACTTAGCCTCTTACACTTATAGCCAATAAAATTTCCACTTGAAAGCCACCACTTCAAAATCCTGTGGTTCACAAAATTATATGAGGAAAAAACACACAGCAATGCTTAGGAAGTGAAATCTACAAACTGCTCCAGCTACAGCTCAAACAACAGTGTCCAGCAGCCTGGTCTCAGCTGAATATTTCCAAAAATATCCACCTTAATTGGTTGGTTGCTAAGTCTATTGTGGATTGTAACCCTAAAAGTAAGCCTTTTATTTTGACTACAATAGGTTATGGAAAGTCAAGTTAGTTAGGGTTGTGATGGGTTGTGACTAAAATAGGTTATGGCAGGTCAAGTTAGTTAGGGTTGTGATGTGTTGCTGGCCAACAGTATATTTAGCTCAACTTCTTAAGATAGAAAAAGACCACACAGATAATCTCAGTGATGACTTTTACACCCAGGAAGTGAAGAGCACACTCACGCATATTTTGAAGATGCTATGCAGGCTTTTAAAAATGCTATAGTTTGGCACAATTTTTGTTTGTGTTTGAAAACTCGTGCCCATCCAAGAGAATATTAAACTGAAAATACACCTTTTTTTTTAAGTGGCTATGACGCTGACCGTTTTTCAATCTTAGATTTGGATCAAGTATCACTGATCACTCTGTGTGACTACCCACCTGCTGACATCTGTGAGCCCATCTTCAGAACGGGAGAACCACTGAGACTTCTCTCAGAGTGAGTGCTTAGCTTATTTCACACTACTGTACTAATGTCTAATGATAGCATAACAGCCAGAGAATAAGAAGGCTGATGTCAACATCTGCCACTCCACTCTGCTCACCTTTAATTGTTTCATGACATAGTATCTGTTGCATTTGAGTAGCATGCAGTACGCAAGTTACATCTGAACACAGAATATGAGGAAAATACCATGTTATAAGATAGCAAAAATCTTGTGCACCAAATCAAATCTCCTCATACAAATGATTGATGATACACAAAGATTCTGACAATCAACTGGCTGCTATCTCTAGGGAGGGTTACAGATGGAAGGTGTCTTCAGTCCTGACAAAAGAAGAAAGCTACATTCCCCAATCCCATGTGGCCAAAGTCTACCATGGGTAGGTCCAAAGGAGAGGTCAAAACATCAGTGTCCTTTCAAAGGAGAGGTCACAACATCAGTGTTGATTAAGAGTGGCTTGGTGCTTGGTGGCTTAACTGTATCTCGCTGTTTTCAGATGGCTGTTTGAGGGGGTGAATCGACTGCAGGCGGAACAACTCCTCTGTCTCCCTGGCAACAGAGTGGGCTCCTTCCTCATCAGGGAGAGTGGCCAAGGTACGTAGTAGTCACAATGTGATCCCTCAAGACTGATCCATGATTTTTTTTGGAAGGTCAGAGAGAAAAGCTGTGAAATTCTCTGATTGGCCCTAAACGGACTGTAATTCTTTGTTTTTTTTTCAGGCATGTACAGTCTTTCCATCCGACACCGAGCAGTGAAGCATTACCGCATCAACCGTCTGCCAAATAACTGGTACTACATCTCCCCACGCCTTACCTTCCAGTGCCTAGAGGACCTGGTCAACCACTACTCTGGTAAAGACATGCTCACCACACCAGTCATGCTTTCTCCAGGAGGCAAGCATGTACTGCATGCTTTTCCTCCTGCTGTAACATAACCATGGCCTTAGTCAAGGTGGCAGAGAAGTGCCACAGATATACTGATGATCATGTTTCTGAGGGATGATAGATTTCTGAGCTATATTCTTTATTCCTCATTCCCCAGACTCAGCGGACGGGCTGTGCTGTGTTCTCACTGGTCCCTGCATGCGGACGTTTGACTTTGCTTGGACACAGCTCAACTCAGCTCCACCTGTGAACAACCCACACACCTTTGATTGGAAATACGTCAACAGGTAAACAGTTGTGGGATAGTCAGTGGCTCGTTAGTCTAGGGGTATGATGGCTCGTTGGTCTAGGGGTATGATTCTCACTTTGGGTGCAAGAGGTCCCGGGTTTAAATCCCGGACGAGCCAGTTGCTCTGCGATATTCTGCCAAGTTTGCTACAAGAAGCTGCAAGTTAACCTCTTACCGCATTTCGTTACCTGTATTTATACATGAGTAATGACAATAAAGTTAAATCTAATCTAATCTAATCAAAGTCTTCACCATGGCTGGCCCTAAATGACCTAGAAACAGCAACAGAACATGCAGGAATAACTGTATTGACACAATGTCAAAAATGCCTAATTTAAAATGCCTGGTGCTGGTGGTGGCATAGTGGTTAAGGTAGCCTGGAAATTGTGGGTTTGAATCCCTTTGAGCAAGGCACTTAACCCTAAGTTGCTCTAGGGGAGACTGGCTCTGATGTAATTGATAGCTGACAAATGTAAGTCGGTTTGGATAAAAACATCAGCTAAATCTATAAATGTAAATGTAATGCCTAAGCCCCATGTTGTCTAGATATACTCTAAAGTTAGCTTGCAAACCAACAAGCACCAGGCTGGCTCTCTTATGTCATGTTCCACCATGTGTGGCCGGTCACTGTATTAAATAGAATGCAAAGTAAATGTAAAGCTGCATCCAAGAAAAGTGACTGAAAGTAGTCCATAAGACCCCCACACAGAAACTTTAAAAACCTCAGCTGATGTAGTTTGTGTATTTTTGCACTACCTACCAATGACCACAACTACTCTCCCACAGCTCGGACCTGCTGCAAGACGAGGCCAGCCATGGTCGCCGCTGCGGGGAACCCGTCTCCATGCTTAGCTACGGAGTGCAGAACAGCGTGAGCTCCTATCTGTCCCTGGCCGGGACACAGGGGGAGAGCAGGCAGCACACCAACTGGAAGCGACGGAGGGGCAGGTCTGTGTACATCCCCCTGCAGTCACACCTGAGGAGCAGGCTGGCCGAGGAAGAGGACAGCTACGAGAGCCTGTCTCAGTGAGGACAGCAGAGGGACGACGGCTACGACAACACAAAGAGCATCTAGGATCACTCAGTGGGAGATGGGGAGTCTTTAGGGGAAAGAGGACTTTTGACTGATGAGGACTAAGACTGCCTGAAGTCAAGCTAAAAATGCTGCAATATAAAGTATTTGGTGGCAATAGGACATCTGTCTGGAGATAAATAGACAACACTCAAATCATGCATTCTTAAAAAAAGAGATAAAATATCTTTTGTCTTGAATTTTGGGGGATTAAGGGAATTCTATATACATCCCTCTTGCGCAGTAGTGATTCCCTGCACTACTCTCCCACAATGGCACACATAATTTTCACAGACAGAGAGAGAGAGGGAGAAAGAGAGAGAGAGAAGGTTGTGACAGGAGGGCGGGGTCCCTCACCATGAGGAGGGCTCTGTGGAACAGGCCTGATGAAGAGGCAGAGGTGAGATGGAGGCTGGCCACATCGGCTCCGCTTCTCTCGGCGCCCAGCGTCACGCGCTTGGGGTCTCCCCCAAACTGAGCGATGTTCTTGTGGACCCACTGCAGAGCTGCCGCCTGGTCCAACAGGCCATAGTTCCCTGGGAGGCTGTCTGATCCTTCCACATGATATGACACAAGTGTAAAAAATGTATTTAATGTATAACAGTTAAGATGCTTATAATATCCTAAACATAATCTGATAGAGGGATCTAATACAAATATTCCCCAACAACAAGGTCAGGCTTACACATTTCAGAAACCACAGAATTGTTATTGTTATGATATACCATACATTATACTGTGTACACTCATTCAGTGAAGTATTTCAGTTCATTTGTTCCCTTTTAATCTTGCCTTTTTGTTTGCAATAGTTTCAGTCCAAACACGGCACATAACCCATGCTGAAAACCACTTCTATAACATAACATAGAGTTTATCCAGGAGTTAATTTAAACAAGGAGCTCCTGAACTGAAGTCCCTGCCAACTGAAACTTCTGTTGAACCAGTCATTCCAACTCTACAGAGGGGTTGGCTGCCAAATATTTTTTTCAGAGTTCACTGATCTGGCTGCAGTGCCATTGAAGAATTCCAGACAACAAAATGTGGAGTGTTCTATTCAGTGTACAGTCAGTTCATAAACAATTTCATTAGCCTTGTGTCTTTACAGATCAATGCTATGACAATACCTCCAAAGTATCAAACAAAAAACAAATGTTGAAATGGCTGCATAAAAACTACAAATGCTTGTGGCAAAACCTAAATGGCTTGAGTGTTATTGATAGCGTGTGCAAGTATCAGTACCTGTGCTAAGGAACCCAAAGGCTGACATTCTGAAACTGGCTGTGACCACCACAATGTTCCCAACAGCAGCCAGAGAGGAGCCATCTAAGAGGCCAGGCCCATCTGAAGAGGCGGGGTTGTGGAAGAACACCAACACCGCAGCCTCTCTCTGTCAAAGCACATCACAGTGAGGAGACCTTTACAGCAAAACTGCTGCTGGTAGGAACATGAACAAGAAAATTTGGTAAGGCTAACTGATAAGGACTAGGAAACTGTTACAGTTTAATTTTTCTTGCCCCGTACAGTTGGTGTTAGTGCCCAGTTCATAACTTTTGTTTTGAACATCAGGGCTATTTTGGGTTTGTTTACTGTGCATGATCCCTTTAAGTCATACTAATGCTTATAAGCTCACTGCAATGAGGTGGATTCACTCTGACTTACCAGACCAGCTGGGGCAAAAACATTGAGGTATAGACAGTCCTCACTGGTGCCCGAGGTTACTCCAGGCTGGATACAACTGGGTCTGGTAAATATCACAGATACACAAACATACACGTGTGAAGAATCACAAAATCTTATTGTGATCACACACACACACACACACACACACACACACACACACACACACACACACACACACACACACACACATATTACACACCTTGAGAAAGTGGCATTCCAGGATCCGGTCCAATCAGCTGGCTGGGGCGGGCTGAATCGGAGTGTTTTGATTGGTGGTTGGGCGTATGGGATACCCAGGAATTGCCAGACATTCTTTGTGTCGGCACCCACCACTGTGACCACTGACTGTCCCAGGAGCTTCCCGTGGTCAGGGATCATAACAGAGGGAACATCCTGTTTCCTAAGGACTGAGATGTACACAGACACACATACACACACATGCACGCACACAAACATCAGTCACCTCTCAGTCAACAATTCTTGAAGATTTTTTTTCACGACTTAAAAAATGACGTTGAATTTGTATGCTTTTTATGCCAGCAAGGTGTCCTCTGTTGCTAAAAGTCTTCATGTTCAGAATTCCTTAAGAATTAGAGAGCAACTAAAGCTGCCAGAGAAAAAAGGTCTTGACTTTTTCTGAGGTAAAGTGAACCCTACCCTCTTATCAAGCTCTTAAAAGAGAAGAACACAAGACATAGGTAGGTGGTCTGTCTTACTTTCCCTGACTTAGCCCCAACTGGTTACATACAGACTGCAGAGAATGCTCACCTGAGGCCTGCATGTGAGTGTGTGTGTGTGTATGAGAGAGAGAGAAAGAGAAAGTGAATGAGAGATAGATAACCTAATATACATGACTTCACCTTTTCTGAGGTACACCTGGGAGGCAGGCTCTCTGATACGAAGACGGCAGTCCTGAGCAAACTTAGTGGGAACACAAGTGTGTGTGTCAGGATACAGAACGCAGCGTGAAGCAGAATCCCTGTTCTCCAGAGACACCGCCACACAGGACACACTCTCTTCACAGGCTGCAAACATACACACACACATACACAGACACACACACACACACACACACACATACACACATACACACAAACACAGTTGTTAGAGTCTCCTGACAGAATTGACGATAAACACATGTACTGCATGTATAGACCGTTTCAAAAGAGTTTGATTATTAGTGTCACAGCTGTTCCCAGAGGGTTTCCGTTTTAACATTCCATACAGCTATTTGATGTAATATAATTGGAGCAGAAGTAGTTTGGAAACAAAAAACAATGTTCGTGTATTGTTTTTGTTCAGACCGAAATCTTTCCCTCAAAGACTTGACATGACATTAGTGACTGATTCATTTGAGGGCTCAGAGCAGACACTGGGATTCAGCCTAGATGGCTGTGACCTAAAACTGATCTCACCTGCTAGACACCATTCTTTCACCCTGTCAGCATCGCCAGCAATGTCTTTGCTGATGTGCACAATGTCAAACATGGAGAGAGATTGGTCTACCAGGACAGCAGAAGGGTCAAGGAGCTTCCAGTCCCGCATGGTCACTAGGACAAAGAAAGTCAACATAATATAACTTTGACAGGACACAACTACATTACTGACACATGGATAAAATAAACATGAAACTATGGCTCTGCAAAACAAGTTCTGTAAATACTTAAAAGAGCAGAGAAATATACTGAAAAGCCTAACATACAAGTAACCTGTGAAAAATAAGCAGAACCGACACCATAAATTCATTACTTGTACAATTCAGAAGCAGTTCATGGGAACCATTATGCAGAACTCAAACATTTTCACTTCTGTATGAACTTTCCTCTTGTTGTTCACTATTATGGACCATAACAAATACTTTGTGAATATCATGTGTTGGATCGCTCTGAACTGTGCAGCAAAAAAGCACAAGGTCTGATACTGAAGCATGCTGAACACTTATTTACACTGATAGCTCAAAAATCTTACCACTCTTAGAGGGAGAGCGCAAGCCAAAAGTGGGGCACAGATTTGGGCTTTTGGTCCACTGGTTCACTGAGGAAGAGAAACACCTCATCAGAACACCTACATCCACTAACACTTCTTACCTTATATAACTGACACACCCAAATATCTGCTAGGGCATTGAAATAAAATGAGTGGTTTATAGCACCTCTGTATCCTTTTCTTAAAGAAGAAGAGAAATTCCTCTCAGAGACCTGCCCAACACTTGGAGAGCACATGTGAACCTGACACACACCTGGCTTTTCATACCAGCCGAATGGGTAAACCTGAGTCTCCACTTTTGATGGACTGCAGTCCTGTACCCTCCAGCTGGTGCGGTCATTCTCCCCACATGTTTGAATGCCAAGGCTGTTCAGTGTCAGGCACAGCATCTCTGAGCCTGATGGCGATGCTGTGTCTTTCACGTATCCGATTCCCCGACAGCATGGATCTTCATCACAGCGTCGCTCACATTCAAAGAACCTACAGAGGAGTGTGGATTAGTGAATATTACTATATAAGAAGGTTTAAACAGTTTTGAGGGGAACATTCTCACTCTACTTGTCCACTGGAATTTACTGGCAACAACTTTGAGGGAGAAAAACTGAAAATCTTTTCTCGCCCTCTTTACAAACATCAAAATTCTGCAGGTTTTTTAATGTTCCCACAGTCTGATGAACAATGACTGAAAAATCCTCTTACCCTTCAGTGATGGGTTTGGCTGACAGGTTTACTCTACTGCGCACTGAGTAGGACACCATCTTTTTAAAGGGAACACGAGCGTAGAAGCTCTCCACACTGCCTGTCAGATCAACTGTAAACAAACGAGATGCAGTGGGCATTAGACTGCAACCTACGGTGCCAACTTTCCAAAATACAGTGAAATGATTCCTAAAAGGAGTTTTGAAAATGGCAACATCAGGTGCTATAATGCTTCTTTGCGTGCTCAATCTGTTAAAAATCTGGACTTTTCATGATGGAAGGCTCTTGAAATAGCCTTATAATGATGATGAAACACAGAGCAGTTTCTTTGTTTTCACAGCAGAATTTAACAACTAGATCATATAAACTGGCCAGAGGCAGAGATGGTAATTTCATACTGAAGGGGCCAAGTCCACCCACCATTCAGCGACAGGCAAACCAGTGACCCCCACCGAGTGTGGAGAGGAGGCAGATGTGGTTGTTGGGCTTGCCTCAGCTAGGCTGTTACGGTAAGTGCTGCTGCTCAGTAAGACCTATCTGCCTTAGACCCGTCCGCCACCTCCTCTTTAGAAGGATTGCTATAATTATGCGCCTGTTAGGCTGAGCACTAAAAACACAATGTGGTCTTGCAAATGAGCACAGACATGTGTTTCCAGCAGGCAACGTGCCTGGTGTTTCTTAAGGCCACGGACAGGAAGTCTGACACTTCGAAGAGGAAGTGACTTGCACACACTTAAGACACCCCTGTCAATGGTGATAACTGGAACTACAAGGAGACCTAGCAGATCTCTCGGGCATCCCAGGGTGTAAGGGGACGTTTTTCATTAAAGCCATGGAGATAGAGGCGTCTCGCCTATTTTTTTTTTGCCTTTCAAGTAGGATAGGTGTGTTGAGAATTCAAGGGAGATTTTGGAGAGGAGTTTGGACATTGAGCCATAAAGCAGGTGGAGGTTTTCTAGTAAATTCTGTTTGCCAGTAACTAAATGGAAAAATGTGAACTAATTGGAGGTGGTCTTTTGAAGCCGGCCAGAGGACACAATGCTGCATCAGCGTTGAAAGTGCCCTACTGTTACAGATATCCCACAATGCCTTGCTGTAAGAAAACTTTCCACCCATTAAAAGCAGCTGCAGATGCATTCTCCCACTAGCAACAGCTGTTATTAACATCCTTCTGTTGTGGACTCTTTAACAGCCAAATAAAGTACGTTGGCTTTGGTCAAGAGAGGACAGAACGCGTGTAGGGTTTCTTTGTTGTTATTTATATCATATCGAACATGTTCCAAAGTAACCCAAATTGGTATGTCACAATGTTACGCTTGTGTTAATTGCCTTATGTCTTAAGTCTTATGTTTTCAACAGTTTGATATAAAATTATTTATAGACATATAAAACTTTAAACATTATTTCGATTGGAAACCACTGTCAAAGTCTTCAACACAATGTAAGTATTACTGCACTTTGTAAAATATGTAAAATGGCGTAGTGTATCTGCTCTGCACTGTCAGATCTATGATTTTCTTATATTTTGCCCCAGAAGAAGATAACAAATAACAACAGCAACTGATGTCAGACTTTTACAAAATACTACATAAAGGCACAAAAGCCACCCCTAAATTTTCCCTGGTTTGAGTGCAATCCATCTAAGCCATAAACAATACTGACAGATGTTCCACAGACAGAATGAGTAGGCAAGAATGTGACTCTTGAGTCTTTCCAGCCCAAATGATTCAGGTGCTTGAGAGGTTAACACACATCTTTTTGGAATCCTGTCAATCAATGACATGCTTAAAGCGAACCCTAACCCTATAAACACAAGTGTCACATAATTACTGGTTAACCACAGTCTAATACCAGAGCATATTCTGTTTCAATATGTATTGGTTGTGAAAAGAGCCAGTGTCTAAGGCACTAATGGACTTCACTGGCCTGTCCGAGAGAGCGGCCAGAGTTGTGCTATAAAGATGTTTTTATTGCCAATTGGAGACATTGGTGGAGAGGTCCAGGCCACAGGCCCTGATGGCTCACACAGTGGCCAGGGACTGGATGAACAAAGCAGTCTGCATTTACATAGCAGTCATAAAAACCTGCCCATAACCTCTCAACCTTGACTGTGTGTGTGTGTGTGTGTGTGTGTGTGTTCGTGTGACAAAGGAAGGGAATTTTTCCATCACATCTTAAGTTGGTAAATTTGGTAAAAACCATTCATTCCGATAGGTTTCACGACACGATGTGCACATGTGAATCATTATAGTGTTTTTTTTCTGAACTGGTCCCCACTCAAGTATGGTAAACTAAGTGACAAGAAAAACTCAAGTATGGTAGCCTAAGTGGCAAAGAAATAAAAGAACACATTTTTACTGTGTGACATCACTGTGTGACATAGTGGCAGAATGAGAAGGAGAAGATGGATGGAACAAGGGTGAAGAACAGGAGAATGAGAGAGACCGGCAGGCACTGCATACACTAAATCAGATGCATTAAATGGACAGAGCAGTGCATCTTGTAACCGAGGGTTGGAGAGCCAAAGTAAAGCCTTTCATTAGGATTCTATTAGCAAACACATCCATACGCGAGTCACTTTTCCAAAATGAAGTAAAAGGTTATGAACAAAGCCATTCATACAGAACATCCTGTCCTTTACACTCAGCCAAGACTACTCCACTGGTTATTGGCTGCTGCTCCTTCTCCACACACCAACACCAACACACACACACACACACACACACACACTCATTCACTCAGAGGTTTAGCTTGATCAAAATGCAAACACAAGCTTAAGCAGCACTGGTGAGTGTTTCCATACACAAACACATATTCCATGCCACATGCAAGGATATCCACAGCCCACTCTGTGCTACTGGGGGGGGCATGATGTTGTTTACTTGTACAGTAAATCAGTTAAACTCACAAAGCCCTCCCTCATCTAAAGATGTGAAAGGTGAAGATTCAGTTGAGAAGGTGTCCGGTAGGGAGTGATTTGAATGACATGAGATTCTGTGGCATTTTTCTTGTGACTATATGACTGATATAGACTATATGACATGAGTGCTCACCTCTCTTGCGGTGAGCAGTCTGAGGCTCTCTGGGGAGCTGGAGGCTGCAGGCCTGTCTGAGGGGTTTGTCATAAGCTCCGCACACACGGGTGTCAGGGTACAACACACACAGGAAATACACTGAGCCTTCATCACGCAAGTCAGACATGTGACACAGCTCCTCCTCCTCACAGCCTGCGTGATATACACACACAGATACACGAATACACACACACATATGCACGCACACACACACACACACACAAAGTGTATATATAGACCACAGAAACAAGAATTGATACTTTGATTAATACTTTTTCAGTAGCAACTGGTGTTAGTGTCATACGTTTGAGGCACCAGAGTTGTGCCTGCTCCAGGGAGTACTGGTGCTTGAAGATCCAGTATTGTTGACTGGGTATTGTCTTTTCAGGATCCACTTGAACTTCACTTGACTCCAATGAACCAAATGAATGTAGAACTGTCTCTATGATTTCATACACACCAAATCAAACAGGAGTTATGGTTCTAACCAGATAAAAAGCGACAATTTAACATCACTATAAAAATATCCCAAGCACTTCCAACTAAATCAACAGTGAACTTAAAGTGAGTGTACCAGATAAGAGGTCTCCAGTGGCTGCTTGAGACAGAGAGCTGGTGCAGGCCGAGGTCTTGGGTCGAGTGTTCATGTCCGTCTCTGAGGAAACAACAGCTTTGTTTGCCATGATGTCACAGAGCAGTCCATAGAATTTGTGGGAACTGTCCTGAGCTCAATTTGAATGATGGACTGAGATAATTTAATCGCAACATAATAATATGTTATTATATAATTATAATTTCAATCCTAAAATGCGCACAGGCAGAGAGAGCAGAAATGTGCACAACCTCAGAAGCGTGACCAAATTAAAATGTACCTTTCCAGATGTAGACTCGCTGGAAGCCAATGATGGAGGCCTGGTAGTCAGTCTTATTTTTGCTTGATGCAGGCAATGCTGTGTCAGCTAGGAAATTAGATAATAAGTCAAAACAGTGTAAGTGGCATTAGTGGCATTAAAAACACTTTAATATTATAATGCAGGCTGAAATGATATTGTTGTGATATGCATATGACAATACTATTTGCCTTTACGGCACAGCTGCTTATTGCTATTCATATTTCATACAGCTGGTCATATAAAAAATTATCTGGATATGAACCAAAAGGTGTTGACATACTGTGTTTCATATCTACAGACAGGGGTGCTTGGCTGTTTTTTTTTTAGCTATTTCAGCCTATTTTTATTGAAAATATTTCTGAACTTGATGACAATGTTAATACGTGACCTCGAGTGCAATCTTTCAGTAAAGCCTTTAGGTGGACATAGGCTCTCAGCTGTTTAAAGGACTTAATGTTGCTGTGGTTGTCCTTACTGATGTTGAAGACCTGGCCACCAAAGTTAAAGGTAAAACGCTTGTTCTGCTTGTTGTACTTGACTCCTGCACCGCAGATCCTGTTGGACTGGCCAAGCCCAGCCACGTCCCAGTCAGCCTCGCTGCACATTAGCACATCAGGGTGGCTCAGAAGACCACACATCAGGGAGCCTGGACCAGACCACATGCGTGCACGCACACATCCACACACACACATATATTATGAGCACATACCTGATCCCCATACAATTCCGTTGAAGCAATCATACCCAACAACCATAAAAGTCATGTATATGATTTCTTAAATTGCACGTCTCAAAATAACACCACATCAACACACCACCACCGTGTGTGTGTGTGTGTGCGTGCGTGCATGCTCACCTCCATTAAGGATATTCTGGTTCAGGATGAAGCCATCACAGCATGCCTCCTGACTGCAGATGTCCGCACAGAAGCGATGGACGTCAGCCAGCTCTGCCCCACTTGCTGCAAACACCAGCGTGCGGTAGATCCCTGAGCCTGTCTTACGGAATGCCAGCTTCTCAAAGGTCTTCTGCCCGACCACAGCCAAGAACTCTTGACCTTTCACAGGAAAACAAGAGAAGAGTCCGATGGGGTAAAGAGGGCGAGAGAGGGAGAGAGTGAGTGTGAAGAAAATCAAACACTAATATTCAAGCCAAGATACACAAATGCATCCAACGGTTTTTAGGATGCCAAAAGTAACTTTGGTTCTCCCAACTTTTCTTTATGATACACTCCAGACAGACAGGCACTCAGGTCCTTTGAGACTCCCTCAAGGAAAGTCTGCTTTGTGGACAAAAAGGCAAGTCAGCTCCTCATTCATCCACTGACCTTTTCTTGGTTTCCCAAGACTGTCTAATCTGTGCCAAATGACGCACCACCAAAATTACGCCATGGCAACTTCTTGTTAATGTACAAAATACAAACTGGCATATTTACAAAGGTTTAATAAGAGAGAACACTCAACGGTTCATTTGTCAAACTTTTTTTAACCTTTTTCAAACAGACATTTTAGGCCACATGCCCTTCCTCAGCATGATCTAGTGATTTACAGACAACAAATGGTTGATACTGACAATTACAAAATGTCGTCACTAAGTTAATGGATGGGGCGTTCATGACTATGGGTTGCAGATATAGCTCGCCTTCATGTTTACACCCACCGTTTTTGCTGAGTACAGTGAGGCCTGGCACCTGCTTCACTCTGAGCTTCAGGGAGCAGCTCAGGCTCTGGTACAACTCAGCCACAGGATTACCCAGAAATCCTTTGGTCTAGTGGACAGAAAACACTCTAAGTGGGAGTAGGAGTTGGGATGATCATGTAGAAAGAAACACAAAAGCAAAACTCTGCAGTGTGTTAAACAAGGCAGCTCTTAGTGTCAAAGAGGCAGCTTGTTTAACACATTGCAGGGAGTCTGATCTGTGATAAGCCTTGGACCCCTGCTAAAATGAAAAATGTCTGTTTCAGGCTAGAGTCTGCACTTCACTGTTATATCATGGAGTGTTCTAGAAAAATGCACCACAGAATGGAGGCATCCATCTCAATTGTTAAGTCATGACTGTCTCCTTGTTGACATCTGACATACACAAAGAGCACCACTGTTAAAAGATTGGCTAAACTGTTTAGACAGTAGGATTGTGTTTAAATCTAACAATGCATGTTGTGTGTGTGTGTGGGGGGGGGGGGCACTAAATGTGAATCCTGAATACAATCCTGAATCCTGAATACAATACACACAAAAAAGAGTGTCCTGTACTGGCCTAGCCGTACTTGTTCAGCCGCTTTGCATGCCACATTGGCTACGGCTGTGCTGTAGAGGTCACAATGAGTTTGGCCCTCTGCACTGTAAACGGCCACATACTGACAGGAACCATCCTTAGAGCAATCTGGGGAAGTGGGAAGAGTCAAAGAACAAATTTGAACTTACTGTACTCACACACACACACTCACAAATACACCCAGCAAAAATAGCGCAGAATCTTTTCCAAACACACATGCACACATGCACGCCCCTGCACACGCGCGCGCACACACACACACACACACACACACACACACACACACATTTACCTAGAGCACACTTCCTGAGCTCATCCTCCAGAGGCAGATCCACAGTCTCAGAGCGAAGTGAAACAGACTCCTGAGCGTTAAAGACCAACTGCGATTCAGGCACAGTAGCAAAGTTCTGAAGGGCTGCAAACACACAGAGTCACACAGAGACTCAGAACCAGCCTCTCACCATCACCTTGTCAGTTTTTCTTCACACACCAGCTGGGGATTCATCCCATGACTCAGCATGAGTGTACAGCACGAGTCAACAGAAATGATGCACTGTCCTAAAGCAACCCTTTCAAATGAAGACAGTTTGAAAGAAGCACACACTTGGAAATGCACTGGAAAATGTATTTACACAGAGACAAATAACAAAATGGCGAATCCACTTTGCTTCTGCCAAACAATCCAGTGCTTCTCAGGAGGGGACCAAGCAATCAGCAAGCAAAAAGACAATCACCGGAGCACATTGGATGTAATCTTATATACATATTTTTTTTAAGGTACTGAGGCATTTCGATGGTCGATGTAGCACACAGAGACATATATAGCATCATTTTTCATTGTTTGTTTATGTTGCCATATTTAAGCCAAGTGATAGAAAGCGACACTGAGACAATGTGCAGTACCTGCACAATCCTGCTCTGTGATTGGCTCCTTAGCTGAGGTCCATGGCAGAGGACGCCCACTCACTGTCACACACATCCACATGCCAGAGAGGGTGTCTTCTTGTGCAGACAGATAGGCTCCTTTCATGGTACACCGCATGTCACTCTGCTGACAAGATGTCAGACCTTCAAAGAAACAACACAAAACAGGGTTACCCAAAGGTTACACTGTGTGTGTGTCTGCATGTGCGTGTGTGAGACGCTTTATGCTACACCAAAAATCACATTAATATGTCGTGCCCCTACTTCGAGGCATATTAACTGTTCATATCGTCCAATAACACCGTCCAATAACACCGTCCAATATCTTCTCCCAAGGAAGTACAGTGAACAAAAAACAGGACTGTTATGCTTTCTCCTCCCCAATAAATCTGCCTTTGCGTTTGTGTAGCTGGGATAAACATCACAGCTACATGAAAGTGAAACTTTAATAGTTATGAGTCTACATCTTCGTGGACTGTCAAAGTGTGCTCATCCCTGTAAAGCTGTTTCTTCAATAGTCAGCAATAGGCGTGCGCAAAAGAAACAGATGGAACTGGGTGTTGCTGCATATGTGGGTTTTCTGTTTCATAAACTCACATTGGGTGGCACTGAATGCCCCCTGAGCCACGGTCGAGGTGCCCACTGGGCATCGTCTGCAGACGCTCTGGCCTGCCTGCTCCTGGTAGGTGCCAGGAGGGCATGGTGAACACATTGCACTGCTGGAGAAGGTGCCGGCAGGACACACCACTGAGAGAGGAAAGAGGAGAAGGGGGGTGGGGAGGGGGAGGAGGACGAGAAAGCCAAATCCACAGTCAGATGGGGTATAACAAATTGTATAAATTGTGTAATAACTAGATGGTGAGGTAAGTGTGTGTCTGAGTGAATGGAAATGCATATGTCTGTATAACTGCACCAGACTTCCCAACACCAAGCAGGTCTGAGAAGTGTCTGTGTGTGTGTGTGTGTGTGTGTTTGTGTGTGTGTGCATGTTTGGCTGTCTTTGTGTGTACGAATATTTCACACTGAAATTGGGAACATGTATTTTGGTGTGGAGACATTTAAAAAGTAAAAAAAGAACACACCACAGCCTTTTACATCTGGAATCTTCTGGTAGCCTGCTGCGCAGCTGAAGCTAGGCTCAGAGACAAGTGCTTCAGCCTGGTTGGCAGACAGCATGGGCTTGTACAGGTCACCACCCATCAGATCCAGCAGCCCGGCCACAAGCATCTCACTGCTTAGTGCCATGTCTGCATACAAACAAACAACTCATCACCTCAGTGTGTGTAAATGTGTGTGTGTGTGTGTGTGTGTGTGTGTGTGTGTGTGTGTGTGTGTGTGAGAGACTGCTCCAGCCTTAGTCACGTTGTGCAGGTTAGGGGGACTTGTGTCATGATGGGAAGGGAAGTGTGTGTGTCTGCGTGTGTTTCTGTATGCCTGTGTCTCTAACTGCTCCAGCCTGCCAATATTATTCAGGTCTGGGACAGTCATGTGAAAAGGCAGCATGAGAGGCACGTGCATGTGTGTGTGTGTGTGTGTGTGTGTGTGTTTGCATTTGTCCGTGTGACTGCTCCAGCCTTACCCACGTCATGCAGGTCTGGGAGAGCGCTGGCGGGCAGGTCAGACAGGTATGCGCTGAGTATAAAGCGTGCAGTCAGCCGCTCTTCGCTCACACACTCCAGAGACACAGATGACTCGTCACACACAGACACACTGATGAGTTGGCTGCTTCCTGACAGCTGTGACATTTCAACACATAGACAGACAATTAGTGTCAGTCATAACACACAGTCTGAACAGAATCAGACAGGATGTACAACCACCCTGCTAAAACAATGTAGCCATTATGAATCAAATGGTCTTCCTTAATTAACAATATAGAGAGAAATGAGAGGATAGGAATGTAATAAGCCAATCTAATCTGGCAGTGAAGAGTTCTTGTGTACTAAGGGATCATCAAACACAGAGACCATATACATAATTCATACAGACAGCTTCAAAAGTGTTTCATTATTAGCATCATAGCTGTTCCCACAAGGTTTCTGTTTTAACATTCCATATATTATCTTAACATAGCGGAAGTAGTTTGGGAACTAAATAGAACATTCATGCACTGTTTTTGTTTGTATTTCTGAAATTGTCTTTAGAGATCCTAAATATGACGATTCGACACAGAAGATTTGCCCCAGGGGAGCAAAGGCAGATGAGAGACTTTGTACCTGCAGACTGCACAGTCCTGTGGCCCTCATGTCACGCAGCAGAGAGGACTGGAGCTCAGAACGCTGGGCATCACATGACCTTTGACCTGCCTTAAGAGACAGCGGCAGGGTGGCACCACTGCTAACTGTCTGGAACACCTGGGAATCTGAATAGACAGAAACACACACACACACATGCACAGATGAACACAAAGAAAGACCAGGTATCTTAAAAACATAAGCTCATGTCAAAAATGACAAATGAGACACATGGAAATAAGCATTACTGAGTAATTATTTGTTTTTATGCTGAAAGACTTCACACTTTGTATTAAAAGCACGTTAAACTAGGCAATGCTTTGGGGACCCCTCCTATCATAACTAACATGCTGCTGTAGAAAACGGAGCCAGACATTGTACCTCTGCTCCTCCATTTAACTCACCCTGGTATTATGAGAGAAGTGCTTGAAATTATGCATTAGAAAGACTGCATTTTCTAGACAGTAGCTTTAACTTCAAGCTTCAAGTGTATTTTATGGGTGTGTTCCTTATCACTTGCTAAATTTAACAGCTGTATAAAACTTCAATATCAACAGGAAGGAAAACAGGAGAGGAGTCATTACACTGGCAGCTGTTGGAGAGTGGAGCATCTAAGAGCCATTTTTTACTGCTGGGGTCACAGAGGAAGCTGGCAGCTGGGAAGACGTTGACGTAGCCCTGGTGGCAGTACACCTCACAACGCTGCCCCCGCTGGTCAGGCTGGCACACCACAGAACCATGAGGCATGCTGACAGCACCAAACGCAAGAGGGCATTGAGGTCCTAGTACAAGATGTGACACCCAAACAAATGTGATATGCATGATTAACTGTGAAAATATAAGCATACATCGAGCCAAACAACACGCAGTTCTCCATCTGTCTAATTAACAAACTTCTGAGTATGCGCAGAGCATTTGCTGGCTGAAAATAAATCTATAACAGCAAAATGGCCATTTCTTTTTTAGAGGAAAAAGAATTACTGAGAAAATCCATAGGTTTCCCTGGAAATGACTGGTGTATGTGTTCACACTGTGGTTCATTGGCTTCTATGAAACACTAGCCAAACAGCATCCTTCTTTAAATCTGTTCATTAATGGACCTCTGGGTATAGGTACATAACAATTTATTGGACAAAAATAATGTTTTGGCACTGCAAAACTGCAATTTATTGTTAGAATGAAATAAAAACAGTATGTCACTGGAAATGCTAACGATGATTGAATGCTAATGCATGCATCCAGGTTTTGAGGTGGATTGTGCTTACGGTCACAGCTGGGGGTCTGTCCGGTGCGGCGAGGGGTACGAGTGCCTGGGAGCTCCAGGCCGCTGTCCTCAGACACACACCAGCAGTCTGCCTGGTCACACTGCAGTGCTGAGAACACGGCCCCCTCCAACTCACACTCCGGCTCAAAGCCCACACCCACCTCACGACTCAGGACACGGGCCCTCTGAAGAGCACACCAGCCAGGGCCTGCAGTGCACACACACACATTTATCGGATACAAAACATAGACATACACATACAAAAAACTTAAAAAAACACACACATCACACAGAGAAAGGGCACCGTAAAGTACACACAATACACAATTACTAGCTAATGGATGGATGAAAGTGTGAGAGAAAGAATGGAGGAAGAAGAGGCGAATGGAGGAGGAGAGGATGTCCCACATTTAAAGTCTCCATCAGGGCCCTGGCTTGCAGGCTGGATGGCTTCTCCGGACACAGGATCAACACACCAGGCAGAGGAGCCTTGGGTCTGAAGCACTGAGAACTGTCCATTCTACACACACAGACACACACACACACACACGTAGATACACTGTGTATTAGTACCTCTATCTCTATCTATAACAAAAAAAAAGTGTGCTGCCTTTAGCACGTGTTCAGAAAGAAAACATTCTGCCTCTACCTCATCACAGCTGGGGCTGTAGGAGGAAAGGATGCCACTGGTTGGCCTTGCCCAGTCAGAAAGGTAGGAAAGACTCTGATCCCGTTGGCATCTACTGGGGCCTACAAGAGAGAATGTCACACACTTAAGTCATAAGATCATCTCATTAAGATTATACTAGAATCTGAAATCAGAATGACAAATAGGTCAAATCACTCTAAAACAGATCATATTCTGTAAATATATTCAAATATACTTTAGTATTTACATTGAAGTGGTTGCATAGAGCGGCTGCTGAGAGATCCAGTGATGTACCGTCCCTCCTCATCCACACACCAACACTGACCTATAAAACACACCACAACCACCAGTCAGTGCATGCAAGAGAGGCACGTGGGTCAACCACAACATATACCAGTGTACAAGACCAGGGTGTCGACATGTACAAGAGCTTGCAGATTCAACACCTGCAGATTCAACAGATTACACACAAACACACACTACCCTCACCGTCAAATCCATCAGACTATGGGTTGTACTCCCCCTACCTCTCTCTCTCATATAAATATGGTCAGGTCTATAATATATAGTATAAGATGTACCTGTACTGGTATGACATTGCTGGTACAGCCATTGGCCCTGACTGTCACACTGGGGCTGGTAGGGTTGATAGCCCAGCAGCAGACTCTCTTTATCCATGCCAGAAGAGATGAGACGACTCTGCCAGTAGAAGTGGAGAGCTAGAATGGACAGGGGGGAAAGTCAGTTAGAGAAAATAATGACTAAATAATGACTTTTAGGGCTGTTTCATAAATGATGTGCCATGCCTAAGTTTATGAGTTAGTGTAAGAGATACATATGAGTCTGTGAATGTGGGGAAAAACTGATCTGGGGGTAATATACTAACAAAATTATGTTTTAAATTTATTTTAGAAAGATCTCCAAAAATGTCATAAATGCAAAAACTTCTGTGCAATCCATACTCTCAGACTTGTATAAATCTGTATTGTGAACTATTTCAAGGTTAGGGCCCAGAGTTAAAGCTCTAACCACAGGAGATGATGTGGATAGTTTTAAAGACAGACATAGAGAGAGAGAGAGAGAGAGAGAAAGAGAGAGAGAGAAAGAGAGAGAGAGAAAGAGAGAGAGAAAGAGATAGAGGAGCTACTGTACTGGAGTGGGCAGCCAGGCGCATTGCTGAGCTGGTGTAACTGAGCAGAGCCTCTGAGAGCTGGGCTCCAGCGGGAGCGGACGGCTGCAGGAGCATCTCCTGGGGAGACAGACGCACACCCTCAGCCAGCAGGAAGCTGTAGCCCACAGGCACGTGAGAGCTGTTGGACAAAGAGATGAGGTCCTCGGCCGATGCCAGGAATCGGGAGACTTCCTGCTCAGCCAGCACACATGAGGCTGGACCTGAGGAAGTGAGAGGATGAGAGAGAAAGAGAGAGACAGAGAGAGGAGTGAATTAATTTGAATCATCATGCACTTCAAATATCAACTAGTGTCTGTCTATAGCTACAGTTCCAGAACATGACAAAAACTAAACTTTGTGTATTAGCTAGTAGAGAATTCAAATTGGATTGGAATTTTATTTTGTGATTTATTCAAGTCTGCTATTGAAATTGGATTGGAATTTTATTAAGTGACCAGCTCTCTTACATTTTGGGACCTGGCTGAAGGGTGCCTTTGTGTCGGGTATGGCCTCTCCAGATGGGCTGACACACCAGCACTGGCGGAGGTCGAGATGGCCGAGGGGTTGGCTGAAGTCTGACAGAGGCCCAGGGTAGCTTGAGGCATCTCCCTTCAGGAGAGACCACAGGGATAGAGGGTTGAGGAAGACAGAGGGTCCAAACACGGCTGCCACCTGTCCCTGCACCACCTCCAGAGGAACATCAGCAAATGTGGCAAAGCCCCTCAGCATGGGGAAGACCTTCTGGTGACCCGCCTCGAACAGAGCAGAGAGGAACCCACCAAACGATGACATCGCAGTGGGGTTTTTCCCATAATTCCTCAGGAGAGCCAGGAGCTCAGGCACGGGGAGGTCTTGGCTGCCATTGTTGATCTGCACCCACTCCTTGTAGAAGTCAAAGGCCTGTTCTGAGGGACCATCACACTGGATCTGGTGCCAGCGGCCATCAGCGGTGCAGCGTGGGACATAGACATCAGAAAACTGGGAGATGGCAGACGGATCAGACAGCACGGAGTGGACTGTGCGCAGGAAGGCCTCTGCTGCACTAGACTGGCAGTCTGTAGGACCTGGGGGAAGAGGAGGTAATCAACATGACTAACCGTGAATGCACTACTGATGTGTGCATATTACAACAACTACTGGTTCTATGGAACCATTGAAAATATCAATATGCACCCTGCTGTTCTCCAGCCAGTATCAGTTTTCTGGGCTTGCTTTTTTATTTCTGTGCAAGAGAGGCTAAAATGTTCATATGGAGTGTACATATAAGGAAAATAAAATTCTGGTGAATTAACATCTAAAAGCTGTTTAAAACTATTCATTTCTATGACAGTATTAACATCTGAAAACTATTTAAAACAAAGGGCTTTGGGCTTTCTAGTGGTACCAACTGTTTGCAGCCAGCTCTCCCTAATCTCATAAATCTAATCTGACACAGATGCACTGTACTTACACTGCTGAGTCCCAGCCTCAGGGGTGCTGAGTCTGCTTCCCAATCTGTCCACACAGAAGCAGCTCTGGCCCTGGCACTGTCGCTGTACGTACACCCCGCTCGCCTCACACTTAGGGATGAACACCTGAGCGCCTGCTGACATGCTGGCCTTGGCTCTGATGGCAGCGTATCGCTCCTTCTCACACTGGCTGGGACATCTAGGCCTCGACCCCACCGTGCGTGACCCCTTGACCTCGCGACCTTGTGAGTTGACACACCAGCACTCCGAGCCTGCGCACTGCACTTCTTCGAACTGACCTTGCTTGTCACACTGGGGTACATACAGCTGATAGGGAGACTGGCACATGTCTGGGTCTGAGCCCTGGAACACGGCACGGAAGAGACTGCTCAGCTGGGTGCTGTATTCGGCCTTCAGGAGGGTGACGGCCTCTCGGAGGGTGGACAGGAAAGGCTCGCTCTCCAGAGTTGCCGCCAGAAGCCGGATCAGATCCCGGTTGGCCTTCAGGCTCACGGGGCGTCCAAAGGTGTCGGTGATGGTCTGGTCCAGGTTCACCCCTCCCATCATCAAGCCAGTGTCTGGAGAGAAGATCTTGGCCAGTTGCTCCAGCTGGGCTCCAGATAGCGTGATGCCCACTTGGCTGAAGGTCTGGCTGAAACTAAGGGTACCACTTGAACCCACTGCACCGGAGAAGTTGAAGTTGCCGGTGTTCTTAAGGAAATTGCCCCCAAAGAGGTTCTCCTGGAGCCTCTTGGGATTTGGAGTGA
This sequence comes from Tenualosa thibaudeaui, assembly GCA_027481765.1. Taxonomy (NCBI): domain Eukaryota; kingdom Metazoa; phylum Chordata; class Actinopteri; order Clupeiformes; family Clupeidae; genus Tenualosa; species Tenualosa thibaudeaui. Next base: position 8,312,149 of record JAIFZK010000024.1, read on the forward strand.
GACTCAGGGCCTTCAGTGCCAGGGCACCAGAGGGGAACATGCCCTGCAGCAGCTCAGCTAGGATGTCTCCGATATCCGAGCGCTCCGACTCGGGCAGTGACTGGAGAAGGCCGGATTTGGCCACGAGCTCTTGGAACTCAGGGCTGCAGATGGAGACAGGTGTTGCACTGCCTTGCTGTGTGTCAGCTAGACGAATGGCCACGGGACCAGAAAAGAGTCTCGACAGAGCCTGTCGCCTCTCAGACCGACAGTCCCTTAGACCAGCACCTACAAAGGCAACACACACAACATGTCCTCCTCAACAAAGACATGATGAATAATCGCATGACGAGTCATTAATGATGAATAATCACTAAACTAAATTTACCAGGCCGAACTGAATTTGGCTTTGAAAGATGACAGAGGAATTCTATTGCATAGAGTATAAATGGATGTACCCTCTTCAATGGGCTTGCTGCTGTAATGGATAAAACTTACTACAGTCAGGCTGTCCCTGCTGACGTGTCCCAAAGACCTCTCGTCCATCTGCATCAACACACCAGCACTGACCGCCAGGCTGGCACTGGGCAGGCATGTACGCTCCGTTGGCATCACAGGATGGCGCAAACACATTGCCAGCTTTAGAGGCGGCCGACCTCTCGCTCTCACATGGAGTGGGGCCTGCACAGAGCAAGCACAAATACATTAACATGCCACTGCTGAGTATTTATTCAGTTTCTACTGGTCATGTACAACACAAGATCCTTTATGCATTTGAGTAAACGTTGCAAGCTAGCAGACATCACATAGACACCACAGACTGTGGTTTAGTCTTTGAGAGGAGCATCCATATGGACTCACATCTGAACCTTCCGGTCATGGCTAGCTGCACAGCCAGGAATCTCCTGTGCAGGATGCGGTAGATGTTGGACTGAGCGAAGGAGCGGCCTGAGTCTGTGTCTGAGAAGGCCGTGTCGTATACCTCATTCAAGAGCAGCTCTAAACCTGGCCAACATATCACACTTCATTACCTTAGCAAAGCCATAATAAACATAACAAACACAATAAACACTCCTATAGTAATGTTGCTATAATACAAAATAAATACACATTTTATCTCCACCTTTTTTCTATTTTTGAAACAGAGTGTGTATCTTATTATACAAAATAAATGTACAAATATCTTCAGACCAAAATACTTTTTCGTTAGACTGCAACTATCATTTCAAAGGACTGAGCCATTAGTGTCAAAGTTCTAACGTTATGTATGCAGTGCTCAGAATGAGCCTTCTCATCTCCGCTGGATGACTTCTGAAAGAGTATATTAACTTGTACAGGTTGGAGTTTCACAGTGCTGTCTGTCTTACCAGTACTGGGTAACTCTCTACCACGGCTGTCAGCGCAGAAACAGTAGCTGGAGATCTCTGGGAATGTCTTTCTAAACCCACTGAAAGTCTGGAACAGCTCCGGATTTCTAGATGAGACACAGAAAAGCAATTAGAGTTGGAAAAGTTTAGGACCAAACAAAAGTCATCCTAGCTATTAACCTCTACTAATTTGTTTTTGATGAGCCCTGGAAGTAACACTAGTATGCCAGTTAACTGCATTCCTGAGTGACACTGCTGAATGTGCCAATTTGAAAGAACAAATGAATAGCAGTCTGTGAAGTGATCAAAATACACAAAAAATTCATTGATATACAACCTGAATGAAAAAACTAAGAACCAACCAGACACAGCAAAGCAAAATAAACAAAATACCTTGTCATTCCTTCCTTTATCTTTTAGGCTAAAAGTCTTCTTGGCCTGTCAAACTACACTAAGTTCAGTCTGGAGTCTGGTAATGGTCTATTGTGCTGCTTTGATCCAATTAGACATTGACCCAGTCAGGTTTCTTTATCAACCAAGATGAGGGTAAGGACACATACATACATTTTAATGAGGTAATACAAGACGTTTACTCTGAAGTACCCATTGTTTATGAATCCTTGATTCATCCATTGATTCAAGTCTGATTCAAAGAAGAATGCATAAACAATCGTTTGCACTTTACCCCTGCCACAACCCCCCAGTTCACCATGTCCCCTGGTATTTCTATGTTAATGACAAAAAAAAATCCTTGAATACTTCAATTGTAGGCACTCCCAGAGAAGATAGTGTTTTTTTCACATCCACATAGTCTCTCAAAGCTTATAGAAAAACGAATACTCAGCTGCCACCTAGTGGACAGAGCTCTCATCTGACAATTTCACTTTTTAAATGAAATTGCATGGTAGGATAACTTCCTGTGAAGAAGCAATCACTGTCTAACAATCTTTCATCTGGGTCTGTCAGACTAGTCAGAGAGAGTTAGAGTTAGAGTAGTCTTAGTGTTACAGCGTTACAGATCAGGTGAGAGTTAGTGTAACAGTGTTACATATCAGGTGAGAATGTTAAGCTGTGTTAAGCTCACTTGTTGAAGGTGTGGAGAAGGTCAAACACCATCCTGTCCGTGGTGTTGATGAACTTGCACTGCACAGGAAGGAAGAGACCATCATCTGAGCACTGTGGCGGCGAGGGCTCACCCACACCATGGAGGAGACGCCGCTCACGCACCTCACAGCTGCCAGGGCCTGAAAACCGTCAGGAAGCCATTAAGAGAGGAGATTAGCTGAATATAAATGTCCCCCCTTTACTCTACCACTAAACCCTAAAAGAGTTTACTGTCAAGATTCAGCCAATCATGAAGTGAAATTATTATGCCAGTTGTGTCTTTGGGCTTTGGGTTATTGGGGACATTAGGATTCAGTAGTCATTTGGAAGCTCTGAATACTGTTACACAGATGGTGATTTGATATTGATATTATTTAGATTTTTGTTATGATCAAGCAAGAAAGGAAATAGAATACAATCATTTGTCAATCAATATCAATACAATCATCATTTTCAGGTAGTCATGACGGGGTCAGATGCAGGGTTACAAGGGGGATTTTTTTTTGGAGTGGAATGACTTACATTGTGTCGGTCTCCCATTCTGTCGCGTCCCATAAATCTCCATGCCCTCCTGGTCTACACACCAGCACTGCCCAGTAGTGGGCTGGCACTGTACCGGCTGGTATTCTCCAGAGTCTGTGCACACAGGGAGCAGGGCTTTGTCGTCTCCCCTCTCGAGGACACGCTGTCTGTGCTGCTGGCATGAAGTCAGACCTGTGGACAACACACACACACAACCATACAAAATCACACAAAAACACCCTCACACACAAAAACTTACTCTCACGATGAAACACAATTGCATATGAAATCCACAATCACACACATAATCCCCACCCAACACACACACACATGGACACACACACAAAAACAGTCAGCTTTGCCAGGACAGGCATAAGAAGTTGTTCAGGACAGGCATAACAAGAACTTCCTCCACTTAAAAACTTGCGTTTGGGCCAACATAGTCACTACAAGAAGTGGGTCTCACAGTGGATAGCTGATCCACTCTGTCTGCTGCCTGGGATCTCGGTTCCCTCAGAGTCCACACACCAGCACTCAGAAGCCACAGCATTACACTGCACATGCCTGCAGGGGACAGAGGGGGTCCCAGCCTCAGTAAGGGCATACTATATTGTTTCAAATGGCTGAATCCCAATGCCTACCCTAACCTGAAACCTCAAAGAAGTGTCATGAATCAGCCAATCATTAAGTTGATTCATGCCAGGTAACTCTTGTGGGCTGAGAGCAATGACTATATATATGTAGGTTAGGGCTTGGAGTGTGGGCTTTGGGATTCAGACTGTTAGTGGTTGATAATTAAATATACCAATCAAAAACACAGAAGCAGATGTTTCAATGTCATGTTACTATTCATTTACTGTAAATATTCAATAAATGATTTTTAAAAGACTCCCAGATCAGACCTGAACCGTCCATCCTCTGAGCACTGGGGCACATGGTCACGCTGCTGAGATGCCGCAACTCCACGCAGCAACTCACACTGACTCAGAGTCTCCGACTCCAGCTGGTACTCTGTGGAACAGAAGAATATACAGTTGTAACAGTTGTCTATTCCCAAAGAATAGACTGTGTTCAACAACAACTATGCCATCATATTCCTCCAACCTGAGCAGGACAATCACTCAGGAGGAGTCTCACCTGAGATCTTGCCTTCGCTGAGCATCAGGCTGGTAGCCAGCAGAACGGTGAGGCACACAAGACCCATCCTGTCCTGACTGTTGCAAAAAGCAAGAGCTCACCTACTGCTGATGCCCTTGGTGAGTTCACCTATATATGCTCCTAGGTGAAAGTGCAGTGTCATGCCACCTCAGGGTTTTCAGACCATTTTGCGCAGGTAGCGATGACCACGCACCCACCTGGCTTTCTCAGGCCCATCCAAGCAGCACGGCCTGCAGCCTGCAGGCTGGTAAGTGGGGTACTTGAGGAAGTGGGTTGGGGGATGGAGAGCCATGGTAAGAACCTCTTGCCCATGCCCTTATCAGTGGAGGACCACTTCAGACAGTTTTCACTCTAATCACTCATATGAGCTCTTCCACCAAAAACTACTCCACACGGGGATGACATGATGACTCTGGGGCAGCCATGGCCTACTGGTTATGGCTTCAGGCTTGTAACCTTAGGGTTGCTGGCACGATCCCTGAACAGTGGACCATGGCTGAAGAGCCCTTGAGCAAAGCACCTAATCCCTCACTGCTCCCCAGGCACCGCTATAGCAGGCAGCAAGCTGCTCTGGGTTAGTGTGTACTTAACTTTGCTGTGTTTCACTAATTCACGCTTGGGTTAAATGGAGAGACCAAATTAGTATAGCTTATTATTTATGATAACAGAGCATTTTTCACAAAACCAATGCAATATGCATCAACGGGTACATTAGACTTAGACAGATACTGGTTCTCCACTTCTGGAATCAAAGAATGGAAAGAACAACAAAACAACTGAAATGTAACCAATCATTGATTTCAACTCCTTAAAGAGTCATTACCAAAAATGTTTGAAGGAAATGCCAGAAAAATTTGAAATTGATTAGCATATTGTATTTTCTTTCAGGGTATAAGCATTTCATATTACTGATTAATGAGCCAAAAAGGTAACTCAGCAATTGGAAGAGCCACTAATGGTGGCTTCTCAAGCAAACAGCAACAAATAAAGTTGAGACAAGAAAGGTTGGATGATGGGATTCAGGGGATATGGGGAAAGTACATTGGACTCGCTGACCAAGATAACTACAGGAGGTAGTTGAGGTTCTCAGTAGATATTCACAAATAATTTTTAATGAAGGGGTACATACAACATGTGATAAAAAACATTTTGTTACATTTGGGTGCAAAACTACTTTAGGTTTCAGACACTTGGGATATGCTCCAGTTCCTCTTTGGGAGAACACAACACAGAGGTTAAGACTGTTAATGTCAAACTGTAATGATAGTTCATGTAGGTTTGGCTAAAAATAGAATTGAGGGTCTTACCGTATGTACTTCCTTAAATGTCTGATGCTGGCAGTGATGTGAGACCTCTGATGAGTCTTAAGGGTAACAGGTGTGTTTACATATACAGTTATACAAGTGATGAATATATTAGTTCATTGTGTGACTTAATATCTCACAAAAACACAAGACATTAAATATCCAGAATATTTTTAATGAGGTTATGGGTTAGGTTTGTTACACCAAGTTTTAAATAAACTCTTTATATACAACTGTTACATTTCAATGAAAAACAACTTTTTAAGTCATACAGCTTGCTAAATTCTAAAACACTTTTATACAGATGAATAGAAATTCTGAATACGTATGGGCATTTCTTTTTTCAAGTATATTTTTGTCCTCGTTCCTTTTTCATCCTTCCTCATGTATACAGTTACAAAAAAAAACCTGTACATACATTTTCCCATCCAAAAACCTTAGAACATTTTCCCATTAACGCATGTGTCCGACGAGGACCTAGCTTACTGTGCTGATACAGAGGGGTGAACAGGGTGTGTGTGTGTGTGGGGGGGGGGTCTTTCCTGCTGGGGCTGAGGCTCAACGGTGCTAACAGTCAGCTGTCACAACAGCTGCTATCACGACCACTGCTACATCTACCTAGCCGAAACAAGAGGTCGGAAGGTAACCACTACATAGGCATGCGCTGCATGATCATAAGTAATCAGATCCTATGTGTCACTTTTCCATCGAGATCCTATGAAACCGTGGGAGTAGACGTGGCGGCCCCACTGTTCACTTGGCACAAGACATGTGACCATTTAGGCATCCTGAATGACCAGATGCACAATCATTACGGGTTCAGTCTGTTGTTCCTTTCAATCCTTGGAGCAAATTTATGCACACAGTGCCACATACTTGCTTGTGCCCACTTTAATCCCCAGCTTCAAAGTCAATGGGGTAACAAAGTAAGTTTTCTCCAGCATGGGGGAGATGAAATGTGTGTTAATATGTGTGTGTGTGTGTGTGTGTGTGTGTGTGCGCGCGCGAGCGAGAGAGATCGGATCTTCCCTTTAAGTGCACCTGACAACACAAGAGCACCTCCAACTGCTCTCAGGCCAGCTCCTGTCATGCGTCCCCCTGCACTCTGGCAGTCCTGTGGAGTCCCTTTAACATTCATTCCAGGAGGGGCAGGTCCAGGGAGAGGGTGGGAAAGGATGGGGTGAGGTTTGTGACTGATGTCCGACATGGCACTCAGTGATTGAGAGCGAAGCCTCTCCAGCAGGCTGTGCAATGGTGCATATTCAATCACAGTGTGTGCAAGCAGGTTTGTTGGTGTGTGTGTGTGTGCGTATGTGTGTTTTTCAATGAAACATGGTTAACTGCCTCACACCGAACACAAGGTGCTCATTTGCTGGACCTTGGCCAGGTCAGTGAGTAGCTGCTTGATGCGGCACTTTAGCTGAGGAAGGCGACCCAGGGGGTCTGGGGGCTCCAATTCCCCTGTGAAGTCCAACCAGCTCTCCAGGACTGAGGAGAAATAAAACGCAGGAATATGAGTCACCACAGTATCAATGATGCGTAACTGACAAGTGATTTTCGTCAAAGACAAGATCGACAAATAGATGTTGATCATCTACTCTGTCACTGAATGCAAGGGGAGGCGCCAAGTGTGTAACTGAGGAGTGTTCTGTTCATGCTGCATGTGCAGCAATTAGCCTCTTATAATCTAATAATTAATGGAAGTGCAAGAGCGCCGTGCGCATTTGAAAAAATAGCCGTCTAAAACGAACGCTTCAGTTATGAACCCAGTGTACATCTTGACTTACTTGATAATAGGCAGTGAGTCATTAAAATGGAATTCACAGTTGAATGCCTTATTACACAATATTTAGAAGTTGTCAAACTGCTACTGTACAACAATTCCAGTTATCTGTTAGGGTCTTACAAGGGTCTCTTCTCATTTTAACCTTTGACCTCTATGTCTACGTTCAGTGCCCTCAGTTAGTGAGTGTTCACCGTCTCACCGTCCAGCTCCTTCTCGATCAGGTCCATCCTTCCGGCCACCTGGTTCTGCACATCCTCAATGTGAGTGAGCAGGTTCATCTGCCACTGCAGGCAGTTGCGGGCTTGATCAGCAGGTCCAGAGCAACTCTCAGTGACGCAGCTCGCAAGGCATATGGCACTGGTGTCCTTCAGCAGAGAAGAGAAAGATGCAGCAAAGAGGAAAAAATATCATACACTGGTGTGATCCAACCAATACGGGCAATGACACAGTCATACAAGTCTTTTTGCTTTCCCAAGGTAAAAGATGGTGGTCAGAGACAACATGATCAAAAAGATGATCTGATGAAATATACCTGTAATATATATAAATAATGTAATGTATACAGAAATAAAAAAAGGTTTGCTGCAGTAAAGAAAACACTGACACTGATTTCTTATTATGCTTAATAAGAAATCAACGTGATCAAACAGATCTGAGGAAATATGGCACCATAGTATATGTTAAACTAGGCAAGTTTTGCCTCCAAAGAGGCTGTAGTACCGACCTCCTCCTCCTCCTTTGGTATGCACTGTGGTGTGTTGGCAGCTGATTGTGCTCCTGGTTCTCCTGGTCTCTCTTGTGTGCCTGGGGGCTTCTGGTAGCTGTGCTCGCTGGCGATGTACGTCTCGGGGTGGGCGCTCGGATTGAGGTGGTCTCGGAGGTGGATACAGTCAGGCACACCACCCATGGGCTGCTCCTCGTCCGAATTCACCCACGAGCGCGCCCACAGGTGCAAGCTGGGATTGTGTTTGTTCCTGTGAGACGGAACAGAAAGAATCATGGTTATACGCTGGAGCTAACTTGAACACAGGACTCAGCAGAGGTTAACAGTTTATTTTTGATTGGTTCCCCATCTCAGGGAAATGAAAAGAAGTGGAGATAGGCCTAGTGGCCATATTGAGCTGCATAGTATGTGTGTGTGTGAGAACATTAACAAAAATTCATCTCATGAATACGCACGTCTGCGTGGATTTCCATCAACAGTATAATGCGAATGAACATTAGGCTAATCGAGTGATATGTTCTGACCAGTTGTGGGATAAATGTCTATGGACAGAAACGCTGTGAATGTGAATATAAGCAAATTAAACAGTTTCCCTCGTCTTTAATCGCATTATGCTTTATTCGCATCAAGAGTTAATTCACACCCCTCGACAGCGTTAATTGGGGACTGATACGAATTTGCAGGTCTTTCCAACCAAAGATTTCTTATTCACATAACTTATGCGCATCAACTACTTGGAGGGAAACCAGCAATGTTGTAGTGCTACAATATAACACTATTGTACTCCATAACAGTATTTTAAAAAGGAAATGGCTTCTTGATCAAGTTTAGGTTATATCCTTCTTCAAGCATTCCCCTTATTTAAACATATACATAAATCACAAAATGCAAAAAAAAAAAACAACAAACAAAAAAAAAATCAACAGTGTGCTTGACCCGATGTGTGTGTCTGACAGGCTAACGTACTGCAAAATGTCCATCTTCAACTGCAGGCCATGGAGCACCTTCTTGACACTGTAGACGTCAGCCAACAGCTGGTGGGTTGACATGATCTTCTTGGCATTCTGGTGGGAGTAGTTTTCAGTGAGGAAGGACAGGCCATACATGTGTCCCTTATTCAGCCAGTCTCTGTCGTGACGGTACTTGGCACTCCATCTCTGCCCTAAGAAAAGTATTGGGACATGAAATACAACACGACAAAGCAAAGTTTTATCCCTTAAGACACTGTAGGTAAAGAGGCCATTAGTAGGTGTAAAAAAGCTTCTAGGACAACAAAATGATGCAGAGAAAACAAAAGTGTTGCTAAACAATAGATTTTAGGAACACTGACATGGCATTTTTGTCAATCCTGTTTGCTCTGTGTATGTGTGTGTGTGTGTGTGAGAGAGAGACAGAGAGAGAGTTCATGAGAGTGTTACCTGGAGGATCTCTGCAGATGTAGCAAATGTACTGGTCAGGGATACTGTCCTCCAGCAGACCCATACACACACTATGTTGCCAGCACATACACTCCTCACACTAACAGAGGAAGAGAGGAAAAAAAAAGATATAGCGATAGAGAGAGAGAGAGAGAGAAAGAGAGTGAAAGAGAGAAAGAGAGAGAAAGAAAGAGAGAGAGAGAGAAAATGTAGTGTCATGTCAGGTGTTCCCCATTCATTTCCAACTTTGAGTCTGGGAGGTGTTTGCGAAGGCCGACAGACAGACACACACCTGGATCATGAAGCCGTTCTCCTCATCCATCTCACAAATGCAGCGCACAATCTCATTAGCAGCCGTCTCATCCTCGTCGGGGAAGTCGTCCATCGCCAGCGACTCCAGATCCTGATTGTACTCATCTCCACTTAGTAGCAATGACTCCGTGGTCGAGTCCTCCAGGAAGTCAATGTCTGAGAGATCTGCAATCAGAGAACCAGAGATGCAACTTTTAAAAATACAGCAAAAACTATTGCCCAAGATAAATGACATTCATTTTACAATAAAGGAGAAGAGGGGGGTGGTGGTTGTTTACTCTCTCCAGTGAGGTCAATAGACAGGATAGCACGGGGATAGTTCAGTTTGGAGGAGGAAGACGTATGAAGGGTGAAGGCGCTGCCAGTGGAGCGGTGGAAAGGAGATGATGTTGACCGTTCCAAGTAGGCCAGAGACACGTCATCTAGCTCAGAGTAACCTGCACACACACGCACACAAACAAAAAATACATATATATATATTTTATGGGGCACAACTGGGACTATAAGAATCCACTGCTTTGGATCACATCATGGGCAAACACATTGCTTTAGATCACATCATTGTGAATATGATAACATAGAACACTTAAGAATCTAAAACTGAATCACAAAAATCAATGATCCAAAGGCAAACTGAACATCACAGAATGAAGACCCAAATCTCTAATCATTACACATATCAACACCACACAAATGCATTCTCAAACACATCAAGTACACCAAATGTGTCATACTGTGTACAGTGTTAGGCATTTCCTTCATCTGATACATGCTGCAAATATGAGCACATTCAAGATGTTAGGGATATACAAATGAAGATCTTACAGTGCTGTTTGGATTTCTTTTTTTTCTTTTTCTTCTTCCGCTGTTTTAACTTGAAAGGGTCCTTTTCTTTCCTGTCCTTGCGATCTTTATCCTTTTCTTTCTTTCTGCCTGCAAAGACAAGATCAATGTGGTCCTCATGAAGATCATTTCCCACACACTATTTTTCCAATATTTGCATATTTCAAAAGGCAAGTTCAAATGATTCTAAGCTGACAAATCTGTTTCAAGCTTCTAATGTGTGTGAACATAATTTTCACAGCAGTCAAAGTTAAAAACTATTCAAATATTTTACATTGCTGATGAAGTTTTTGTGCTTATCTCATAAACGCACATTACAAAGCTCACTCATGTGTACACTGAGACAGCGAGTGACATACCTATCAGCGGGCACCTTTTCTCTGTCTTTATGCAAGGCCCTGCTGGAAAACACACGACACAGACAGAACCGATTCAAAACCACAGTTACAAACTGTCTTTTTGAAATCAAAATATAAATTCATAAATAGCATTCAAAACATCTTGAAATCTTCAAAAGCAAAAAGATCTGCTCCTGTGTGAGACAGTAAGCCACACAAGATTTCAAGAACATACCCGTGTCCTTCTCAATGACCTTCTTGAGAATCCTCTCATGGAGGCTCTCGAAAGCTTTTTCCCGCGGTGGAGGAGGCAATGACAACTCTGTGCTGTCCGAGCTGACCGAGGCTGAGGAGCGCTTCTTCTTGCCGAATTTCGGAGGCTTCAGACAGCTTCCAGTGTAATCCAGCTGCAAACTGTGGCCCTGTGAGGAGAGCGCTGGAAGAGAAGAAAAAAAGATCAGAGCAGGAGAAAAGAACACCAGAATATCATCCAGAATAGGATTATACATTTACTATGCATATTATACCTTTACATGTATAGCTGAAATTCAACAAATTACACCCCTACTTCAGTGTAGTATTTATTGTGAAAGGAAACATTACTCTAGAGGCTCATTCTCCTTGTGTATTGTGGTGGGCCAATCCTCTTCATGCCAGTATAATTCAACGTAACTCACTAATTCAACATTCTCATCTGTTTTGAACTGCTCTGGAAGCATTTGGCAGTGTCTTTAGGAAAAGGCATTGATTGTGTCAAGATTCAGAACAAAATTGGCTGGCAGCCTGCTTGACCCGTCTGCTTACAGGAGGAGGTAGAGACAGTCCTGCGTCTCTTGTTGTCAGGGACCTCCAGGAGCGTGCTGGTGGGCATAGAAGCGGAGGTGGCCCTAGTGCGGCCCACTCGGTCTGGGGATCCAACCTCGGCTTCCTGTCCCTTGTCTGTGTTGTGGTAGTATTTAAGATGGTAGTCCAGCAGCTTGGCTTTCCGGAAGGCCTTGGAGCAACCAGGAATTTTACACTTGAACTTGTTGTGATCCAGATCGATGCACTCGTTCAGAGATGTAGGGTCATCCGAGCGCTTGGTGCTCATGACTGAGAACCGACAGCAAAGGGAAGGGTGAAAGAGGGCAAAATCCAAAGACAAGCTTTAAAATGACGGATCTTTTACATTAACCAACACCCAGGGACCAAACATAACATCGGCCACAAGCCACCAACCAAATGCAAGTAAAAAATGCAAGTAACTGTCAAATGGATTTGTCTATTTTCCTGTCGGGTAAATGTTGATTTTTTTGTTAATTTCCAAACCCTGTCTGCAGGCTATCTCTTACCTTAATTCAAACTTATGTGTTTATCAAAATGGACTCACTTGGTTCCCTTGCATGCTTATTTGCCTTGGGAGTTCTCACAGCAGCCTTGGGAGCAACAGCTAGAGTGGAGATCAAAGAAAAATAGAGTATCAACCACTAGATGACTATTGTGCTTTGAACATTAAAGAACAAGGGTCTGTACACAATGCAGGGAAAATTGGCACCTGGGACAATAATGGTAATGTACAGAATTGCAAATTCATATCCAACCTTAATATTAAGATGTTCTTATGTGAGAAGTTGCAACATAACAGCACATGCATGCATGTTCCAAATATCAATTCAGTTTCAGTGTTGCATCTGTTAGGAACCCTTCCGTTTGAGACACATTTATCAAACCACAAAGGCACAACCCACTGTCTACTTCTTTCAAACAATAAACAGCTTGTTGTATGTGACAGTTTTTCCTTGCACCAGTGTTTCTCAACGGGGGCGTTTGATCAATGCCTAATGGTTTGGTCACTGATTTACAGTAGGAATATAACAACTCTATTGTACATACTGTACTTAATCATTTCACTATTAGTGAGTGTTGTATGTGTGGAGCGCAGTGGTGGTGGTGTGTGTGTGTGTGTGCGTGGCAACAAGGGGTGGCATAAGGACCTAAAGGGGTGATTGTTTAAAAAAGGTTGAGAACCACTGTCTTAAACAGATATGAATGATTTTTACAGGAAAATGGCAAAAACTGGCACGCCTCAAGTCAGCCAACTTGCTATTCTACCACACTTCCTTTTATGCTTTTCACGTTCATGCAAATTCTGAGGTAGGGCAGCTGGCTGGCAATGTGACCTGGAGCTGCTTGATTATTGCAAAAATGAGTATGTTGGCAAAAATATTAATATAAATATATATTTTATTAATGTCATAAAATTATAGTTAATTATGATTAATCACAAAATCGTGAAAAAAATCACTTCTTTAAACATCTGTTTAAATTGTACTCAAATACATTTCTATAGAAAATGTTTGCCTCAGTAAGACTTTAACTACAACATAGGTTAATATCTTGAATATATGCTTGAATGTTCCATGTTAGTACAGTATATTAAGGCTCATCTTCTCTATGATGGAAAGTTTTACAGAATATATGATGCACAGGTATTTGGAATTCGGATTTTGCCTAGGCAGGTCTAGGCATATAGCCCGTTTTTTCTAAAATATTGATATTTCAGACATTTATTAGGCATTTGTGTAAAACACCATTTGGAGAAATAACAGACTATATTTTTGCTTAACTGTAATGGCTGCAAGCTACACTTGCACTTCGAAGAGCAAAGAGGAAGTAGTTTGACTCCTTTCAGTTCAGTGAAGTGAAGCAGTAGGCTATTTGGATATCACTAGGCTACAGTCTACAGGTAGAGGTAAGGAGATTGTGCATTCACAAACGTAGCCAATCGGCCATCAACCACGGAATGCATTTCATTTGGAAGAGTGAAAGTAAACTCGCAATGCATCGCATATGCAGGCTACATGACTTAACTGTATTATGGGTTCATTGACTAGTTGTAGAGCTAAATGTTTTCCATGAAGTTGACATTATAACTAGCTTTATTTTGCATACTAGTCACCTGCGAAAATCTGCATTGTTCCTTACTAAGATGAGCCCAGTTCACTGCTGTTTAAATATCCTGCAATAACGGCACATTTTTTATAATCGTGATAAAATCAAATTGCGTTAACACATTAGCTCCGACAGCCCTAGCAATGAACATTATTTATATACAACCTACATGCGAGGGGTGTCAAAACATGAGTATTATTACAAAAGAGAACTTGCTAAATGACAAATATGACAAAATGATAATTCTGCTGCAAACTTACATTTATGCTAATTTCATAATCGTTGGAGGTCTTAATTGGATTTTGACTGCAAAGTCCTATCATCACAAACATTTGCAGCAGCCATTGTTTTACCTGTCACCAGAGGTGTAGATTTCTCTCCCTGTAGAACATGATTAGTCATGGGCCCATCAACCAACTTTTCAGTAGGTGGGCTTGGTGTTGAGCCAAGGGATGGTGGTACAGAGGGTGGGGTAGTAGGAACCACTGGCAAGGCGTGAGGAGATGCCTCTCTTTTATCCGAGTTGTTCACTTCTTTCTCTGCCAGGGGAAATGGAACTTTAGAACTATAACCTGTGCCTTTGAAGTTCCAGTCTGTTGACATTACCGAAATGAAACAAGCCAACAAGTGAAGTGCTTAGTCCACACAGCTTGATACGTAAGAGATGTGATGTACTGTTTATCTGCTATTGTTCATTTAATTTTTTCTTTTTTCTTTTTTTTAATTTCTGGAAGGTACTGTCGCTATATCAGCTCTTCATGAAGCGCAGCACAACTTTCAAACATAATTAATGTTCATGCATGACACCAGGTCAGGTTCTGCAACAATCAGAAACAATCACAATTCTATGCACCATAACATGAGGCTCACCCCTTACCATTAGGCTGTGGGAGATCCGTGTTTGAGTGGGGACTGGTGGCTTTGGGTGAGGGTGAAGGAGGACATGTTGGGTCAAAGCTGGTAGCAAGCCTCTGAGATCTCCGTCTTCTCTGGGGTGAGCTTGATGAGGATGCCGTCTGTGTACCTTATCCAAACCATCAAGAGACTTCACTTGCATACAGCACATGAGTGACTATTGGATCTGATTCGGACAGGTTTCCCAAAGACCCAAGGCCCGCCCCCACCTTATTTCTAATTGGCTAGTAGTGTATGGTTGAAAGTGAACGCTGCCAAAGGCTTCTCTTTGACACTGTGCCTTTGTTAGAGCCAGAGAAATGTCTGTTAAATCTCTGGGCAAACTCTTTCTTTTTTTGCATTCACACCGTTACACCAGATTACAATCAGCAAAGCAAAGAGCTTCAATGCACACTTACACTGTTCAGTCATGGACATCCTGATCAAAGTTAGTGGTCAAGTGTTCAAATTGCACAATGCAAATACAAATTGCACAATGATCATCAACAGTGAACTACATATCTACTGTGTTCTTGCACAATATCTCCATAGCCTAACAAACCTGTTTGCGGAGCATCTGTGAGACTGTGGCTGGAGGCTGGGGAGCAGCTGGCCTCTCCCTCCTCAGCCCCTTGCCTCTGGCTACTGCTAGATTCTCCGGAATCATGCTTGAGCCGTCGGTTACGCAATCCCCGGCCTGGGGATGGGGTGCCATGCACCACTGGTAGAACTGCTTTATCCTCAACAGTGGAAGCCTCAGTGTCAACAATCTTCTGAACAAAGAGAACGGAAGAGTGAGACTTCATTTAATACCTACTGTAAGTTTATAAATGAGAAAATCTCTCACATGTCCAAAAAACAGTGTCAAATAATGCCACACCAAGATCAGAACAAGACTGCTATAAATTAGGAATTTAAAAACATGCTCCATAAAGTAATGTCCTTTCTTGGGCCTTTGATCATCACTAATACAGTGAAAACTGACAAAACTAAGACAGCACCTGCTGGGTTGTCACTGGCACATCTTTTGACTCCTCCTTGCAGTCCATCTCCTCTTCACTGCATCCTAAAATTGCAATAAAACGCTATATTACCACTGCTACTTTCACAGAATGATAAACAGATCCATGCAAAGAGCCATACCTGCTGGCTTTAGACGAACCCTCTTGGCATTAGAGACACTGGCCTGTCTTCTCCTTTTCTTGGCTTTGCCCATCTCTTGGTGATCCGATTGAGACTTGCAGTCATCTTCTCCTGTGGACTCTGTGTCTAAAAACACCACCAAAGACTGAAAAGACCACCTGCACTTTCTTTTCCAAACTTTTGATTTTAGTAAACGTGCCCTTCAGTAGATCCTGCAGTCATGTGCAATGTATATGGTAAATCATATATCTATGTATTGACACAAGTCTGTCAAAAGGAGGCCCTGGATCAAAGACAGATACTATGAGGTGATGTTTAGTCTTGACTTTGCACAGAATTATTAAGTTTAATTTAAAACTGAATTTGAATATAAAATTCTGTGAAACGCTGGGGACAGATATATGACTACAACCATATATTAAATAAACCAGACATGTCATATCATAAGCTAAAATTACAAACAAAGATTAATTTGTGTTCTGTTCCCTAACTGACAAGCTAATAAGCACACAGCATTATGAAATGTTGAAACCAGAGATTTTAACACGGACTCAGTGACCTCAAGGGATTAACAGACAACAAAATACCTGGTCTTTCTGACTCTCTGTCCTCCTCTTCCTCTAGTTTGTCCTCCTCCTCACAGTCGGATGTCTGCTCGTCTTTGCTCTTGTTGCTGTTTATGCTTGTACGTGGCCTGCAGCCTCCTTTGCTCTTTGCAGCTGCAGTAGCTGCCTTCACCAGTGCAATCCAGTCCTTTTTTCACCACAAACAAACACACACACAGATAAATATAATGCTGTGATGAGAGCTAGATGAACCCAGAACAGTCAGGCCTAGAGGGCAACAGACTGGTCTCCTTACCTGTCCTTTTGCGTCTTCAGGCATTGATTTGATATGAATTCTTTTCACACATCTTATTACTCCGTCGTAAAACTGGACTGTATAAGTACCTAAGAGGAATAAAAAAAAAATGGGCAGGTAAGGTGACAGAACATAATGTTACAGCTACATTAACTGTAACTATTAGTATATATAGATAGTAATACCAAGTAATGCTAAGTATACTAATGCCAAGTAATACTAATAATATCTTCTTTATTTAAAAAAAAGATCACCTGTCACCAATACATACTTTTACCACTGATTATTTAGGAGACAATAAACAGGCCTTTATAAAAGAAATTATAATGGAACTGACCCTCTTTGTTGACTGTCTCAATTTTTGCTGGATAGTATCGGCAGTCAGTCCAACGAGCCAGAACCTCCTCACCATCTCTCAGTTCCTAAAGGTAAACAGTAAACAAAAATCAGTGATGGCATACTGCTTACAAAACACTAGAGAACTAAATGCAAACATGGTTAAAATCTGACTATTAATATACTAAATCACAAAGATTTAACATTTAATGTTTACTGTTTATCGATATGCTTTCATGAGTAAATGAAATGGGCAAGCTTTTTCACAACATTCAAGTCATAAGGCACACACACACACAAAGGAAAATACAAGGTTGTTTGGTCAATGTATCTGCTGCTATACAGCTAAACGTACAACACTAAAGGTCTCCCTGCTTCTGGATTGATGAAAGTCTCTTGTTCATTTTTGGCATAGAGATGCCAATCAACAAACTTAAAAATGAGATCTCTTGTATGAAAGATCACCTCTACATAGTAGAAGCAATAATCTGCATAAAACCTGATGCAACATGAAGAATGATGCCCCAACAAAATCTAAAAACTATTGGCCAAGATGCATTAGATGGAAAAACCCAAACAATGGTGAGACAAGCAGTTAAAACAGCCAGATCACTGCAAATGGGTGGTTGAAATATATACTTGTCTCGGCTGTGGTAACTCTGTTTGGTCCTCTGTGCTCTCTGTACATCCAGGAAGCTCAGGTAGGCGAGATGTTCTCATCTCGCTGAGTCTCTCCTGGCAGAAATGTTCACGAGATATGCATGAATATGACTTAAATTATATCAGCTGGGTTTAAGTTACTATAACAGCGGACAATTCTAATCTTCTAATCTTTCTATGAAGACATTCTTCCTACATGATGGAAAGTTATCGTATTTGGGCATGTATGGTCATCATGGCAATATACATGTGTCTAGGCTACATTTTGAATTTGGGATTTTAATTAATGCATCAAGTGTGCAGTTGAAGTAGAAGAAGAAACCTACAGACATCTCCTCTTCCTCTTTCAGTCCCTCCTTTCTAAGGGCTTGCCTCTCAAGAGGCCTTAAGCGGTTGCTGTCCCAGAAGATCCATTCATCGTAACGGTGGCTCCAACGATCAAAATGCACCAGCATTTTCCCTTCATCATAGTCAATCTTCTCAATCCGAGAAGGATACCTGGATTTTCAGACAGAACCAAAGGCAAGAATTACTTATGCTACACAGCCAATCCATTTGAATCCATTTCTCGTAACGATCATGAGTTACCATTTCTGAAGATAGTCCTGGGCCTCCACTCTTGCGCCCACCTCAAAGATGATTCCTGGCCGACAGGGAGGCTTCTTACTCATCCTCAGAAACGTTTCTTTTATGCCGATGTCTATGAAAAAGATTGGATAGAATAAATTAATTGATTTCTCGTGCACAGCGTGCACTAACTTCCAGTTAGACAGTTATCAAGACAGACCTCCATCACAAGAAAATACGTGGTCAGCCTTGTTACCCAAACGATTATCGTTAGGTCGCTGAGAGTGACCTCTTCCACCAAGTTAAACAGAAAAGTTAAGCAAGTTGACGCTAACGGGTTTGTTACTTAATATAGCAACTGCTGACATAATTAAGCAGCAAACAAAATGCTCGCTGGCACAGCTGTCAATGACTGAACTATGATAGGATTACAGAGTTGCCAGAAAACGGGTAACGTCCGTTCTGTCCAAACTAATTCGATGCATAATTCAGCTAATAACTAAGTTACAAAAGCTTAACTTACAGAACTTATCTATGTCGTCAAATAATCACTTTTTACCGTCTCCTGTTAGCAAGCTTTAGCTTCTAAAGGTTAAGTTAGCTGGTAACTTCTTATTAAAGATCACAAAACAACCAAGCAATCGGCAACTGACATCCCACGCAAATGATTACCCACAGTGCATAAATGTGTAAACTTGACATGCTGAATTAAAACTAGCAAAGACAATCTCAAATATTTCGGTCAAAAAGACAAGCTGACTATGTTTTCTGACGTTAGCTACCGTCAATTTGCGATTTAGCTCGTTAGCTGGCTAACTTAGTATAACCAAGCTAACTGCAAATAAAACGTATCGGTAACTTTACAGCCCAGCTATAATGTGAAACTGCGTTAATATGGGTTAACTTTTAAAATAAATAACCTTTGTTTTAGTCATATACGGGTTACGTGAATGAACTAAGTTGACTGGCAAATCGTGTAAAGTTATATAAATCAATGAAGAAAATAGACTTCACTTACCCTGTTAGCTCTCGAGCATTGGTTAAGGTTAGCTAATCTCTTTTTCATAGTTTGCTAACGTTCGCTAGTTAACAGTTTGTTGGCAATGTTTTGCATGCAGACTTTCAGACACTTTATCAAAACAACATTTCCTCACTGTAGAGACTGGTTCAGATAATGTCATAAGAATTCGAGCAGTGACACACTTTTCTCAAATAACTTCAACGTTACAGTCTTCGTTAGCTCTTGTGTAGCCTAAACTCTAACGTAACGTTAATGGACTGGCTAACATTTGCCATTGCGGACTAGCAACAGTGACCTGCTAGCAAATGTTACCTAGCCTGCTAGCTAAGCAAATAACTCGCTAAATGTAGGGTAACGTTAGTTTTTTTTTCGAATGGAGAGCTTACAAGAAAAAACAATGCCATTAAAAGAGCTCCCTCGGTAGGATATATGACATTAATGTTGTTCATCACACTCTTGAAGGTTGCAGCAGTTTACCTTTGCAAATGCATTTAATGCTAAAGGATATACAGTAATTTTCCAAGACTGACTTTTCTTTTCATTCTTCTGCTCAGATATGTTAACCCTCACACAAACAGAGGGCGTCAGTACGTAGATGTGTACTGGGGCTACGTAGTACGCAGAGATACGCGGTGACGTAATTTCTCAAGAGCGCAGAGGCAGAGCTTCTGTCTAGAGGTGCTGGAATTATAAGTATATGTTTTGTGTCCAGAAATTATTTTATCATATCATTTAGGCCTAAATGACAGTTTGTATCCAAAGGGGCATATTATTTGTCATTGCTGGGCTTGACTATGTCACTGGCAAAATTAATATTTGTAGTGTCTTTATCACCAAGTGGTAGTCTATTCTCCGAGAAGCAAGTTGTATGGATCCACTCACCCACTCATCCCTTCTCCCCTCTCCTCTCCTCTTCACTGATTTCAGCTGGTTGAGATTTCAACTGTCCCTGTGTCTCATCAGGTCTAGTGCAGAAAGCCAAGAAGGCCAAAGACAAGCTGCTTAAGCGGGACGGAGAAGAGAGGAATGAGACCAGCTATTTTTTCTATTACGGGGGAGTGGACCCATACATGTGGGAGCCGCAGGAGCTAGGTAAGTCTCCAGGCAGATTACCTACAGTTGGCGGAATTATGATCAACAGGAAATAAAAAATTATGGCTGTGGAAAATTAAATGATCAAATGAAAAAGTTAACAACAATAAAGGCTTGTGATTCCATGAATGTATATGCTTATGCTGTACAGAAAATGGAAAATTGTAAGAATATTAGTAATACATTTTGTGCATAAGTCTTTAATTTTTGATGTCAAAATAAGCAGGCACTGATTTTTTATGATCTCTTTTTAAATGCAGCTGTATTGATTTTGTAAATGTGTTATGGTTAGATTATTTGATAGCATGAGTGGCCACTGATGTAAAAGACGATGATGATGATAATTGATATTATTATTATTATTATTATTATTTATTTAGGCCTACATGACAGTTTTTATCCAAAGGGGCATATTATTTGTCATTGCTGGGTTTGACTATGTCACTGGCAAAATGAATATTTGTAGTGTCTTTATCATAAAGGGTTAGGCCTGAGAGTTGAAATCTCAACAAATTAAAGTCAGTGAAACAAATGCCTGTGCTATTCACGCTGGTGTTAAGTGACATTATGGAAAGTCATGCCAACACTGTAAAATACATAGGGAAATACCAAGACAGTGACAGGGATGGTGTCTAAATGACCTTGCCAGCATGGCGGGCAGAATATTTTAATTTTAGTATGAGTCATATTGATAGTGAGCTCATGTGGGGAGTGCATGTAGCAGATAAAAAGCATAAGACTCAAGAACACAGCCAGTGGTCACTTAGGCCTACTTTTTATCTGACCACATACATGCTGCTCCTCTCCTGAAAGCTCTTCCTCATAGTGAAACCTTGGAGATGTAGCCTGAATTGCAAGGGGTGACAAAGCCCTACAGCATGACCATACAACACAAAATACACTGGCTACCATACACAAAGCTTGGTAGAATCTTCTGCATTGATCATTTGACCAAATATTATTTCCTATAGTGAAGGAATGTGATTTCTGTATTAGACTGTTCTAAAGTGTCCATGACTCCTGTTGAACACCTTTCAGGGCAGAAACAGTCGCTGCTTTTTAATTCTCTTTTTTTGCTTAGGAAAGTTACTTTCCTAACTAAATGACCTGGATATTTAGAGACAAGGACCGTTTAGATTCTCTATATGCTCATGAAAGGCTTTGATGCTTTCTTTCAAACCTCGTGTACAATGATTCCTATGAAGCAAAAAGTGGTATTAAAAGCCTCATAATTTTTTGCCCTATGAAACAACAGCCAATCAACTTGGCATAGATCAACTCTTGCAACACTATCTTTACAAGCTTAACAAGTTATTGAGTATTGTAACAGGGCGTATAGAAATGGATGCGTCTGACAATTAGACTGCTTTTGTCAGTCAGAGATTTTTTGGTGGAAGAGTATCGACACTATTCACCTATAATGTGTTTTTGCTCTCCGCTTTCTCATTTAACGTTTGCCCCCGTTTTGCTGCATTTCAAACTGAGCGCTTCTACTGCCCTCATATGACCTGACTGGGCCTTGATCACGTGATCCACCGTGTGACGAGCAGGCTGAGATGTAACCTTTCACCCCTGGAGGGAGTTCCTTCACAGCTGGGAATTTAAAATTGTGTGGAAGGATCCTACGGATAATACAACCGCTTTTTGCTACAAACTGTAAGTTTTATCGATCGAGCTACCCTTACCAGGGTTGACAACAGAATTTTCAAACCGGCTAGTTTACATTTGTCTCAGCTTGCTGTTCTGATGGTGGTCAGGCTGCTGTGATGGTGTCGATCAGTCGTTGGGCTAATGTCGTCAGTTAGCTAGGAGCTAACTTTAGCTGTTAAATGTCTCTGTTTTAATCGGCATTCATGATTTGTAATTCTGCTTTTAAGACATTCTTTACATGCGAGCAAAGGCGAGAACAGCTTCATGCAACGCTTGGACACGAATTGCATTTATTTTGCTTCTTAGCCGGCTGTAGTGCATTAGCTTAGGATGCATTGTTTGTGCACTGTCAATTTAACGTTAGATTTACTTAACATCGCGGACAGAATAATGCTTGTTAAGTGTGTCCACACATTTTGCAATTTCATATAGACATTTTCGTG
This sequence comes from Tenualosa thibaudeaui, assembly GCA_027481765.1. Taxonomy (NCBI): domain Eukaryota; kingdom Metazoa; phylum Chordata; class Actinopteri; order Clupeiformes; family Clupeidae; genus Tenualosa; species Tenualosa thibaudeaui. The sequence goes on from JAIFZK010000024.1 coordinate 8,334,602, forward strand.
ATTACTTGGCGGTAGACTTAAACGTCAGTAAACATTATTTCAGGTGATAAACCTACAGAATGCAGTGTGAAAAATATCTTGTTCACAGATAGTGTGAACATATGCGAAAGATTGCAATTCCATTGTAGTTACAGATTTGCATTTCTGTGTATGTGGACGTTTTCCACATTATAACTCGTTAGTCATCGAAAACGTACAAAAAAACGTTGTTGGAATGGGCTGAATTGCAGTGCTCACACTGGGGCTAGCTAAAAGCACACGCACGCAAATAAAAAAAAATGAAATAAAGATAATGTGTACTTTAAGATGGTGTGTATTTGTTTCCATGTGAATTTCCAGGCATCCACCCTGGGGTGTGATGGAGGTGACCGGGGATAGGAGGTGTCAGGTGCAGCATGAATGACTGAGGCCTCATTCTTCTAGCACTTGCATTCCTAGTCCACCCCATTTGCCTCACGTTGGCTTTGGCCATGGCATCCAGTTATCCTCCTCCTTTGGAGGGTTCTGCGGAAGTGAAAGAAGGCTTCCTGTGTCCTCTGTGCCTGAAGGACCTGCAGTCCTTTTACCAGCTGCAGGACCACTATGAGGAGGAGCATTCAGGAGAGGAGCGGCATGTGCGTGGTCAGATAAAAAGTAAGTGACCACTGGCTGGGTTCTTGAGTCTTATGCTTGCCATCTACCTCATGCACTCCCCACATGAGCTCACTGTTAATCTGATGCATACTAAAACTAAAATGTGTCACCCGATATGCCGGCGAGATCATTTGACACCGTCCCTGTCACTCTTTTGGTATTTCCCTATGTATTTTACAGTGTTGGCATGACTTTCCATTTTGACCAAACCATGGTGCTCAACTCCAGCATGAATAGTACAGGCATTTGTTTCACTGACTTCAGTTGGTTGAGATTTCAACTGTCCCTGTGTCTCATCAGGTCTAGTGCAGAAAGCCAAGAAGGCCAAAGACAAGCTGCTTAAGCGGGACGGAGAAGAGAGGAATGAGACCAGCTATGAGTCTTTCTATTACGGGGGAGTGGACCCATACATGTGGGAGCCGCAGGAGCTAGGTAAGTCTCCAGGCAGATTACCTACAGTTGGCAGAATTATGATCAACAGGAAATGAAAAATTATGGCTGTGGAAAATTAAATGATCAAATGAAAAAGTTAACAACAATAAAGGCTTGTGATTCCATGAATGCATATGCTTATTCTGTACAGTAAATGTACACTTCACTTGTCATGTCAGTTCCCTGGAAAAAAATTATAAGAATATTAGTAATACATTTTGTGCATAAGTCTTCAATTTGTGATGTCAAAATAAGCAGGCACTGATTTTTTTATTATCTCTCTTTTAATGCAGCTGTATTGATTTTGTAAATGTGTTATGGTTAGATTATTTGATAGCATGAGTGGCTGATGTAAAAGATGATGATGATGATAATTTATATTATTATTATTATTATCATATACTACATATTTTGACTTTCAGGAGCTACCAGGAGTCATCTAGATTTTTTCAAGAAACACAGAGCTGAAAGGATTGACCACTATGTCATTGAAGTTAATAAACGGATCATACGACTAGAAAAGGTAAACAACACAAAACGGCAGTGGGTGGTTTGTATTTCTATGAAAGTGGTGGTAATTTTGGAACCCTGTCTGAAATACACGTGTGTTGTTTTTTTTTTTGTTTTTTAGCTGACCTCTTTTGACAGGACCAACATGGACGCGGGAAAAATCAGAGGTGAGGCACAAATTATGTGGAAGAGAAAGTTTACTTGGAATTGTGTGAATGTTTATTACTAGGTTCATTTGTTCTTTTGTGCTACTGCAACACTTGTATGTGGTTCAATACTATGAGTACGTGTTGGTAGCAACTTAGAGGGTCTAACTTGCTTCCGCATCGCATGTGTTTGCTCTTCAGCCCTGGAGAAGTCTGTGGTGGCTTGGGTAAATGACTCGGATGTGCCCTTTTGCCCTGACTGTGGGGGCAAATTCAACATTAGGAACCGCCGCCACCATTGCCGCCTGTGTGGTTCCATCATGTGCAGGAAGTGCATGGAATTTGTCCCTTTGCCATTAGCCTGTAAGTACTTAAATGTTAAATGTACATGTGTACACACGCACACACACACATACACACACACACACACCATTACCCTCTGAGGTTAGTGTGAAAAGCTCACCATAGGACTGATTATGCTCTATAGTTACAGACAATCAAGCAACACAAAAGAATTACAGTATATTGCCAACCTATGTTGTGTAGATTATAGGAGTACTGACCATATTACCTCATGCTTCTATGTGTTTGTTTTTAATAAACAGACAAACTGACCAGCGGGACTCGCGAGGCCCTGTGTGTCCCAGCAGGCAGCCCTGGGCAGAAGGAGTCATCTGGCTCTGGGGGCCAAGGGATTGTGTCCCTCCCCCGGCGTGGTAGCATCACCAGCCTGAGTTCGGTCAGCTCGGTTCTGGAGGAGCGGGACGACGACCGCATCCGCTGCTGCCGCCACTGCATGGACACGCTGCTCAAACGGCAGGAGAAGCTGGAGGAAAAGGACCACGTGCCAGACATTGTCAAACTCTATGAGGTACACACGCTGAGAACAGTGAGGAGAACAGTGTCATGGAGAGTTTAGTGTGTTTGAAGAAAGTTTGCATTTAATCACAGGCCTGTGATTCCATTACGCCCACATATGTATATACTGTATTTTGAAAAGCATCTTTTGCTCAGAGCTTTTCTTGATGTGTTGTATCCATACAGAAACTGAGGCTGTGCATGGACAAGGTCAATGAGAAGGCTCCAGAATACATCCGCATGGCAGAGTCTTTAAAGTAAGGCCCATTTCTGATATAACATTAAACATAACATTAATATGTTGTAGGTGGATTGAGCTATCACTGACCTCCTTTTTGTTCTTTGCATATCAGTGCGGGAGAGACGACCTATAACCTGGACACAGCGGGTGGCCTTAGGATAGAGGTGCAGAAGTACTATGAGCTCATTGATGCACTCAGGTGACCACTGTTCTCCCTTCAATACACACCTGTGTTTCTTGTACACGCCGCCCCTCAGGAGACTAATAAATGCTCTGTTACTTTGTGTGAGGCAGTAAGAGGATTCTGACACTCGGGTTAAAAGAGGAACCCCCACCCCACCCAAAGACTCTTCAGCTACAGAGGATGGTGCGCCACAGTGCCACCCTGTTTGTTCAGGTCAGTTAATCTTTGTAGGTTTTTTTTCTCCCTTTTTCCTGTCTTTCAAGAATGGAAAATTTTTCAGTACCTAGTCTTTAGAAGAGATCCAGGTATCCACTGCCTGATGGGAGGTTTTAAGCTGTTAAAAGGCTCGGTGCACATGGTGCACTGCACATTGCCTCCCCCCTTTGGTGCCCCTCATTGCAGCCACCATGGGCAGGGTCAGACACCTTGGACTTATGAATTTCTTATTTCAGGAGAAGCTTCTGGGTCTCATGTCTCTGCCCACTAAGGATAAGTATGAGGAGCTGAAGGAGAAGCGAAAAGAAGAGCAGGAGAGGAGGCTACAACAAGAGAGACAGGTCCAGAAATACCCCCTTGCCCACACATGCACACTCACACACACACACACTTTAAGAAAAAAAAATTCTGTCACTCATGTGACTACTGCTTATAATTTGATTAGCTTATCCAGAATAACTCATTCCTCAATTCTTCATTCCACTCAGGCTGCTCTTGAGGGCCAGAAGCGGAGGGCAGAGTTAGAGAGGACTCGCCCTGCCCCCAACACCAACGGCGAGGCCCCCGTCTCGGTGCGTTCCCCACGCATGACCAAGGCAGGCGGCTGGCTGCCCTCGTCAGACGCACTGCACACGCGGCGGGTGGACGACCCGCTGCTGCAGCAGATCGACAACATTGAGAGCTTCCTGCGGCAGGCGCGCGCAGCCGGACGCATGGACGAGGCCGCCATGCTGGAGGAGAACCTGCGGCAGCTTCAGGATGAGTACGACCTCCAGCAGACCAGCCGTGCCATCGAGCTCTCCAAGAGGCTGGCCGAGGAGGAGAGCCTCCAGCAGGAACAGCTCCAGCGTCTGGAGTGGAAGGAGAGAGAGCGTGCGGATAGGAGAGAAACGGCGCGAGACAGAGAGGAGCAGCTGCCACGGCAGCAGCTGCAGGTGGCGGTGGCGGAGGACACCGAAGACGAGGACAAACAGCACGCCCTGGTCAGGCTTAGCACGTCGCCTCCCAGAGCAATGACCATAAAGAGCTTCCCACCTCTGGGCGAATCTCCTCCGACAGTGTCAGACCAGGCCCCGTCACTCAACCCCTTTGAGGAGGAAGACTCCACCCCGGTGGAAGAAGACGCAACAAACCCTTTTGCTGAGGACATCCAGAAAGAACAGAAGGCAGCTACAGCCAATGGGAGAAAGGAGTACAACCCCTTTGAGGAGGAAGAAGAGCAGGATGCAGTGAAGGAGCATGGAGGTAGGACAACGCGGAAAAATCCAGCAGGTGGAAACCCCTTTGAGGACGATGAGGACACGGGGAACCCGTTTAGAGAGGCAAGCACACCACCTGGAGCGTCCACAAATCCCTTTGACGATGATGAGGACGACGCATCGGCGGCGTGTGAGATCATCGAGGAGGAGCTGCTCCGGCAGCAGATCGACAACATCCGCGCATACATCTTTGACGCTAAGCAGAACGGACGCGTTGACGAGGTGGAGCTGCTGTCTGAGAACCTGCGAGAGCTGCAGCGCACGCTTCAGGAACAGAAGAGGAAAGCACCCTGAATCTTCCATCTTCCTCTGCCGTCCTCACTATCATCTCTCTCATCCTCTAACTATCCATCCTGCTTTTCTTTACTTTTACTACTAAGACTCTTCACAGAAGTAGGACTTCCTCACTTGTCTCACAAAAGCCGGACTGTTAGAAGTGCATTAACTTGTGGTGGTGTGTTCCTTTTTCCTGCGACATTAGTCATGAACATCTTTGAGAAGGGGGAATCTCACACACGCACACACACACATTTTGACTGATGCATAGGACCCTCAGGCTTTAGCGCTACATTGACTTCAACATTAACAAGCACTTAAGTGAAATGAAGTTGGCTGAAACTGCATGTGGAGAGGCTTGATCTCCCACTGCTGCCCCCCACCCCCCAGTCAAGTCTCCTGCTTCATTTCAGCAGACTCCAGTGACAGAAGGCTATTCTAGATATCAGTGGGAACAATGTGTACAGTCCAAACTGTGAGAATGTATTTATATGAAACTGCCATCAGCTGGCAACTTGATCAAAATCCTTCACTACTTCACTGTCCTTTTACTTCACATTATCTTGATGGCTTCCAGGGTCTCTCCGTTAGCAGCCTTGAGGGGTATATGCAGTCTATGCAGTCTCCCTACTAATGGTTAGAAAGAACAGAACCAATATGAGGATCTAATGTTCTTTCTCCTACATTGTACCATATCCTTGAAGTCATGGCCTTAAAACAAATGGTGAACTTCCAAATTTTGTTTAAGCTCCCAGAAATAATATACTGAGTTGAAATATGCCAGCACCTGTTTTTTTTTTTTTTTTTTATCAACTCCTTGATTGGCTGATATTGCAATTCTCTCACAATGGAACAATGTCCAAGCACTTTTTAGAATCGCTGGAAGTCAACACAATTTGCATGATCAACAGTGTTAACAGAACAACCTTAACATTGAGTTGATTTCAATATGTACATAGGGAGTATGTACTTTGTGAATGAATGGATGTGAATTTTGTTACAGGTTGGTTTACAAAATGAAATGGAAGAATCTTAGTGAAATGTGATGTAACCTTGGCATTCTTGATTCCCACAAGTTCTTGTCATGCTGCACTAGTCATACGCTAACATGCATTTTGCATGAATCTTAAGTTATGTTGTATTTCATGATCCTCACTAACCTAGACTTGCAGTCCACTGGAGTTAAGACTTGACCTTGAGCCAAGAGCCACTCACAAGTGCTTAGTTGCTTAAACAATATTGAGTAATTTGCCTATGGGTACGCCCAGATCATGCAGACACTACACGACAACAGTGCTCAGTATTATCACATATACTGTCTCTTTAAATTTTGCTCTAAGTTACAGGTTTTACTTTAGGACATGTTGAAGTTGACACATTTTCCATCTCAGGCTGGAACAGTATTGTTTTTTTTGTTTTATCACCAGTGCACATTATACAGTGTCACCAGTCTTCACTTTCATGGGACACTTGTATAACTGTGGGGCACTGAATGGCTGATTTAGTATGTTTTGGATAATGTTGGCTGCTCTCCTGTGTTGTCAGGAGTATGTTGTAACTCAGCACTAATAAATTTACATGTGAATAAGTGCTTACCAAGTCTCAAAGTACAATTAATATTATTAATATGCATTTGTTTTGACCTTAAAGTGACTATTCATATTATTCATGCCCATCAGTAACCAAAAGATGAAAATGAATGATATGTTGAGACCATTTATTTTACAAAATACACAAACATAGAGACAATACCCAGGACCAGTTTCTTGCACTCTTCAGACATTCATACATCCCCTTCACTCTGAGCACTCCTGCTCCTCTCAATCTTGTGATTTAGCTGCCATCTGTGCCCGATATTTGCCCGTCATCTCTTTCGGCAGAGGTACCAAGCCGGGGTGAGGCACCTGGCCCTCTACCTCACTCATACACTCCTTCAAACAGTACTTCTTTGGCCCGAAATTTGCTGGGTTGGCAGACTCTTGTTGAGCTTCAGCCTGCAAAACCTCACTGAAATAGCAAAAGATTGACAAGACACTCGGTATATTAAATATGAAATCTACACACACAGGGTCTATGTCTAATTTACTAGCTGTTAATAGTTACATTCCCAAAGTCAACAAGTTTGTTGTCTGAGTTATGGCCCATACACTGTAGCACTGCAGTGGTGAGAGACTGTATGATATGAAACTATAATCTTTAACTCTTAACATTCCAAAAATGACCGTTTATTTCCACATCAGTGTCTTTTTCTACCACAGAGGGTTCAACACTTCATGTCGATACCACAGAGGTCCTGTGGTCCAGGTAGTCCTGGACCAAAACGAACATGTGCATGGGCCAAAACCACTATGCCTTATTTGTTAATGCAGAACATGAATGTTTAAATACTGATTTGATGTACAAAACAAAACAAAAAAATGCCCAACTTACTCAGATTTTCCAAGAATCTTCCTGACATGCTGTGTAATTTCTTTATAGTCTTTTCCCTCCACATCCACCAGCACTTGCTCCCCATCATCTGGCGAATCAAAATGTTGACATCAGTTAGGTCTGGGTAGGTAAATAACAGTAAACAGTCTAATATACAAATACAAGAGCATTCACAAAAAAGAAAAAAAAACTGACAAGAAGAGTACTTTAAAATAGCCTTTCCAACAGATAACCTCTTTTAGATTGTACTATACACAAATAAAAAAGTACTATCTGGAAAAATATGTTTATACTCAAGTAAAATTTCAGGAAGGGCGACGGCGTCATATTTTTGAACATCACAATCTGCAACCACGGGTTCTTATATTGTATCTGAGGGACCTTGAAAAACACGAACTTTCTGTAAAACAGAATATAAATTAATTACACAACCTTCAGTCACCAGAAAACATAGAATGTCGAGAATCTTTAATGAATCCACGTGGTTCTCGGTCACAAAAAAAGTTCCAAATCTAGGGAGCCCCTAAAGGAGGACGAGAAAACGTTTACGTTTCTGGTGCGCCCCTGAAACTTTCGTTCGAGTTTTCGCGTCTTCCTTTAGGGACTCCGTACAAATCATATATCTTTTGCAAGTTATTTTTCTGCTCTCCCTCTGCAACCCAAACACTCAGTAAAACTGACTGTGTGGAGTTTACTAACGTGTGTAACTTATGTACGTTACACCAATTGCTGTAGTGCCTTATCGTCATTACATGACCGAGTCGTAAGAACTTGTGAATGATTATCGTAAACAAATCTACAGGCAAAAAAGAGGCAAATCATTACATTTGTCATAACAGCCAGCGTTAAATTTATAGCTAACGCAGCCAGTCAGTCAGCATTATTCCAGTATATCATCCAAGAAAATACGATTAGCAAGACCGAGACTAGTACTGACACAAGTTGTTGATCTAATTGTTTGCTTTGTTAGTGAACAGAAGCAGTAAAAGCTTTCGATAAAATTAAATTTAAACGAGTGTTACACGCCAGTACTTGGGAGGACATGACTGACCTTGCTCCATCGCTGAGCTCTCCATGCGTGTTGTAATTCACTGTCATAATCTTGACGGGGTTCTTGAAGACAATTTCACCTTGTTGGAGATACTGTAATGTTCTCCGAATCGGAAACCTGCCTTTCATAGGCATATTTCCAGTGTTAAATCAGTTACCGTTATTATTTCACTAAAGTCGTATGTATTTCTGTTGCTTCTTCTGCGGATATTCACGTTAGCTGATAGGCTACTTTAGAAACATCTAGCGCCGTCTAGTGATACGGAGTATCACTCCTTCCGACTTTATGCGATGTGGTACTATTTGTCCTGTCCGTCGCACCGTACCGTACGCTCGGTTGGGTTTACGGCGGGAGCACTTTGATAGTGTAGCACATTTGAGGTAATAATTACTTTCTAACGATTTCTCTTCGTTGAGTCTATAAAGTTTGGGACAAGAGTTTCCTGGTAAAATGCTTAATATCATTCAGCATTAACGTTAACAGACAAACAAGTAGCTGATGTTTCTGGCCTTATGAACTGTCAGATAGCTAAACTCCTGTTCAGATGGTGACCTGATGGATCAGCTGCTCGGTACAAGTTGACAGAATTTCATTTACGCATATATTGCTAAATATTGATAAAATAGGAAACTGCTGTGTTGTTTATTCCTGTCTTGGGGCTGATAATATGCCCAAGATGAGGGTAGATGACGATATAGAGCTTAGCATTGGTATTACAGGAGGTAGACCAGTCAACATAAAGTTAAGTTAGCCGACAGCCAAATAAATATCTGTTCAATGTTAAACATTGTGGTAATGTTCACCTGTTCTTACTCATGTGATGTCTGGAACTCCGGATAACGTCTAACGCAAGTTTGTACGTCACAAGACTTGTGATCAAGTGTTATCAATGTACTAGTTGCAGGTGGATTGTGTTACTATGTGCTCCCTTGCCTTGTTTCCACCGCCTCTGGCCGACGGAGAAGTGACATTGTACGAGTCTAACAATGAGCTCGTGTCTGGGTCATCGCCCAGCAGTTATCCAAAGCAGGTAGCTAACGTTATCATTCAAATATGTGGTGGCGATAGTAGTATCATTTGTCATTTATCGACATTCCCCTGTTTGACAGGAATGGGATCCACCGAGCTTGAATTTCCCACGTGAATCTCTAAAATCCCACAGTCGACCTGAGAGCAGCTGTAAGACGGCCTTTCTCGACCACAGAGACACACTTTGGATGAGGAGTGCTGGCGCTTGGTGTGTGCGTGTTTAACATTTTGTTTGCATTTCTGTCATGCTGTCATTATTTTAGGCCCCTCATTTCAGTGTGTTTTCCCAACAGGCGTGATGCAGGCCTGGCAGGATTATTGGATGAAATAACCAACAGTGCAGAGGAGGGTAAGTTTGTGCTGTGCGTTATCTTGAGATATTCAACCCAAAGGACAGTCGTGTTGCCCAATATCCGTTTCAACTAACGTTTACGTTATATGTACATTTAAACAGTTCCCAAGTGGCTGAGTATGACCTCTGGCTGTGTTCTGGCTCTGCTGCGCAACATATCCTCATTTCATGGCTCTCTATTCCCACATCTTACAGTAAGTAGCTCTCAGATTTATCTCCTTATAGCCTATCCTTTATATATGAAGAGTATGGACTGAAATGGCAGACCTGCTACTAAACTTTATCTTTCTACAGCTAAGCAGTGAGGACATGATAGCAGAGTTTTCGCAGGTGCTGGATTGGTAAGTGTTAGTGGTTTTCTCTGCTATTTAGAATAGCTTAAAATATAACATGTTGATTATTTCCTGAGCACTGACTGTTGGTTCTTTGTGTGTGTGTGTGTGTGTGTTGTAGTCTATGTCTATGTTGTATATCCATTAAACTAAGCCTTGTTTCACCTTTTGACAGGTCAGATTGCACAGTGAGGGCCTTTGCCTGGCATCCTCACACTGACAAGTTCGCTGTGGCACTTCTTGATGATTCCATCAAGATCTACAACTCTAAAAGGTAGTAAGTCTCAGATAGACCAATTACAGTGCTCAGTGTGGTGTGCCAGTGTCCTATCTGAGAATAATACAGACACTATAGGACATAAATACTCAGCCTCTGTCCCTTAGAAATTCAGGAAGCAGTGGATTACATGGCAGATTATTAAAATGCTTGTTTCTCTGCACTCAGATTGAGACGGAATAATCCTTTGTCCTCTTTCTGTGTCCTCGTCTGTATCAATCCCTCCTCTCTCCCTCCATTTTTCTATCCCTTTTTCTCAGTGCAACAGCTCCTACTCTGAAACACAGGCTGCAGCGGAGTGTTGCGGCCCTGCAGTGGAAGCCTCTCTGTGCCTCAGCCTTGGCTGTTGCCTGCCACACCTGCTTGCTGGTCTGGCATGTGGACCCCACCTCCCTTTCCACGCGGTAAGCACAAAGTTACTTTACAACGCAAGAAAACACACACACACAAATGCACATGCTATCTTCTAACCTCCCTTTACCTCATAGCAGTTCTCGTTCTCTCTCTCTCTCTCTCTCTCTCACGCCCATTAGGCCATCGTCAGGCTGCGCACAGGTGTTGTCCCACCCTGGCCACTCTCCTGTCACGTCTGTTGCCTGGTCTCCTTCTGGGTCTTTCCTAGTGTCGGCCTCCCCAGTGGATACAGCCATGCTGGTACACAAACACGGATACCGGATACAGTTCTGTTGAGTTATGTGGACTGAGAAGTTACAGTAGTGTTGAGAGCCATTTTAACAGAGATTGTAGAGGTTTTACCCGCAATATTTGAACAGTAAAATGTTGGAGGTGATGGGTGTATGTACTAGCTGCTGATAATCTTTAGAGACACACACACACACACACACACACACACAAACATTCGGATGAACACACAAGCACACACTCTTTATCCAGAGATTGATTTGATATGCAAATGACATTTCCTCTTTTACTGACAATAATGTAGCACCATCCAGTTGAGAGGATTTTTATTTGTTCATGTTTTAGGGAACACATGGTGTTGCTAATGTTTTGCTTTTGTTTGGGTTTTTGTTTGTATATGGTGAGTGTTTAGGTCTGGGATGTTGCTGCAGAGAGCTGTGTTCCATTGCAGAGAGTGGGAGGTGGGGGCGTGACTTTTCTGTCCTGGGCACCAGATGGTGGCAGAGTGTTGGCAGCCACACCCTCAGCCCTCTTCAGGTGAAGCCTCTGCCAAAATCAGTCCATGCCCTCCAGGTTCCTTTAGATCCATGGCATGTGTTAACTGATAACTGTGTGTGTGTGTGTTCTGTAGGGTATGGGAGACAAGGATGTGGACGTGTGAGAGATGGCCATGCATAAAAGGCCGTTGCCAGGTGATTATTACTGACATGCACACACATGCTATCAGTGTTCGGGTTCTCCTTCACATGTGTACTAAATCCAAATATGCAAGAGTGTAAATGCCATGTAAGATAACAAAAGTGTATTAAATAAGTACATAAAATGGACATGATTCTGTCAATTGTTAACGTATTTCTTCAAGTTTATTTGTTTGCCAATGTGTCCTGCACAGGTGCAGATATAAAACAAGGAAATAAACCTGATTAAGGTGTATACATGTCTTAAAGAAAGCAGAATATTGATGAAAATCTAGCTGTGTTAAAAAAGGATTTCTCATAAACTGATAGTGGCAGTAATAGTTTACTTGAGCACTTGAATATTTAGGTAACTCCAGTAACCCTATCATGATTGTTTTGTTTTTGGTGTGCATGTGAATGCCTTCACTCAATATATGATTTTCCTTTCTCTTTTACAGTCTGCATGCTGGAGTCCTGATGGTTCCCGTTTGTTGTTCAGCGTTCAGGGTGAAATGGTTATCTATGCGCTAACCTTTACTGACTCACCAGGTAGGCTTGACATCTCCTCTCTTTCAAGTATGTGTGTATATGTGAGCTATGCATGTTTGCCTCTTCCACATTTAATGGTTAGGCCAAGTATTCTCTTTGAGCACAAGGTGCAACCACTTACAATCTATGTATGATTTGCATTGCAGGAGGTCCGAAAGCTGCAGCTGTTGTAGCTGATCTGTCTGAGACTACTTTTGACAGTCCAAAAGGGGACATAACGTGAGTGCTGTGCATGTATCTACTGTAATATGACTGTGATGTCCATAAATATGAACCTTTTGGGTATATGTATATATATACCCAGCACATACCCAATACACAACATATAACAGAAAGTGGTGTATGCTTTTGGATTCACAGAATTGGAGGAGAAGTGCAGTCCCTGGCCTGGGATCCTAGAGGAGAAAGGCTCGCTGTGCTCCTGAAAGGTATTTTTCCTTTGGAATGTTTGGGTTAGAGCTGTAAGTAGTTAGTAACAGGAGAAGATGGCTTCTCTAATAATAAGCCCAATATAACTTTGGTACTGTATGATAAGATTACAGTATGGGGACCACTTTATTTAGGGGCATTGATGAAATTTGCAGAAGGTTTGCCCAGAAGGTTGGCTGACTGGCCTGTCATTATTTTAAATCAGTCGTTTGAGGTCTTTTTTCAGTATGCTTTGGCAGGGTGCAGTGATGTTGGTCTCCAACCCTGTAATTACTCCCTCTCACAATTATGCCATGGTTGCAATGAGATTAAAGGTAGGGTCAGCGATGCTGGATAATGTGATGTTTTGTTTACTGTTTATGTTTCTAAAAAGATGTTTTGCTTTAAAGCGTGGATAATACTTGAACCAAACACCTAACAAAACACACTGTGGTAGCTAACTACTTTCTGCAGTACTCCCTGAGAAACTCCAGTTTTGTTATTGTTTTTACTATATAATAAGAGAAGCAGGATTTGAGTGTAGATATGGCTGATGGATGCGTGAGGGACGCTAGTATGCATGACGTGCATTGGAGTGCTTCCCGAAGGGGAGGGCAGTGCGACGTAGTACTACGAAGGGAGAGAGCAGTGACCCCCCCCCCCCACACCTGGCCTCAAACCCAGGTCGCTAAACGTGCAACGTGACCGCAACGGCTAAAGCTATACTCTTTGGTATGGCAGTTAGCGCATACACAACCGTAGTGTTCCCCTTCGGGAAGCACTCCAATGCACGTCATGCATACTAGCGTCCCTCACGCATCCATCAGCCATATTTGTCCCATCCCAGGGTGCCCCACAAACTAGTGCTTCACCCATCTCGGGTCCCTCACCGGAGGTATTTACTGAATATTGTAACAAATGTTGCGTGTTAAAAATCGCTTAGGATTGCTTACCTTACCTTTTAGTGATGCCTAACTTTAAGTATGGTGGAAGTCCTGTTTACATGTGTGTGTATGGGCAGGGAATACAAACACAGAGGGGAGACCTGCAGTGATTGCTGTTTTTAGGACCCGTTCCAGTCCAGTGTTTGAGCTCCTGCCATGGTGGGTCCACCCATCTCACACACACACACACACACACACACACACATATACATTATCAGAATCATTTAAGTGATTAACTTAAAATGTGTGGTTTGTTCCATTTCAGTGGGTTTGTACAAGGAGAAGCAGAGGCAGAACCTCGACTCATGCAGTTCCACCCTCACTTTCAACACGGGGCACTACTGACTGTGGTAAGTGAAGAAGAATTTACCATCATACCTTCAGTGAGTTTTGTATCCTTTGATGTGGTGACTGGATGAGTGAATCTGGGTGCCTTTCCTTTCCCCTTCCAGTGCTGGTCCAATGGAAAAATCTCCCATTTGCCTTTCTATTTTGTGAGTGCAGGAGCTGCTCAACCTAACCCACTCCCTCATCTCACAGGCCAAGGTGGTGACTACAGCTCACATCTGCTCTACAGCGAGCAGTGCTCTTAAAGCACACACACACAGCTGCCTCTTCTCTGCAGGTGGCATCATTTGTATTGAAATAAATGATATAGAGAATGAATAATTTCTTTGGTGTTCTTGAGAAATGCACATTTTAACAGACATACAACCACTGGTGTTTATTGGACAACATACTTTACTGTGAAATACCTTTTTTTAGTGCAGAATAAATCTTCACTGGCAAAAAAAGGGGGAGATGACCAAATTCAAATGCAGAGAATGAATGTGTGCACATATATATAGAATATAAATCTTAGACATTAGAGCTTGACCTGGTTAAACCAGACAACCCCTGAGAGCTTACAATAGGCTCTGTTAGACGTACAACATAAGTTGCATTATGCAACCCTTAGGACTTTGGGAATGATGCACACTCAGATACAGAGAATAGTTTCTTTTCAGTCCAATGTTTATCCCCAAAACAAGACCAGCAACAAAAGATCAAAAAAAGTTTAATGATTATCCAAACAGGTGTGTCCTTTGGATCATTAAAACATACAAATATACACATGCCACTCACCCTCCTTGTTTCATATTGAAAATATACAGCATGTATGTGTATACTAGTCTGTTCCTCTTTCTCAATGGCAATGCTCATTTTTGTCATTTTTATATCATCCATAATTATGAACCATTATGTACTTTCTGCTTTTTTTATGGTTTCTGCCTTCAACAAGTTTGTAGATGAGTTATGAAACCTTTCCCAAGCAAGTTAGCATGCAGCTGGTGAATGGAGGATAGAGACCGGTCTGGGAAACCTTCAGAACGGATCAAATCAATATCTTCGTCTTTCAGAACAGTCTGCCCTCAAGGTAAATAATATGTATAGTATTATTAGCAGTTGGGATAAATAAAAGAGTCCGTTTCTGGAGGTGTTTGAAAAGTGAAGGAAGGGGAGAGGAAGTAAACAAAATCCTAAAGCAAGCATGCCAGCTCATCTCTTATACACCTCTGCATTCGTAGACACACACACACACACACACACACACACACACACACACACACACAGTCACTCCTCTCTGCAAATCAATCTGTCAAAACACACCACTGTCCACTGTCCACTCTTCAACAGCCCAATGAGTTTGTACAGTGTATATAGTCATAGAACATGTCCTCTGAGAGGAGAACAAAGAAGTAAGGATCTTCCACAAGTATCAAATCAAGGCTCCATCAACTGGGGTAGATGTAAATATATATATTTTAAACATCCTATTTTACCTTGTACCTATTCTAAATCAACACATACAAACTGAATCAACACACAAGTCATTTCAAAATATTGATGTCCTCAATAGTGTCCCTTGGGTTACTTTGTAGTCAGGATAACATACCTAAATTATTGTGAAAGGACATTTTGAGCACTTTTAGCCCAGAGATGCTACCCATATTTTGGCCGACGGAAATGTGCTCATTGTAGCCTGACCGAGGTAGCACTGGGCACAGGTTAGGATTTGGAGCTGTTGATGTAGCGTAGTGTGAACGTTGTGAGCGTGTCCTGTTCCTTTTAGATCCCCTGTATGAAGAAAGCAGAACGTCCCATCTTATCTTCCTCTTAAGGTGACAGGAGTTACATTGCCTCCATTGCCCAGGCCTTGAGATCTTCCATATCATCGTCATCCTCCTCCTCTTTTTTCTTGGCTAAAGTAGGAAGACAGGAAAGGTTAATTACAGCAGCTGACCAAGAATCTAAAATGGATTCTGTGTTTGACTTCACCAAGAGCCTTTTGAGATTCTTCATCAAAAGACCTTTACCCTTTGCCTTTCAAATAGAGCATCCCTTAAAGAACTCATTAAAAACTTGGACCACGCCTGTTTATATTAGACCATGGAGGAAAGGCATGGAAAAATAAAATTACTCTCATTTTTTCCTTTAAAGGATGCATATCTTGACAGGAAGATTTTTTGAAAAGTTCAAAATCTGACCTGGTTTGGATGGCAGAGAAGTGGAAGGCACACTGGGTAATGGGACATCTTCCGTCCCACCAATTTCCAACAGGTTTTTGTCTAGTTCCTCTTGCTCCAGCTCTTCCAGTTCAGCTAGCAGCTCATCCTAAATAGGTTACACAGAGAATGTTATTCACATCTGAAATGGCATTTGTTCCCCATAGAACACTGCAATACATGCCCATCTCTTCAACCACACAATGCCTAAAATGTAAAAAAAA
Organism: Tenualosa thibaudeaui; assembly: GCA_027481765.1. NCBI lineage: Eukaryota > Metazoa > Chordata > Actinopteri > Clupeiformes > Clupeidae > Tenualosa > Tenualosa thibaudeaui. The sequence continues at coordinate 8,350,818 of JAIFZK010000024.1, forward strand.
AAAAACCTGTCTGAAACACAACACCTGTCATTTACAGTAGTCTGCACACTGCTTGTGATCTGTCCTACAAACACCTACCTCATCAATGTCCTCACCAAACCCAACAGGTCTGGAAATGGCGTCTGAGATCTCTTGAGCAAGTTCCTGCTGTTCAGTGATATCCTGCATCAAGTCGTCCACTTTATCTATGTCCCTAAAAACCCAGAGAAGTGGGTAATGGTTGAGCAGGTCTAATCAGCAGGAGGGATTTGAAAGTGAAAACAAAACATATGATTAACAGACTTACATGTTTTCGTGTGCAGCCTTCATAGCCTTTGCTGCGAATCCCATATTCTTGAGCACCTCGGTGTTAGTGTTGGCGTTCTCCAGTGCCTCCCTCTGGAACTCGATGGTGGACAGAGTTCCATCGATCTGGGCCAACTGCTTCTCATAGCGTTTCTTCCTCTTCAGTGCCTGTAAGGCAGCTGTGTGGCAAGTTCATAGGTTAGGTTACAAACGTGGTGTCAACAAAAGTTGATTGGTAACATAGCTACAGTCATGGAAAACCACACCCTAATTCTCTTACGTCAAACATCCATAATTTTGTCATGTGAGGGGGGATGCCAGACTGTTGCAAATGATCATCATCAGATAATGTCATTACCTTCCCAATGTATGTGACACACAAAAGGATCACTTAACTTACTGAATAGCCAGGGCTAGCATGACGCCTTCGACCATCTAGCTCGAGAGTGAACACAGCTGAATGTCAACTCGGAGCCCTGTGGTTATGCTGCTAACGTTAACTAAAGTCAGCTAGCTGTCAGTATGCTCTAAGCCAGTTTGTTAGATTATACAAATAGATGTTTGTGATAGATCCCCAGCCCCCTTTCCTCCCGAATGGAATATAACATCGTCCGTTTCGAAAGAATCCCCTTAATTAAAAAGCGAAAGCTTTAAAACTACCCCTATTTACCATTAGCTTAAAAACAGCTAGCTAGCTAGCTTGCTAACTGACATGAAGTTTCACAAGGTATTTAAATTCTAATGCCTGATATCAAATAGATACATTTCATTATTTTTAAAACAGAACTTTATTTAAATATTTTATATTCAATCAACAAGGTTAGACAAAATCTAACTTGCCTCGTTTGTTTTTCGTGCCGTTCTTTTTAGCAGTGACAAGTTCCTGTTCAATCTTTTTCTCTAGGAACTCCTGTTTTTTGGTTAACATTTCCTCTGTCTCGCGAAGTCGTTGGATGGCCTCTTGCGGACTCGGCCCTTTTCCTCCTTTACTCCCTCCGCCAAACAACTTTCCAAATACAGACATGTTGAATAAAAATGACAAAATCCTCTAAACAGCCTGCGAAACGCCACTGAATATAACTAGCTACGTCTCCGTCTGCCTTGTTGATGTTCTATTTCCGCGTTTAGGCCTGGTGACGTAATTTTCCATTATGGTGCTTTATCGCCACCAGGAGGAGGAAGTGAAGAACTGGCTTTGGTTGTGTTCTGCGCTAGACCTGCGCTCTCATGTGGAGCAACGAGGAATTGCCATTAAAAACACCTGGCAGACAAGGCCACATTGATAGCCTGATATAAAATAGTATTGTTATGGGGGGGGTATTGTTATGGAAATGTCAATAGTTGTATGTAAAAATAGTTTGGCCATTGGGCATTTTGGTCATTCTCATGCCTATTTTCATGACAATCGTAACTTTTGCAGGTTATTTTTTTCCCAGCATAATTATGGCACAGCCCCATATACACAATCTTATAATATTAAAACTACAAAACAAATTCTACAAATGTTGTAGCACTGTGTAAAAAATGAGATTAAAAACAGAAATGGAATGATGTGAAAATCATGTTCTCACATTTAGAACTAATCAAGAATAATGCGAAGACAACATATCAGTTATAGAAACTGAAATTTTATTGTTTTTTGAAAATGTTATGCTCATTTTGAAGAGGGATCACTACTGTGATGCTTCAATCCTTTGCTTTGTTTTGAGAGTTTTAGAGTCTCCTTGATGTTCTTCACTTATGCACCCAGTTTGACAGATCCGAACTGCAGACAGGTCATTTTATTACTTTGACTCACTATAGAACCACACAGTTGCAATCCATGCAGACTGTATATGGCCTTGTATCTATAATTCAACTTCTGCAATGCCAATATGTCACTGAAAACATGTATAGTTTAATGTATTAGATTAATTATAGTTTTGTATGTAGTCTGTGTGTGTATATGAGAGTTTTGAAGATATACTCTCTGTGCATGTAAACAAGCCTTTGGTCATGAATATGAGTGTGCATGCCTAGTAGTGATTATGTTGTGATTTCCCTGCCAGAGCTTTCTGCTTCCAGAGGAGCCCTTTCTGCTCCCAGGGGACTCTGAGAAGACCAGCTTCAAGTCACTAAGACCAATTATCTCTGTGAAAGAGGTTCTGTTTTTTTAATGCTGTTTGTCAGGCCATCCACCCATTTGTCTGTATGTGAGTGCAAAAACTGTTTCTGATTTTGAAAGTAAGTAAGGTGAAAAAGTGTAGTATGGCCCAGGGATGAGCTTGATTTGATTTTGTAAGCAGTCTTCAGTTTAGTGTTTCGCAATATGGCATTCACTTCCAGTTTACATGGGGTCTGTAGTGCTCTATAAACATGTGCCCTCTAATGATAAACACAAAGTAATGCCTTTCTGTGGATAATGAGGAATGAATGGCTCTCTTGACTTGCCTTTGGTCTATGCTTTCCTTCACCTTTCACATAATATGGCCTGAGTGCGTGTAAGATAATAATCTTTTAGTCTTCTGAATTGGACAAATGTATGAAAACTACATTTGTAGTTCTAGGCTTTGATAAGGGCTTTGAAATGGTTAATAGTTTTCACCTAATCTGCATGTCTTGCCAGATTTATGTAGACACAAGTGAACAAAGTTATACCTTCAAGAAAAAAACATTAAAATTGACTTCATTGTTCCTTGTTTTTTACTTTATTTTCCAATTTACATTAATTAAACCGTGACAAAACAAAACCAAAACCCTCCCCAAAAAAAAGAACAAAAAAACAAAAACAAAAAAAAATGATCATGACCATAATAATATTAATAACAAAAAATATACACACCCTCACACATAGAGACACACCCTGGCTCTCAGAGAGGGGAAGCTATCTTGGGAGCTGGGTTGCTGTCAAACTGGCTTTTCCTGGAGGAGCCCCTCCTTCCTCCAATCATTCCGGACTGTTCCATGCTTCCAGCTCAGGATGTGTGTGCAGTGTGAGGCAAGTAGGGAGGGGGGATTCAGGGACCTTCTAACAAAGATGGATTTTTGGTTTTGAAAAGTCATAGCACCTTCTGAAGTGGGGAGGGAGAGGTTGGGGGTAGGGGCATCTCAACAAGGCTCATGTATGTTCAGCCTCACCTCAGGCTAACTCTTACTTTGTTTTGCCAGCTTGAGGTAGCTTCAAGAAAGAATAACCCACTATAAAATAAAACCAAACAAAACAATAAGGGTAATGAAACTAAAAGAAAACAGACATCTTTTCCAATTTTATTAGCATTTCTTTGGTTGTGTTGTAAAGATAAAACAGAGTTCCTAACAAGGGCTGTCAAGGGGAAATAAAAAACTCAATCACACTCAAACCCAAAACCTCCCAAATTAAAAATGGCACTTCCCAAAAAAGTGTTGGCGTGCACACAGACACACGCACACACACACTCACATAAACATGGAAATATATAAATCAATATCTGGATGAAACACAGACTTTTACAACAATAGAACCAAGGTTTTATAATACACAGTAAATGTTTTTTTCCCTAGCTGGTAGATTTTAGGAACACCTGAACTTTTTACATCATTCTAGAAAGACAGGGAGGGGCCTAGAGAACTGGGTGGATCCTGATGTTCTGTAGTGGGAGGGGCCTCTGTGGTATCCAATCAAACTCACCCAGTTCTGTGCACCTTCCCTCACTGTGTTGGGACTATAAGGGTGACATCGAGTCATGTTTCGTTGCTTCTTTCCCTCTTATGCTTGTCTCTTCCTTCCATCTCACCCTGACACCCATCGGGAACATGGGATCTTTGGGAAACATGACTGATGTCAGAAGGGCAGGCTGAAGGGGGGGGGGGGGGGGGGTACTGGTGCCGCTCAGTGGAACTACAAACCCATACTTCTGGTGTCGCTCAGTGCCGATATCCTAGGCGCACAACTTGGAGAGCACAACTTTACGTTTGGAGGAAAAAGTATCAAATCAATTTTAATGTCTTTTCCTGTCTTCCATTGTCTTCATTTTTTTAAAGTGTGTATTGCTTCTTAATGGACTTTTCATATCGTTTGTGTTTCTTTTGTCTTGTTATTCCACTTTACAAGAAGCAGACAGTTCCGATGTCCACTCCAAACTCCTGGTCAGCACCTCCAATGTCCATGGGAGCAATGTCCACAATGGGCAGTCTGGACGTCTTCTGGGTTTTGTACTCAATGACTGTCTTGCCCCACTGGCCTGTGTGTTTCTGTGGAGGCAGATAAGTGTAACAAAAGTCAGCAACAATTAATGTTGTGTGGGTGTAATTAAGCAGTTAATGAGTAGTCATCTTGCTCAACCAGTTACTATTCCAGTATCATTCTGTGTATTTAATCAGGGAGAAATCACATGTAGATTTAGTGTATGTGAGATGTACCTTGCAACCGTCCTCCAGCACGCTGTACGTGAAGCGGCTGTTGCCCTCAGCTCTGATCTCAATTTCATTGGAGCCCTGGAGCAGCAGGGCCTTCTTCAGATTACCAGTGGCCTGGTCCATGTAGGCAATGCTGTTCTTGCAGTGGTAGGTAATCTTCTGGGTAGCCTCCGTGGAGAGCAGCCTCAAGAAAGTGAGCTGGATGTTAGCGGTGTTACCTGGCTGGTTGTCATCAGCATAGCTGAACTGTAAAAATCAAAAGAAAACCAGTCAAGAAAAGGCATTAAGACACAGCATCTTGAGGCCAAATCAACATGGAAGTGCTGTTCAAAACCAATAACATTTCGAGGAAGCACTCACGTGGAATCCACCATTCATGGTCTCTCCAAACCAGACGTGTTTCGACGTCTTGCTCTTGCTGCTCCACCAGTTCTTGCGTGGGACGTTGGGAGTGTTGGGGTAGACACAGGTCTCACCACTCTCCATGTTACAGAAGACCTTAATGGCATCTGCAGTGCTGCCCAGGTTAGGATCAACCCAGTAATCACCTGTCACAGAGGAAGAGAGCCATCCGATGATGAAACAAAGACTTTAACAATAAGGTCTTCTAGGTCAATAAGGTTGAATATGGCAAAAGTCATTATTTGCCAATATTGAGATTCTGATTACTTAGTGATTTTGAAAACAGTATGCAATATTTAAAATGACAGCTTAAAGCATTTTTCATTTAATTAAACTGAAAATTAAATTAGTAAACTATCAGATCCTTAGTAAAACACTTAAGCCACTTACCGCTCTTCCAGTCTGGGTGGCAGAGTTTCAGGTCCCTGCAGCTGCGTGCTGGGTTCTTTCTGGTTCCGTCAGGGCTGCGCATGTTCTCTAGCTGGCTGGTGATGGACTTGAGTGTAGAATCCACCTCTAGGTCATGCTGCCTGATGGAGCTGGATGGGTCATCGGCCCGCATGTATCTCAAGGGGTCTGGGCCCTTCTCAGTCTGTCCCAGCCCGGCAAAGGCAGACATGTCAATGCCAGGGCCTGGAGGACCAGGAGGACCTGGGGGTCCAGGGTTACCAGGGGGACCCTGCGAGTTGAGGAAAGAGAGATGGAAATACGGGTGAGAATCACACCAATCTAACTTAGTGAGAGAAGAAGAGAACGTCCAGGTTGAATTTATAATAGAAAAATAACAATTTTGTGAAGGTCCTCCACGCAACAGCCTATTCTAAATGTGTTCATTCTGTTATACATATATTTATCTGCATGCATTGCAAGTCCTGTGTAAGAAACTTATATCAATCGAACTGCTACTGCCTAGTGTCGATATTGACCACAGGACCAGTGCTTGGCAAAGGACATTGAGAGACATAAACGTCCACTGCACTGGGACTCACAGCAGGACCAGACTCTCCAGAGCGTCCACGGGGTCCAGGGGGTCCGATGGGTCCAGGGAGGCCATTAGCACCGTCCTTGCCGCTAATTCCAACTGCACCATGGGGTCCCTGAATGGAGCAGATTCAATATTCAGTCAAGGCAGATAAACTGAAAACAAAATGCTGTGATATAGACATGTGTATGGGATTGACATAGGGGTTTAGTGATTTTTGAGTGGAACTGAAAGGCTGTGACATAAACAGTATTTTCCACACCTTAGCTCCAGCAGGTCCAGCAGGTCCAGTGGCACCAGCATCACCAGCAGGACCCTAGAGAGAGAGAGAGAGAGAAACTCTATGTATCAGTGGGTCAGACTTAGGAAACTAACATACTAACACATATGAAATATATGAAATCATGATCTGTACTGTATATTAAATCAAATTATGCAATTCTGTACCATGTAATAATGTGTGTCAGAGATAGGAATCCTAGTTGAGGCAACTATGAGTATAATAAAGAAGTATGTGTGATGGATTTTAAAGGGGATTGTTGCATGTCTGTCATGAATCTTGGAGACTGTGGCTTATGTTTGTTTTGTAAGATGTGGCTAATGAGTACTTAGGTGGTTATACCCACAGGGCAGGCAATAACACTGATGGAAAATGACCAATGGCATATATGGGGCATGAGGAATGTTTTAATGATGTGCCAGGTGTGCGTGTGTGTGTGTGTGTGTGTGTGTATATTACTCACAGGAGGTCCAGGCAGACCCTGCAGACCGGTGAATCCTCTGTGTCCCTTCTGGCCTCTCTCGCCAGCCTCGCCAGCCTCTCCCTTGTCTCCACGTGGGCCTTGGGGTCCCTGAACATCACAGTTTATGTTAATGTTTATCTTTATGTGTATGTTTACTGTATTTGGCAGATGCTTTTGTAAGCTTAAAGCAACTTAAAAATATAAACATGACATTGCTGATTAAAAATGATAAATTGTCGATAAAATCATATATCAAAGATATATGTTAATAGAAATAATAATAGTAATAAATGGATAATTGAGGTACATGGATGAGAATGAGTAACAAGATGACTGGCTACATATTAGCCCTTCCTAGGAGACATTTTGCACTGAATTCCCCTGCACAATTCACTTTTTTCCCTGTTCTACTACCATGTTTGGGTACTTGTTTACTTTTTCCATAGTTTACCTCCATTACACACTGAAATTTTCTGAATTTAAAATCATCTTACAGTTGTCTGTAATTGTTGTACGTAGTTGTCTGTAATTGTTACTAAAGTCTGTGTGTGTATATGTTGTGTGTGTTTTAAACTACTGGACGCCTTAATTTTCTTCTGGATAAATAAAGTATCTATGTATGTATGTATGTATGTGTGTATGTATGTATGTATGTATGTATGTATGTATCTATCTATCTATCTATCCATCTATCAATCTGTCTGTCTATAAGCACAGATACTCACAGCCATGCCTCTAGCTCCAGCAGGTCCGGGGGGTCCAGCAGGTCCTTGAGCACCCTGACAAATAGGAGGAAGAAAAAGAAAGGGAGAGTGAGTGACAGCAAAGGAGAAACCCTTCTAGCTTTTGTGTGATGGAATGACTGTTGTGCAACTGTATTGTAAGTCATTAATTCAATTCTATATTCTGAATATTTTAATTAATATGACATTAAGATAATTGATGTCTCATTGAGGGGTTAAAGGTGGAGTTATCTATGCTAAAGAAAATATTTGAACTGTTTCAATAGACTTTTAAAAGGCCAGGGATGCAAACATGGCCAATCTACAACTGATGTATATTTATGTATCCTGCATTTACAAGATGAACTGTTGTCTAGTATAGTATTTTGTTTGTGATGACATCTGCAAGTGTTTATTTCAGACAGTGGTCAGGATGGGCCTTTGTAGTGTGACAATGGTGTGAGGTGAGGGGGCATTTGGGGATACCTATATTGAGGGGAACATGTCTCCCTCATTCTATTCTGCCAACTGCTCAGTTGGTCAGGAGAAGAGGTTAAGGTAAGAATCTGGGCTGTGGGAAAAGAGGTATTCAGCCACCTCTTCTGATTTGGTATGAAAATGTTGAGTGAATTTCACATCTCTCTATTTTTTCACTCTTTCATCCCTTGTCACTGTTTTGTGCTCCTGTGTTGTGAGTGTGTGCACCCTGTGGCTATGTTAGTGACAGTTCACTTGCACCTAGATATTTTAACTTATAGGTCCGGAGGATAAACCAGTTCTGGAGTAAAACTGAGGTGATGCAATGTGATACAATGATAGTATTGGTAAGCTGCTCTGTGACCTGATCTGGCATCATGGTATGTGACTTCTACCATCTTCACTAGATATGCTCTGTCAGAGTTCATCTGCTAATAAGCAGTCAACATGTTGATGAATATGTTTATCTGGATGTTTTATCTAGGATGGTGATACTCACAGCCTCTCCTCTGTCTCCCTGTTTGCCCAGAGGTCCAACAGGTCCGGGGGCACCAGTGGCACCAGGAGCGCCAGGGGCACCGATAGGTCCAGTGTTACCACGCTCACCCTACACAAGGACATATGAAAAGACTCTTCATTTGGTTTGACTCTGAGGAACATGCTGTGTATCAAAACATTAATCATTATTTACACCTGATAAAGCTCAAAAAAGGTAATCTGTGCGCTCCAGTCATTCCTGGGTCTAGTCTAACTGTATGCAAATTTATATCATGGCCATTTGTTATTTATTTAAGACCTTACAAAGATATACACCTCACCTCTGAGGTGTATGACCAGACCAGCTCTAGCTGAGGGAGAGATCATGAAGGCCACAGCAGACAAAAAAAACTATTGGGAGCTGGGAGTCTGCTCTGCTTTTAATGGGAGGTCAAAAACATCTCTCTAATTTTGTGCTGTTTGACCAATGATAAGATTACGTGGATTACTTAGCTAACTATCAAGTATTTTAAGGAACTGAAAAGGCTGAAGATGGCCTTTGTAGCTGATGACGAAGACTGTGATAAATACAGTATAGTTTATGTTTGACTCTCATTTGGGAGGTCTTTGTAGATTAGTCTTATTTCTTAGTGAGACCTCAGCCTCAATGACTTGTCATGTCTTTCATTACCATTATCACAATACTGATATTAACATCCTGTTGCACTATTTGAAATGACCTGTCTCTTCCGTTGTTTTTCTGATTGCTTGTATCTAGTGTCTCACCTTGACTCCAGCAGCTCCATCTCTGCCAGGGGGTCCATCAGCACCAGCGTTACCCTATAGGAAATGAGTGTGTGTGTGTTTGATAGAGGGAGAGGGAGAGAGAGATGCAAAAGGAAAAGAGAGATGGGAACATTATTATTGAAGTACATTTCCAGATGTCAAGACATGGCTGACATGGGACCATATTATTGAACAAACCTCTCTTCCGGGTTCTCCAGCAGGTCCGGTCAGGCCAGGAGGTCCAACGGGACCAGGGGGTCCACGGTCACCACCAGCGCCAGGAGCTCCCTGTTTCCCTGGCTCACCCTGTGGTACAAGAAGATCAGTACAGTCAATTATCCAATTAACTAATTAATGTACCCAGCCTAACATATGCCTGTCTAAAATCTATTCATTCAAGTAGTCTACAGAAATAATTTTACAAGTGGTAACATTCAGTAAGTCAGTGGTCTTTTAAAGCTCTTATCTGACAAAGCCAACTGTCCATCCAATTGCATTGTTCTGTAAAAATACACAGTGCTGATCACAAAGCCTTATTGTGACCATAGGCCATAACTGCAGTATTTAGTGGTTAGGAGTGTGTGACAGTTAAATGCCCTGGAGACTCTTTGGGAACTGTGGTACTTACAGAAGGTCCAGGAAGTCCGGGGAAGCCTCTCTCACCACGCTGTCCAGGCAAACCAACAATACCACGCTGACCAGCAAGACCAGCTGGGCCAGAAGGACCATCAGGACCCTGAGACACAACAGATCACTGTGTGAGCATTGACTTCATTCAGATATGTACCATTCTTAAAGATCGAGGTTGTGTGTGTGTGTGTGTGTGTGTGTGTGTGTGTGTGTGTGTGTGTGTGTGTGTGTGTGTGTGGTCGGGGGTGTTAGTGGTGAAAATACAGTGAGAAAGACTAGAGAGAGACTAACAGGGGGACCATCCTCTCCGGGTTCTCCTTTCTCTCCAGGTGCGCCAGCAGGTCCACGCAGTCCAGCATCTCCTGGTCTACCTGGGGGACCAGCATCACCACGGACTCCCTTGGGACCATCTTTACCAGCAGCTCCAGGTGGACCAGAAGGACCAGGGTTTCCCTAAAACATTACAACCAAAACAAACAAGTCAATGGGAAGAACTTCATCAAAGTACACACTTTCCATGCCTCAAGTGCAATAAATTTATGCTTAAGTGTGGACTCACGTTGGGACCTGGTGGTCCAACACGTCCAGCTGAGCCAGGGAATCCAGTGGAACCCTGAAAGGGAAGCAAGACAGGAAATCTATTATGGCATGTTTGGATAACTTAAACAATGACTGAGTTGATGCCAATATGAATTGTCTGAGTGATGAGTGTGTTGTCTTTGGAGTGCAATACTCACAGGAGCTCCCTGGGCACCACGGGCTCCTTTAAGTCCAGACACGCCAGTGGGACCCTTGACAGCAAGGAGAATGTTAATTAGTAAACATGACATCAAATAATGAAATAATGGCATCTCAAAAACTCACCAAGCACACACTTCTGTACAACACACTCGACTTGCTTACATTGATTTATGGAGAGACAATATCTTGATATTGATGACCCTAATAAACATTTATATACTGTATTTTGCAGCATGAAACAAATGCATTTGCTCCCAGTCCTCTGACTTACCACAGGTCCGGGGGCTCCAGAGGGTCCCTGAGGACCAGGGGCACCAGCATCTCCCTTCTGACCGCCCTCACCAACCTCACCTTTGGCACCAGGCTGCCCATCAGCACCCTACAGCAAGCAGAGGTTAAGACACAGTTCATTAATATATTAACACCAATGAGTAATCAATTAATCAATTAATCAATAAATCAACCAATCAAACAATTAATCAATTACACTACCAATCAATTAATTAATTCATCAGGCAATCAATCAATAATGATGATCAACTAATCACGGCAATGCACTTACAGGAGGTCCAGCAAAACCAGCAGGTCCAGGAGGGCCATTCTCACCACGGTCGCCCTGAAGGAAGAAAGGACAAGATAAAAGACTTGTCATATTGAAAAAGTGACTGACACAATAAGACAGCAGGTGTGATGTATGTAACAGCTGCCAAATATCGAAAACCAGATCTGCATGCTGATCTGAATTCTTGAAATCCTCTTCGAAAGTCAACAAAATGTGCAAGAAGACAAAAATGTTAAATGTTTCTAATAAGACTATTACACAACTAAAAATTGCATGTTTTTTTTTCCTTTGGATATTAATACAATTATCATAGAAATAACACTTTTCCTTCACAATACCTTGTTGGCGGAGGTTGAGGGTATTGAAATTAGAATGTCTTATTATTTTCATAGCCATGTAGTGTATGTATTTTTGTTGCCTGACTCAACTTACTTTCCAATAATTTATTTTACAGTGTCATAGTTTATGGTGGTTTGTGCTGAACTGTATTGTCATTATTGAAAGTTGGTTATCGTTGTTATTAATCCCGCAGTATGCTCAACGTATGTGGCTTCTGGCTTTTTATTTAATTTTATTATTAGACATGCAGTGGTTATATTTTGTAAGTTCCTTTGGGACAAAAGACAAAAATATAAACAAAAGCAGCCTTTTAACTCCAACAGTACCATGAAAGGGACACTATGCAAAAATGTTCACTTTTATGATTAAATTACTTATTACTGGATGACTGAATGCCCTTTCAGCTTTCCCTACAGTTTCTTGGTGAATATACTGAGCTTGCCAGCATCGCCCACTAAAGGATGAAACCGAAAGGAACCGGAACTAACAAATGAGCCTAACCATCTATATAACTGAATTTTAAAATCATCACAAATGAGGTTAGACATCACCTTAGAAATAATGTATAATTATATATATGCTTGCATGCACCAATACCCATTACCCAATATCTATGGTAATTACTGCGACAGTAGATAAATGTATTGACTTTCAACAATGTCCATATGAACAAGACAAAAAGGGCATTGGGAAGAAAGAAATGAGATGTGGCCTCAACAACATAGTAGCATACTAGCATACAGAATATTGGTTGGCAACTATGGATGCAATTAACCATTATTTTCAGTCAATTACTCTTGTGATTGATGATGTTCTTCATTGAGTCCTTTCTCAAGTTCTTTACAAATGTAAAAAAGTGATGTCTGTCAGTGCTCAATGTCAAAGATATTGACCTAAAATGTTTTGTTTTGTCCACCAGCACACATTTAGTTATAGTTATAGTTTACTTGGCCACATATGGTAGAATATGTTTAATATTAAAGTAAAACTGGGCCTTCAGTGGATGTCTGGACAACAGTGCTATTTCTTCACATTCTGTTGCTGTTTCCAAGTCATTTTTTTATATTTTTACCTAAAACTTTTACACATAAGCCATCTATTAGTGGCTGAGGTGAGAGAAGAAGGGTAAACAATGGAGGTGGGGTAAATAGTGTTGGTGAGTAAATTAAAGTCTCATTTATGCCCAACAATAAAGATGGATATGAATGCTGACAAAGACTCCATCCACTCTCTGCTCTAATTTTGACTATTTATCTGTTCACTTCAAGTACTCTTCCTATGCACTAAGCAAATCAACAGATGTAAAGGACGTAGTCATTTACATGTTAAAAGGGAGCATACACTAGAGATTAACAGGTGAAGTCAATGTCAACATGTGGGTGAAATGTGAAAAGAGAATTTGAGTTGACAGAGAGCAGTGACATCAGTATAAGTGGATTAAATGAATGCTGTAGTAGACTTACAGGGGCACCACGGGCACCAGCAGCTCCAGTTGGGCCGACAGAACCAACCTCACCCTGGGTGAGACAGAAATATCATCATCAATTCTTTGCTTTAGGGAGCAATTACAGCAAATACAAAGACAGCTGATCTAAAATGCTTACATCATCATGACCTCATACCTCAAAAACAGATGTGATTGAAATAATTATCATCAATAGAATCAAAATGATTCAAACGTATTTTCTAACATTGAGTTGTCCGATTCTTAACACATAATGGACATCTTAATACATATTGACCACTTGTTATCACTGATGCATGTGCACAGATAGGCTTTTATAGACAGGAAAGCTGTCTACTTGCCCTACTTCAGTCATGTCATTAAGGTATTTGGGAACAATACTCATGTTTATATTTATTTTCAAGCTGACAGTGAGATCTTACCTTAGCTCCATTAGGACCAGCGGGGCCAGGAGGACCAATGGGACCAGTCAAACCCTTAGCAGAAGGAAATGGAGGGACAAACATGAAATGGTGAACAAGAGAAGAACCAGTTTAATCTGCTCCATATGATGACATTCTGAATTTCATTCCTAACTCTTCTGAAAATAGCAGATTAAATTTGAGATGATACTCTGATATTCAGAATTTTGCAAGTTACTCTTGACATGGCAGATGATACTGGTGATGATATTTTAAATTTGGTCGCTTACTCTTGCACCATCTTTTCCGGGAGCTCCCTCAGGTCCTTTCTCTCCATTGTCTCCCTGAAAGGAAAAACGTCAGACGTTTATTTGGACTGATTTGGTTAGAGTTAGTGTGTTTAGTATTTATAGTATTTTTTTTTGTTTAGACTAGAGTAGTTGGTTTGTACATAAGCGTTTGTGTTGGTTTGTACATAAGCATTTGTGTTCTTTAAACATACAGGATTATGTTCATCTTTCTGTATGGCATTAAGCACTTTATATATGTTCTATAGACTGTGAAAGGTAGTATTGAACTAGTATTGAACTCACTCTGTCACCCTTGGCTCCAGGAATACCACCAGCTCCTCTCTCACCAGGCATTCCCTGCAGGCCAGGGGGTCCTTGGGCACCAGCTGGCCCTGATGGTCCAATCGCTCCCTACCAGACAATGCATATTAAATACATACAACATGAACAAAACAACAAAGGCAAAAACATAAAACACACATTAAAAACATACAAACATGAACAAGAGGAGACAGACAAGATAATACATATAGACAGAAACAGAAGAGGTAGGAAGAGAAATCAAGCTGAAGATTAAGGTTATTGGTACTTTGCAGACACTTTTATCCAAAAATCATAAAATAAGATGTTAAGGCATAAATCTATAGAGACAAAGAGGAGACAAGAACAGCCTTGAAACATAAACAAGAGAAGAAATACAGCAATCCATAGACAGACAGAAACAGCAAAGGTGTGAAGAGGAATCAAAGGGTGAGATTTGAGGAAATATATGAACGCAGAGAGATTTATAGAGAACTTTATGTTTAGAAGGTATTAGGTGAGACATAAGAGATTAGTGAATAACTGGTTTGAGGAAGCAAGTGGGTTGATTATTCAATCACATGGGTGATTCCAGAGGGGAATTTGAAAAGGGGGAAGAGACACAATGCATCAAGATATGAGGAGGACAAGAAAAGAGCTCAATCTTGGGTCGTCTCCTCTGATGAATTAATCACCTTGGGTCCATCAGTTCCAGGAGTTCCAGGAAGACCACGAGGTCCCTGCAGACCCTGAGGACCAGCGCCACCTCTCTCACCAGGGAAACCACGCTCACCCTGCAAGGAAGCAAGAAAAGGAGGCACAAACCATCAGTTGTCACATCTGACTGACATGTTATAGACCTAATCATTCATTGGAATCAAGCAGTCTGTCTCAAGTCTGAATAGCTGGTTTGCGCATGGACTATGACTGTCTCAGTATTCAAAGGCCCCTTATGCATTAGTGCTTTCTATTTAATCTTTTTATCAACTGTTTCAACAGCATCTATTTTGCACTTCATATTTAATATTTACTATCACTCAGCTATTTACTGTATGTGCTGTAAATACTGCACTTTACTCTTTTCACTTCTAGTAGTTCTAGCTGTTAAACTATCTGTGTAGTAACAGTTGAAGTTGAAGTCTAATCTATCTAGTCATATGTAATATAATGTAATCTAACAGAATTCTATGGGGAATCCGAAACTCACTCTTGGTCCAACAGGCCCAGCAGCTCCAGCCTCTCCAGGAACACCCTAGAGGAAGAAGAGAGAGGAGAGAACTTTTCACACTCACACAAACACACACCTTATGCACACCATACTTTATCTAAAACCAAATCTCACACATTCAAACACACCTTGAACAATCCACACAGCTCATCAACCACACATTTCATGAGTCCTGTTTTTAAAACGATGCCAAATACACTAAACACGGCCTTGAAGCCTGACACTATTACTCCCATCTAATAAAGATCCTTACCTGGTCACCAGGCTTGCCAGCCTCTCCGGGAGCACCAGTAGGTCCAGGCAGGCCCTGATGAATGGAGGAAAAAGATCATTTAATCCAAAATGTCCCCTGCATTACAGACTACTCAACACACTGTTGTGTGGTCAATCCATATTTGCTTGTGCAGCATCAGGTTAAAGCACTCACCTGGAAGCCAGAAGGTCCAGCCTGACCCTGCTCTCCTCTCTCTCCAGCTGGACCCTAGAATAGAGAACATACAGATCAGCGAACACAAGACCCTTGGGTGACTTCTGTATCAAGGGAGCTAACACACACACATCACCCACGCTTCAGAAACACACACTTGAAAAGGTAGGGGTTTGACGGGTACTTACAGCAGGTCCAGGGGGACCAGAAGGTCCAGTCTCTCCATCTTTTCCAGACAAACCCTACAGGAAGAGAAGGGTGGGAGGTCAGCTATCATAGTCTCAACATGATTAACTGACTTGTAGCTTGGATTCATAATAAAGACTGATGGAACACCATGGTGAAAAAAAGTGTAATTACTTACTCTAAGACCAGGGGCACCAACAAGTCCTTTCTCGCCAGGCTTTCCGGGCTCTCCCTGTTTGTGGAAGAAAAATTATAAACATTGGAAACTATAAACCTGTTGATATGTGTAGCTATTTATTTCTATTTATGTAAGCCTAATGAACTTTGAAATATTTCCAGATGAGACTTTCAACCAACTGTATTACAAGTGTAATATACAGTAATTAATATTCACTAATTGATTATGAGACACTTACATTGGCTCCCTTAGGTCCGGGGAATCCCATCACTCCAGGCTGTCCACGAGCTCCCAGAGGCCCAGGGGGTCCAGGGCGCCCATCCTCTCCTGGGGCTCCCTATAAGGGCAGAGACATAGGGTTACAAGATTTGACTTATATTTAGCAGGTGCTTCTATTGACTCTTCTATTGCTTCTATGAAGTGACATGGACTTTCAACAGTGGGTTCAGGAATCAAACCTAGGTTGCTAAGGGCTATATGTTCAGCAAGTGGCTATGTGAGCAGCTATCATATCATGTTGGTGATACAGGCTAATACAAAGGGACTAGTAGCGGCAATGTAATAAGTAATTATAATTACCACATAATTAGTAACAAAGTAACTAATTACCACATAAATTAAATTGACCAAGTAATATTCAAGGAAAATTTGAGTAATATATTTTTTAAAAGTATAAGGCAATATTACTTTTTGAATGTATAAAGAGTAATCAGTAACCCCTTAGTAACTTGCCCAGCACTACTCTACATGGATAATATATATATACTGAGCTCCAAGACTCTAAAGAGACACGACAGGCATGGAAAGACCAACCTAGGATACAGAATGTGTCAGCGACACCATAAAGGAAAGCAAGACCATGCTGTTATGTATCTGAAGTCTTTGAACTATTCCAGTCAAAGGGGAGATGTGGGGTAAGCAGGTGTCATCCAACCTGCGGCCATTTTATGATCCCATCCCAACTTTCTCCTATTCACTTCCTGTCATCCTCAACTCCCTTATCTGCATTAACATGAAAAGCTTATAAAAAACCTTTTCTAGTCTAAGGTGTATTCTAGTCTAAGAATCTAAGATGGTAAAGACCATGTTATACTCACAGCGGGACCAACTTTGCCTTGAGGACCAGCATCTCCAGGACGACCAGTGAGACCCTGTAAATTAAACACAGAACTGATCAGTGTTGGGTGGATGAAATTGAAATACCTGATTTACCTCCATGACTGTGAGACATAAATGTGTAATATATAACACCAGTGTCTAGAGTGTAAGTATAAAATTGTGTGTAAGTATAAAATAACTTGGTGACTTACTCTGGCACCAGGAAGGCCAGGCTCTCCACTGCGGCCGGGATCACCAGTAGCTCCCTTAGGACCAGACTGACCAGCAACACCACGGTCTCCAGGGGCACCCTGCACAGGCCCAACAGGAAAGAGTTGAGTGAAAGGATGGACTGCATCAGTATTTAATGGGGATTGATCCAGTACATTCATGCCAGATGTCAGTTGCATCTCTCTCATGTTGACTGTTTCATGTGAACATAGCATCCAGCGTCACCACAGTGTCAAACAATCACGTAATCATGTTTTGTCAGATGGTCAATACAACAAATTCTTTGTTCTGACAAAAACGTGTTTTCTTTCAGTGTGAAGTTCAGAGATCTAGATAAATATTTTTCAGCTCTATGATAATAATCACAATGAGGAGCCTATTATAGGTACATTGCCATAACATGATGTCTATTGATAACGTATTAAATGTGGGTGTGGTATTCTGATGGCATGGAAACAAGGGCATTTGAGTGTCTAAAAGGTTTAGTGTGAGTGTCCTACTCTAAATATTTACATGATATAAATAGAAATGGGTCACCATAAATGTTGCTGACCAAATATTCACCTACCTTAGCACCTGCAAGACCATCTTGACCAGGGAATCCACGGTTGCCAGGGGCTCCCTATAAACACAAGAGGCAGACTTAAAACCAATTGAACTTAATGACCTTCTCAACTATTAACACATTAATCTGTATCATGCAATAACTCGGCAGTACCCTCTTAGCAATGAACACTGCAGAATCTATTGGTATTTCAGTCACGAATGATCTAAGGACTTTTCCACTAAGCACAACCTTGTAATAACTCATCATACAGCCCATGAGGGTAAAGCTAGAAAACACTTAGCATGGCCAGCACACTAATTCAAACTAACCTGGGCATCAAGATCAAGCAACAGGCTACATGAGGTTAACATTACAGCAATCTAATCTGACCATGGTTCTCTAGGTATCAGTGTCAACTCACTCTCTCCCCAGGAGGTCCAAGTGGTCCAGCAGCACCAGGCTCTCCTCTTGCTCCTCTCTTGCCCTCCTCACCAGCAGGTCCAGGGGCTCCTTGAGGTCCAGCAACACCCTGTATTGAATTAAGCAGAGTATGGAGCAGGTCTAATTGACAGGGATGCAATATCATTCATTGATAGAATTTACCTCCAGATCAATGGAGGTGTTTATGGGTCAGAGAAAGATTTTACTTACACGCTCCCCTTTGGGTCCAGCCTCTCCCTTGAATCCTGGGATACCTGGATCACCCTATGGTGGAACAGCATTAATGAGCATCATTACTGCAGTGAAGAGCAATACTTTCTGTGTTTAAACGATTTGACAGGGACGGGTGATGTGACAGACACGGTACGTACAGACTGTCCCTTGGGTCCAAGAGGTCCCGTTGCTCCCTGAGGTCCGGGAGGGCCACGTGGGCCAGGGAAACCAGGGGCACCAGCAATACCAGGAGCACCCTGTGAATTAAAGCAGAGAGATTGGATTTGAGGATGTCACAACAAATGGGATCATGTTTATGTTTATGTTTATTGTGCTACACCACAAAAAGGGGGTGGGGAGGTCTCATGCCATGTCTCTGTCATCAGTTTAACAACAAAACATTATATGAATCTATCTGACATTATGGGAGAAAGAGATACCATGTAGCAATATACTCACAGCAGATCCCTTAGCTCCAGGGATACCATCAGTTCCAGGGTTACCCTGCATGGGTCAGAGTTGAGCAAACAGGGTCATCAACTAATTCAGTGCTTCAGAGTACATCAGTACATTAGTCACACAGTGTTATTAATGATTACTAATGTTTATTCTGAATGTCAAATGCTGACTAAGTTTGAGAAAGCCTGTCTGGAAATCTGTAGAGAGCTCTGAGTGTGTTTTCAGCGGTTCAAGTTTAGGGAATTTGTTTCACTTACACCAGCACCAGCAGGTCCAGGAGATCCGGGGGTACCAGCCTCTCCACGGGGTCCCTGAGCTCCCTCAGCACCACGGGAACCAGTGGGGCCAGCTTCACCCTATAGAGGAAACACACATCACAGGGCTCAAAGTAAGCAACACAGAACTTCACAGAGAGGCCATACAAGAGGATGGATTAGCATTTCATGATTATGCATGGCATTAACCTGCTTCTCACCTTAGCACCTGGGGATCCTGGGAAACCGGGAGCGCCGGCAGGGCCAACGGGACCCTTCAGAGAGAGAGGAGATACAGTCAGTGTTGCACACAGACAACAATCAGAGACTCTTTCATTAATATCAAACTAAAATCTACCATAGGAGGTATCATTTTATATAATGTGAATAGAGCCGTCTGTTGGTACTCACAGGGGGGCCAGCAGGACCAGGCAGACCATCATTACCACGAGCACCCTGTAGAAACCAGAAGGCTGTGTCACTATAGGCTCTGCTGTGCCTAACACTGCACAGCTCTGCACAGCTGTATCACAGAGTGGCACTATTCAGCACTGCTGATTCCAGTGCATGTTTAGATTACGTCCAGCAATGTATATTATATGTGTGTGTGTGTGTATTTGCCACTCACAGCAGAACCAGCAGCTCCAGGACGTCCTCTCTCACCGGGCAGACCACGAGGGCCCTGAAGACAGACAGAAAGAAGGGGGAAAGCAGAGAAGACAGAAGGAACAAAGAAAGGCAAGGGATAAGTTGTTTTCAGAAATCAAAACAGTTTCCATTGCTGTAATATATAATTAATTAATTGAATTCAGTAATGATGTAATTAACTATATCATTATATAATTGATTCATTGTGATTAATTATAGCTCAGAATGCAAGGGAAACAGGTGGATGTCACTCACCATGGGTCCGGGGGCACCATTCTCACCAGGAGCACCAGCCTCACCCTAACAAGAGGAAGATGGCAGAAGAAAAGCTTTGATGTCAGACAGGGTCAACCAGTAATGCAAGCAGGCCATGGATGTGCATGTGCCTTGCAGGTAAACAATAAGTGCAAGTGCACTATGGCTGTGTTAGTGGACTATAGCTGTGTATGTACCTCACAAGTGAATTGCACCTTGCAAGTGTACTGCACCTTGTAAGTGTACTACAAGTGCTCGTGGACAAGGTGTGTGCATGTGTGTATGGATGTACTATACCTTGGCTCCAGCAGCTCCATTCTCTCCCTTAGCTCCATCTACACCGGGGTGTCCCTGCAAACACAGACACACACACACACACTCAGTCACTGAAGTAACAACACAGGTCAAGATAGAGTTGTACATAATGATTAATTGTCGGATTATTAATTATCAGATAACCCATTCACTTACTCTGTGTCCTTTGATTCCTGGAAGTCCAGGAGTTCCGGGGAATCCACGAGCTCCCTGTTAACAGAAACCAAAACAGAGAAGTTTAGGATAAAGCCTTTCAGTTTTGAAGTAGAAATCATTTAACAAACTTCATCTCTCTGAAGTGTACCTGTGGGCCTGGAGGTCCGCGCTCACCAGCTTTGCCAGGCTTACCAGCTTCTCCCTATAAAGAGAGACACAGGTAAAGATGGTGTGGTCAGTAAGCAGGTGCAGCCTAATACTTTCAGCTAAAGTTCAGCTTGGATTCAATGAGGTATTGGCAAAGTCTAGAGTGTAAGATAACAACACAGAGTGATGGTGAGGTTTGACATGAACAACTACTTATAGTGTATCTATAGCTAATCTACATATGAAAACATTTTTGTTATGGATTGAAATTTGCAAAAGTAATTTAATTATAGACCATTTCAATGATAAAATAAAAACATTGCTTGAACGTTCTCCTCTACATTAACATACAGAATGTTTAAAAGTCTTTTGGGAACAGCTAATTGATCTCACTTGAAATTGTCTATACATCACTAGTCGCTAATCCCTGTCACAGCGCCTCTGGTGAGGAATTATGGTTGTGCATGTTGTTGAGGGGTGTTGTAGGGTGTTGAGCATTTTGTTGAGGGGTGTTGAGGGAGTTGTATTCATGTAAGTCAAATAAAGGATCCATCTCTAATAATGAAATTGATTTGGAATAATTTAATAACAGTATAAGTATAAATACCCCTACAAAAGTTCATTTATAAACACAAAAGAGTTGTATACACAAAAAAGACTGTATGAGACACTGAGCCATATATGACAGGGAAACTGAGTTGTGCTATGTGTCACTAGGCCACTAAGTGAGCAATGTGTCTTGAACATGAACTAAAATTATCATGTGATCAGTGGGGAAAATGACACATAAAGACGATCTACTCATGTCTGTGTTTAAAATCTTATGGTATGAAATTGACACATGGATTGTGTCGTATTAAATTAGGTTGTTGTTAATTAGACTTTAGACTTTGCACATTGCCTTATTAAATTAGCTTGCTGTTAATTAGACTTTAGACTTTGCACATTGACTTTGATTAAATTAGCTTGTTAGACTGTGCTCAACATTTGAATTAGTGCCCATTGACTATGAATGGAGAACTATGCATACTACTACGTGATGGAGAAAACACAGAAAAGGTAAGGTAAGGGTTCACTGAAACAATAGACACAGGAAAACAAAGACAAAGAAACCTCATGAAATGACATACATCACTTCCAGCTTTTCCAGAGGGCCCAGGGGGGCCGCGGGGTCCCATAGCTCCCTGCAACAACAGAGAGACTGAGCATCAGACAAGATCAACCATGTAATGACATCAGGGTAAAATATAAATAAATGAATAGATAACTATAAATATAATAAATGATTGATGTAAATGTAAAAAAGTAAAAATTATATGTAATATAACAAAAAAGGGAGGCTGCTGAAATAGGCAGCCTTAGTAACATTTGCGTAAAGAAGAGAAGTGGGTTGAGGTCCAGTCGTATGGTGCAGTGCAACTTAATTTTCCTTTAACCTTCTAAACTTGTATTTAAACTTCATCACAGGATAACACAGCCTCTCTAGTGTGGTTCAGGGTCAATGTGAGTACCCAACCCAGAGGTCGGATTTCATGCTCATCATCATACGCCTGTATACAATTCCTACCCAAAAGAGTTTGAGAAAGTGTGAAGAGAAGCTGGAGAAGCTTCACTTTATATATTGCTTTTATCAGTTATATATAATGCAATATCTACATATTTGTGGACAAGGTTTATTTTATTCAGTTTTCATTGACATGGACTGTGGACATTATTAACCATAAAACTGGGCCAGCATTCAATAAGAAAATAAGGCTGTTGCCTTTGCTACCCACTGACAAATGTTAAAAGGGCAAATGCATCATGAGATGTTATCATTTTGATTTTTCAAAAGCTCATGACTGAGCAATTAAGTGATTCCAGTTCCAAGTGATGGTGAGCTATTCTGAAGAATATGTTTTTCTGATAGGGTGGCCATTGGGAAAAATGACAAGATTGGACCAGAACTGGAATTTTTGGCTGAGAGAGACTTGATTTTATGTGTTGGGTGAGAGCGTAAAATCAGGGTTCTAAAAGAACAGATGAGACTAATGTGCTGTATGGTTGTAATGGTTTATCATCAAAATATCCTACTGAAGTAAATAGTGGACATCTGTGTCTGAGACAGATAAGATTATATCTGGTGCACCAAGGGGACTGGTGGTGTTTGTGTGGTTGTGTATCATGTGCTGGTGTGTGATGAGGTGAACAAAAAGCTTACAGCAGGTCCAGGCTCTCCAGCTTCACCAGGGGGCCCTTGGAAACCTTGTGGTCCCTGAAATATATAAATAGCAAGCATCCCAGATTTAGACATAGACGATTCTGTGTTCAACTGGTCAAGGCTCCTGTCTACTGAATAATGCAGGTTATTGTATGGCAATGTGGCAATGAACATTATATGGTTCTTATGTGTTAAGCTAACATCTTAATACCTCTGTGTGTGTGTGTGTGCCCATGTGTGTGTGTGTGTGTGTGTGTGTGTGTGTGTGTGTTTGTGTGTGTGTGTGTGTGTGTGTGTGTGTGTGTGTGTGTTTGTTTGCATTACTTACAGGAGATCCACTTGGTCCAGGTGGGCCACGAGGTCCCATTGGGCCCTAAAGGAAGCAATGATATTTAATGTATTATCATTTTTTATTTATTTACTTTGAGCTTTTTTGTATTTTAGGAGAAACATTTATGTCTCTAATAAACAAATGCCAACCACAACATTTTACTCAGACTCAAAATTTTACTTAGGTTCTTTGTAACCAAGGTATGAGTTTCTGAACACGTTCCACACCAAGCTGACATGAAAACTTGCAATATTTCCTTTTGACCACTGGGTGGAGAACAAGTTCCATGTTGGCAGGTTACCACGCATCTGTTCAATATGTAGGGTGTGTTTTGCATGTGTGTCTGTGGGTGTTAAGCCCATCTTCTCACCATGGGTCCCTGCATCACACCCATTTGAGCACCTCCAGCCTTCTCATCAAAGCCTCCAGCCATCTGAGCAGCAAAGTTCTAAGGGAAAAACACAACACATACACGCACACACACACACACAGGCAAAGACATGAACTCCGGAGAGAAGCAGCAGTGAAGAGCTGATGATACACAGAGGGTTGAAGGAAGGGGACTGGGGAGAAGAGCAGAGGTCAGACATACTCCACCAAGTCCAGCAGGTCCTGGGGGGCCAGGGGGTCCTGGATTTCCGGGGGTGCCGGGTTCACCATCTCTGCCTCTGGGTCCGGTGTTTCCCTGGAGAAGCGGAGTGATGGCAGGAGGGGAAGAAGAAAGTTAAGAGGATAATCCCTCACATGATTCCTCACAGCAAGATTCTCAAGAATCAGGGCATCCATTAATCCACTTAACCCCTGAACAACTTCAGAGGGGCTTCTAAATCCCACACTAACAAGGGCAGTTTGTGGAATGTAAATGTAGAATTTGAATGTCGTGCCACAGTGCAATGGTGCATGATCTCAACTGCATTTACAAACAAGCATCTGTGTGCTGCCCAAAAGTAGGAGTACTACTGATAGTTCACTCTCCATACGGGAAGATTTCACAGTCTAAGTCAAGATCAGACATAGAATAAAGTCTTTGGCTGAGGGTCTTCTTTACCTTATCGCCCTTAAGTCCTCTCTCGCCACGCGGTCCTTGTTCTCCTGGGGGGCCCTGAAAAAGCAGGCACACGAATATAAACAACAGAACCCAAAGCTATTGTGAAATTCTATAGTGAACCAAAACCTTTGCGGTACACACAAACACACGCAAACACACTCACCATAGGGCCGGCTGGTCCTTTTGGTCCTACAACCTATAAGTGAAAAAAAGCAAAAGAAATTATGAACTCGTCCACTTTTTTCAATTAATAAATGCACTGAATCCTGAGTAAGTTGGTATTTATTAAAATTAATAACAATTATCAAAGGGAAATCTAGATGTGCAAATACTGTGAGGGATACTATGAGGGAAGCATTTCCAACTACCTTGGCAGAAGAGCAGGTCACTTATTACCAAATCAGAATACTAAAACAGGTCCTGGTCCTTGATTATGATTGGCTGAATTGCCTTCAAAGCCATTGTAAAATTCAGTACAATGCTTCATGTTAGGTGCATTTCATTCATTTCATTATTGCACCATATAAAGTTACGGTTGATGCATCTCTGAATTGCTTGGCAATTCAGCTGATAAAACCTACAATAAATACATTTCTTAGTGGAACAATGATTATTAATGAATAAATAATATGTGTCATTGCTATTTCTTTGTTCTATGAAAGTGTACATGTAACCAATTTCAAAAAGCTACACAAGCAAGTCCTTAGGTTCCTGGTATTTTAGAACAGCTGAGGGGGATTTTACACACTCCATGCCTAACAACACCCCTCAGCTGTTCCTTAATCATTGCAACCTATAGCCTCTCAAAGCTCAAGACCCTTCAGTAAAAGTCATCTGAGGTCCTTTCTCCAATTCAAGACCTATTTCACACCAGTTCACTCCCTCAACAGAATGGGTCTGTCCTGATCTCTATAAAATTAATGAACCTAGACACAGTCAACAAGAACCATCACCTTTGCATGTCTATAGACAGGCTTGGATGAAAGAATATAATTGCTTGACTTACATCAGTAATGTCTCCTGGCTCGCCCTTCTGTCCCTGTAAAGAGAAGATATGTAAAACATCAAAGGGACTCAGGTTGGCCTGAATTTAGAATATAATTATAATCTAATTTATCAGAGAAAACAATGAAACTCCAATACAAATGTAACAAATCCATGTCACCCTTACATACGTTATAACAATGTGGTGTGACATTTCAAAGTATAATGTGAAAATATTATGCTTTGTTTACTGGGCACTCCATTGAGATTTAAATGTTTAAAGAGATAAAGTCTGTGTGCCTCTGCATTCGGAATACGCTACATCAAACAGATATGTATCTGTGGGGAGTACGACTACCAGAAATGGTAATCTAGAACCGAGGCTGTACTTCTGCCAGCTTCCTGTTTCTCTAAAAAAGCAACACCAGGAGTCAAGTAGCCAAGGTTATAAAATATGCACAGTGAATCTGTCCAATAGATTTTGCACAGATGAGTATGTAGGGATCCATTTGTGCACAGTAATTACTTGTTCTTATAATGCAATGCTTTATGGCCTTATGTGCATAGCATTCATAATCGCAAAAATATAATGTATTATATATGTGTCAACAGTCCATGTTTGCCAACAGTTCAGAAAGAAATGAAGCAGTGTTCCTGATATGGGTCGCTAAGAAAACTGTGCACTTGCTCGCCACAGGTAAGCTACAGTTTAAAAAATATGATGGAGTTCAATTTATGCAAATGGTATGCAGAAAAACTAACACATTTAACATATACTGTAATGTACTGTAATGTAATGTCCAGAAACCCAATCATGTAGTGTGTGTGTGTGGTGTGCTCTCTAGTGCCTTCTACAGGACATTTTGATTATTGCATCTGCATTTTTGAAACCACTTGTGCACAGCAAAACCTCCACCAACCAATGTGCCGTCCCTTTTGTGGATTAACTGATTTGTTGTTGTTGTTTTACAAGGTAAACAGATGCTGTGATCAAAACCAGCACTTAGTTCTATCATTTTTCTTATATGATTATACAGCTTTGTAGCTATATGGTAATTGGTTCTTGACATGCAGTGATTGGTTCTTGTCTGTGAAATAATGACATTAACTCTGATATTTAACCTGACCAAAACCAAGACAAATTTTATGAGTTGGTCAGTGCTTCCTAACTTACCTTTGCACCAGCTGACTCTGTAGTTTCAGAAGAAGGTATGTAAAACAAGAGAGAGAAGATACAAGGTTAGCTAATGGTGTAAATTTACCAACAGCATGGTCATACAAACACACATTTACACCAACACCACAAGTCAACTGCTTCTCATGCAGTGTTGAAGGAAACTGGGCCCTGTTAAAATTGTAGCAATGCTATATCTTTAACTAAGGTGTAAGATCTCATTGTATGGAAGTTGGTGAGAGGTGGAAAAATTTGTCCTTGGTAAAGGACATCTAAGAGCACAACAGTTGTTTTTCCTACATAATAGTAGCGGAATCATAATGGCAAATTTTGAAAGGAAAGTACCTTAAAATAATGGTTACAGCATTCACTCACATGCACTCTTGAATATTTTTGTTCAATAATATGTTGTTGGGTATTTAGACTGGCTCATAAAATTATTTTGAGAACACTTCAAAGTTTTTCACTTCAGAACTCACACTAGTGGCACAGGTTGTAATTCTTTGACAGATAGGCATACTGTTTAGCTGGGGAACTGGTAATAAGTCATTGACAGATTGGGCATGATTGACATTTAAGGAGTATAACACAAAGTATGCATCATCAAAATGCATGTGTTCCTATAATGCTCAATCATCCACATAATGCATATATCTAGTGTTCCAATGCACTTAATTATACATTTTAATTAAGTCATTGCTCATCTCGGTCAGGTACTGAATGCAATATTGTGAGATGAATGGGGTAATGAAGGCCCATTCCTGTAGACAAGATGTAGAGATGCAGAGGAAAACTTGGAAGTGTTACTCCTGTCCACTCGTGCTGCCATGTTTATTCTGAGCTCAGACCCCGGTACACAGACACACACACACACACACACACACACACACACAGAAAAAACACCTGGCCACCAAACGTACAAACAAACACACACTTGCACAAATGACTACACATACACACACACACACATACACCTGTGACGCAGGTGAGGGGGAGCCCAGAGGAAACATGGGTGAGGCAGACAGACCACACAGCAGGGGGGGGGGGCGAAGCAGAGCATAGCAGTGTAATTTATTTAGAAGAGTAAATAAATTAGGACCAATGGGGGTGCTGTGCTCAGCTGGGCACACGGGGCAGCATTCTCCAACGGGAATGATGGGGTTGGCACAGTCGCGCAGCTCGTCGCAGATGATCTCATCGCACAACACAGCGCCCGTGTCACACACGCAGATGCGACACGGCTCCGGCTTCCACACGTCCTTATCACTGTAGTGGCGGCCATCTTGGATGCACCCACCCAGGTCATCCTCTATAGGCCGGTGGGCAGGGAGGAAGCCGGAGGAAGGAGGAGGTATGACAGGATGAAGAGCAAAGAGAGAGGGAGGGAAAGGGAGAAAGATGGAGGGAAAAGAGAGAAAGATTGAGGGTGTTTAAGAGGAGTTTATCAAGGCAGCAGCAGGAGATCAGCCGATGAGATACTCGCCAGGCCGTGCACTCACTGCATATATTTATGCATTGATACACAGCCATATCAATGAGGATATGCTTTGATCATCAAATATATGTGCACTTTCATATTGTGTTATTTTAAATGTTCTCAAATTGACTCAACAGTATGCTTTTCTGAGTTAACATGACTCAGCATTCATTAAATGATCATGCTCAGATGACTCCAGTTTAAATCTGTGGGACTCATATACACACACACAACACATACACATTCATGCACTCAGTCATGCACTCAGTCAAAGCCACACAGATACACGGTGCCAAGCAAAGCAGGTCAGATTGATTTTCTGTCCATGACATCCACATGCACATAGTGATTTCATGATGACATGAGCTTGGTCTTGAATCGGTGGGCAAGTCATTTTGTTTTATTCTCTGACAATAACTCTTAAGGTGAAGTGATACTGTAGGTATGTGAACAAATAACCATTCACACCCTATTCAACAATTCAAAAACAATACAAAACAATTAAATTCAACATCTAAATCCCCTCAGTGCTGTGGCTACTTTTGCAGTCTCAGATGTGGTAGCTCCCAATTAGCGCAGTGTGCAAGTATGTATTTAAAATTCTGTGTGTAAGCAGTACCTGAGCATCCCACTGCTCCACAGGCTGCACTACAGGGCTGCATAGTTTACACCGAGGTGTAAGTTTTAGGTTACAGTGTGCTGGTTCAATGTGCGGGGGTTCAATGGGCTCCACAGCGCCCTCTGGTCTATTCATACTTCATACCACCTCCTCCTCTCCTCCACCCTCCACCCTGCTCCTGGCTGACCGGGCAGCCCCTATACATGAATGGCTCTTTCTCAGACACCACAGGGGCATAATTGACAGGCGGGTGCCTTGAACAAACAGGGACCCCATCTGGTTCTCATAGAGCTGCTAGTGCCAGAGCAAACACACACACACACACACACACACACACACATGCATACACACAGTGTGGCACAGAGAAAGAACGGCTTTCAACTTTCTCGGCCCCAGGGTCCCAAAGGTTATTTTTTTTATTTTTTTTTTTTTAAAGGTTTATATAAATGCACTATTTGGGGACTAAATGTCTAACCCTGAAAAAAATTCGGTAAGTGGTTCACCTACAAACTGAGGAATTGACACAATATTAAACTGGAAATTCAGCTAGTGGTTAAATTATGTTTGTGGGCATTTCGACTGCATCTAAAGAGAGACACATTTTCCACAATGAAAAATTAGGTTAATAGGATACGACTACTAGTTATGATAATGTGACTATTTCAATGACCCTCTCTCACTCTCTGTTTCAACCACATACACACGCTTGTGCATACACACACACACACACACACACAAACACACACAGTTCCTTTGTGCTCTTGCATCTCCACCTGATGCCCTTTGAGCCTGCCAGGCTGCAGGTCAAATGGTCGACAACAACACACAGTGGCGAGATTACAGTAACTTCACCCACATAACAAAGCCAGAAACAAGCTCCATCCTTGGATGTTTCATTCATGTTCCACAAGCAAATCATTTCAGTATCCGCAATGTGGAGGATTCATGATCTAGACCTACTAGGAACTACTACTAATAGGAAATAATCCATAGCCCAATTGAGGTCATGTCAAAACTTAGAACTTATTTTATACTTCTTTCAATCCAGTAAAAAGACGATACGTGCAATACAGCCCTGCCATATTTTTCTATGGTTAAACTTTTCCGTGAAGAGACACGTTCTCACTTACTGTTTAGAAATAAACCTTTCATTTAGACTATTCGTTTTGTATCTCCATCAAAGTCAGTGTCAGTCTACAGCTACCGGTCACTGCACTGTTACGAACCTTTCTTGCACTTTTCCAGTAGCCCATGACACTTTCAGCGCGTTTATGAAGTCATATAAGCCCTGTAATGTATCCATCAAAGAATGTGCAAGTTTGCTTTACGCTGGTAAAATATCAACACATGACACAAACTTCAGAAAATAATCTAAGTTGACTAACTGCAACAAGAGCAGACCGGCTGCAGATTCACCTGTTGAGGAAAAGAGAAAAAGTTGCGACTTACGGTCATCCTCCTGTTGGCATCTTACAATGGATAGTAATAGAACTTGGGTTGCTACAAGTAGCAAAAGAGTCCGTGAATCCACAAAGCTGAACATGTCTAAATATTAGACATGCAGGTCCTTTGGGTGAGAAAACGAGACGGGATGGAGCTGCCGCGGCTCTTTGGGCGTTGTGCGTGTGTTTGTGTTTTCCAAGACTACGGAACCATGCAGTCAATCTTCCGACCAAAAGATGGGGAGGAATCCAACGGCGGGCCCGTGCGGACAGTCAGCACCCACCGCGTCAGGCCGAGCACCGCGGTTTAATGTCCAGTCGCGTATTTATGAATCTTTGTATATTCCAGAGTACCAGTCCACCCCCTACGACCCCCAGGCGCGCTGAAATTCGAGCCTTATCTCCCTCCCCTCCTGTCTCAGCATCCATTCTTCCAAGACCCATCCTCCTTCTGCAAACTGCGCAGAGGTAAGGACCTCATCAGTTTTCCCCCCCAAACTCTCTAAATGCCGGTGCGCATTTGCCTCTTTTTCTCAGACAAATTTCATGAATAAACGTTACCATTTGTCTCATTAGCTTTCGTTTAGATTCGTTTTGTTCTTGGGAAATATCAGGCATGCATGCCAAGATACACCTATATAACGGAACTGTTTAATTAAACCAAAAGTAATAGTAGCCCAATTAATAGTACCTTTAATTAACCAATCTGTGGGGGGTGGGGGATCATGACATGGCCTGGTATATCCCAGAACAAGTGCAAACGTAAAGGAATGTCGCTAATATATTTCATTACCAGTCATAATTAAAAACCAGCAAGTAAAGGGTATAGAATGGAATGGCATAACACTGTAGGGTAGTGTAGGGCTACAAATAGGGTGGCATATGGGAGACTAGCACAAATTATTCTTGTGTTTTAAGCATTATACTACAGTTAAAACCACTGCACTTACAGAATAAAAACACAGATTTCACAGGTTCTATCTGTCACAGGAAAACCCAATCCTGTCCAAGAATTAATCATGGGTGGAGCAACGACTCTCAGCCTATTGGGCCCATGAACTGTCAGTCATTTCTTGGCATGATGAATCTGAAATGACCTTACCTCTGGTAAGGTGTGAGGTGACTCTCTAAACCCACCTGATTCAGGCAACCAATCACAACCATCTATAAAAGTATGCCAGCCTCATTTGAATAAACTGGCCTGCAAGACCCAAACACCAAAACGTCATGGTATATATAAGATTTATTTTATAATAGCCCTATATATTCTGTAAGAATTTACAGAAATTACATCTCATCAATGTTTCCATCACCCATTGTGCACCATTGTTGTAGCTAACCTGCCACTGAGGACCATTTTTTTGGCATCATTACTATCATATACAGGCCTTGCTTGGCCCTCTACTCTCTTCTGAATTATTTCTGAAGATTTTAAGTCATGATGAATAACATTCAAAACTAGAATAATGTGAACTGTACTTACAAATATGCAATTGAGAGCAATTAATTCAGTAAATTAACTATCAATGCTTCTTTGCATAATGTGTTCAGGGTGCCGGAACCCAGTAGGAATCAGGTAAAGAATACGACTGAACACAGATCAACAACTAAGACATCCTGGTGTCATGCATTGGGCCTGTACTGTTCCTTGTACTGTACACTGTGATGTCTGAGGTTAAGTCAAATCTGCCGTTTAAACTCTTGTTCCCATTGTCCTACATTTGCCAGCACCCATATTGGAACACGAGTGGATAGGAGTACTGGTAAAGTAGCCTGAGGGAGATCATAAGAATTGGCAAACACTACAAGGAACAGTGGACAGAGGGAAGGTATGTGTTATAATAAGGTGAGTGCACAGCATCCGAAGGCAGTACTGTGTGTGTGTGTGTATGTGTGTGTGTGTGTCTGAAAGATGAGTGGCTAGACTGTGCTCTCTCTCTCTCTCCCTCTCTCTCTCCCTCACTTTCTCAACCTCTCTTACTTGCTCTTTTTCTCTCTCTCCACCCTCCCTCTTTCCCCATACACACACACACACACACACACACACACACACACACACACACACACACACACACACACACAATGCAGCTCTGTGTGCTGGGCTGCTGGAATGCCGGGTTGAGCGGGGCTGACTACCGGGTGTGGATAGGGGGGGTGAGGAAAGGTAGAGATTTGGAGTGGGAAGAGGCGGAGGGTGGGGGTGGATGTGAGTCCAGCGAGGCTCCAGGGGTGTGCAGGGTGTCCAGGTTCCGGAGGACTGAGACTAAAGTGTACTCTCGCTGTCTGAAGTGTACTCGCTGGATAGGCAAAGCTTAGGCCATGAGGATTCTACCTTGGTAAAAAAGCATGAGGCCGTAGTGACTGCACTCCCTCATTTTATCATATTATCTAAAAGAGCTGGGAGTTGAAATTAGATTTGGAATACATTGCCTATTGAAGTAAACAGTTTTGGTCATTTTGATTGGTTCTGGTTGACCTTTGTACATCAGTTCAGTCTATTTCTAGGATTCAACTCAAGGTCATCAATGAAGTATTGTAAGCCAGAGAATTCAAAGATATGCATTCAATTTCACAATGGATATAATGGTAACCAACAGTCTGTATATTAAATCGGTGACCTCTATGTGAATGTCCTGACTGGACCGGTCAGAAACATTAACCCACCATCAAACCCTCTACTCCTGTTACCCAAATTCCTCTACCTCTTTGCCTTGTGAGGTGTACCAGTGAAATAAAAAGAATCTCTGCTCAGACTAATCAAACCCACAGGTCTTGTGGAGACAAGATATCTTAAACTGGTATCGTGGGGCAAAGTCTTTAACAGTCTGATAACTGAAAGCCTATTTGTGATATTTTCTTATAAGAGATATTCCCAGAGACTGTAACTAAAATCAACCTAACTCAGTCAAACTCACAAGTAGGCTACCTAATGGGACCTAACATTATGTAACCTTTCTACAAGCCCTGACCATACTTTAATACTAATAATTAGTATTAAACCTCATCATATCATGAAAGAAAAAGGGTTATACATTACTGTCTAAGGAGTAGCACAGGAGTAGTACTCTTGTCTTTGCAGATGTAGGCCTTGTAAGTCCCAAATCCAGTCATTTTACACTTATGGAACAAAAAATTAAGGGACAAGATGCAGGATAAAATTTAAGGGAGACTTTGATGATTGTAAGCAATGAGTCTACACCTGAGAAGAGAATGTCATGTCAATGTGTCTTGGCCCTATCTCAAATAAACAAATGACCCCTCCATTCCACCCCACCTCACCTGTTTGAGCCAACAGGATCGCTACTGTGCTACTTTTGAAGAGACAATGAGTTCTAATTTTTGTTCCATTTGGTATTTAATCAGTCTAATGCTCCCTGTTTGTATTTATTAGGTTTATTACTAAACCTCTAACCCCTCCTTCATATACACATACCCTGGACAAATCTGGATGAAAAGCACAGTGTGTGTGTGTGTGTGTGTGGGGGGGGGTTGTTGGGGGGGTATCCAGGGAAAAGAATGTGAGATGTTTGGTCAACCAGAGGAATTCTATATTCACAGCTAGTGTTACTACAGCTAAGAACTAAGTCTTGGTGGTCTAATAAGACACATCATGGAGTTACATGGAGTACCATTAGGCTCAATTTATTTTGCCAGAGACTCAGTTTGCATTGCAGAACTATTTCATTAGCCATGCAATTGACTTTCATTCAAACAATTAGCCCTTAGCCCCTTATATTGTAATTCCATTATCCTTTATTACCTCAGACATACTATTCCTTTACCATCTGTGCTTAGTTGATATATAGGCCTAACAGTTAAACTGTATACATTGTAGTATATATATATACAGTGTAACATCACTTTGAACAGTGTACAGTGTGAACTGGCCATTTCATTACACTGTACATGCTGCAGTACAGTGCTTAAAATGTGCTGAATCTTCTTTTCATCCAGATCAATCCAACCACACAACTACCAGTGTGGCAAAAGTCTCTGAGATGTGTAATTGAAATGAAAACCATTTTTAAAATAGGTCTGGTTGACACACACAGTTAGGGCAAAGGCTTGCACTTCAGGTTAAATGCAGAAAGCAGCCCTGTTTTGGGCAGAGCAGAAATAGAATAGGGTCCGTGGGGGCCATGGGAGGTGAATAAACAACCCCTGTCCCAACAAAACTGCTGTTTAAGCCAAACAAACACAGCAGGCTGGCCCTGGCATTCTTAGCAGCTCTCTGGCACACATTTGAGCAGCGTTGTGAATGCTCTCAGGATCCCAGGACACAAACCACTCTTTTTCAAACACTGCCAATGGAGATGCTCTCAAAAAGGCAGCACTTTGGAGAACAAAGGTCTAGTGAGCACTTAAAGCCCCCCGAGGAAGATGGAGTACAGTCTGACTCACTAGTGATATGAAATACTTATGGTGTGAACAATCGCCATCCCAAATAAAACTACAGTGTTGTACTTACTGAGTTAATACTATAGTTAATTAGTGTTGTTGATACATCAGTGCTGATTAATACTGTAATTAGCACCACAAAGAAGGAGGAATGGGCATGATTCAAAGGGATTTTACTTTGCAGAAACCTTATGTTGATTGTAATAAATGATACTATATTAAAATTACAGGCTAGTATAAGAACTAATGTGATTCAGATGTTGATCCCAATAAACAAGTTTCTGGGAAGAAAATCAACATATAAACGTAGATATAAAATTTACATCCACGTGTACATGATGACCAGAGTATTCATTCACAATATATATTATTATTATCTGCAAAGAAGACATTGTGTAGAAACATTGGCATAGGGTTGGTGTTGGTATAGAACATTATTGAAAGTCTTAATGTTTCTTCACTGATCTCAAATCTGGACTAAACTGGATGATAAAAGTGACTGGTTTGTAAGAAACAACGATCTAGACTTGCAGTATCTGAAGAGGCTACCAAGATGAATGTATTTGCATGCATTTCTCATTTTCTAGATTGATTTAATATACCTCAAACAATTTTTAAAAGATAAAAGCAGAGCAGAGCTGACAGAGCGGGGGAGCCTGGAGAGAGACCGGGGTGGAGCAGAGCAGGGGTGGTGGAGGTGGTGGGGGTTTAGTTTGTGCAGGCAGAGAGGAAGGTGAGGAAGGGGTTTCTGATGGAAGATGGCGGCTACGGAGACAAAGTGAGCATTGATCAGCACACAGGAGGAATGGAGGTGGAATGGAAGGCATTTTCCTGTGAACGCTGGGAGTCTCAGCCCAGCTCTGAGGCCTAGGTCAGCCTGCACCCTCAGACACACTCACATGTGTGTGTGAGAGAGAGGGGTACTGCTGAGGTGTGTGTGTGTGTGTGTGTGAGAGAGAGAGAGACAGAGAGAGAGACGGAAAGAAAGGGGAGACAAAGAGAAAATTAACACATCCAATAAAGTGAAGAACTGTGATTTGGCTTTCAGCGTCAAGGTGAACTACTAAAAACCTGAGAGTTGAAAAAAAAAAGATAAAGGTAAAGTTGATGACTTTTAACCAAGGCGAAGTATAAGCACAAAATCACTCATATTCAGGACAGTAAACACTATGTAAGAATGTGTTCACATAATACATACAACACATACATGTCCAGTAGATGCATGACTGAATGCCGTAGAGAGACATGAGGTT
Source organism: Tenualosa thibaudeaui (assembly GCA_027481765.1). Taxonomy (NCBI): domain Eukaryota; kingdom Metazoa; phylum Chordata; class Actinopteri; order Clupeiformes; family Clupeidae; genus Tenualosa; species Tenualosa thibaudeaui. Next base: position 8,386,503 of record JAIFZK010000024.1, read on the forward strand.
GTGGAGTGGCAGTATTCAATATACAGTGACTACTATGTGAAAATGTTTTCACACAATACATTTACATGTCCAGATGAAAGCATGACTGCATGCAGTAGAGAGAAAGAGAGAAAGAGGAAATGGAGTTGCAGAACACAGGAGGCCATGGGCATGCCTCTGGTCTATCTACTAATCAGCAGTATTATGTGTCCCCCATATACATACCCTCAATCACTAGCAGCTGGTGCCCCCTTTATGTGCTGTAATGCCCCCTGTGGTAACCTAAGCTCCAACATTACACCCCCGAGTCCCCTCTGGAGTCCGAAACAAGGACTTCCTCAGAGTTCAAAGAGGCCTACACATGCATGCTGTGTACACCCTAGCAGTGTACACCCTGTCTAGACCTGTAGGTTGAGTCCAAGTGAAGAAGGAGCCAGTGGACATATTCTGTGTTTGGTATAAATATGCTTCTTTTATCGTATTCCTCCTTGGCACTGTCAAACATTTTAGGGGAGAAAAGCCTGGACTAATAGCTATGGATAATTGCATTCTAATGGATTACTCACTTTTTGGGAACATTCAATGATCAATATACTTAATCCAAATCCAATAGACAGACTACTTTTCCTTGTGCTTCAAAAAAAAAGTTCTAGCTGAATTCCCAAACGGAATGTAAATGCAAAATATAGAGTAAAGTTTATATGAAGCTATACATATTACCTTACTGGTGACAAAAGCATATAAATCACAATGGTAGAACAGTCTAAAATTGTTTAGCAAAGAGAAATAGAGTGTGTATTATCCCTTGATATCCCTTGAGCAGTCTGGAGTTTAGAGTTAAGCTAGGGTGCCCCTCACAGACAGACTATGGGCACTCCACACACGTCTTACGGCAACTCCAATGGTAATACAAAAAATTTACCACATGGTGTCACTACAACTGCGTGATTACAATGTTTTGGGAAACGTTGGCGTTAGCAAATCTTATCCCTATAGATAGATAGATAGATAGATAGATAGATAGATAAAACAAATTGGCGGACATTGACTTGGCCTCACACTGGCTAAGCTTTCAATTCATGTCGTCTGTGCCAGCTTTGCCAGAACATTTTGCTGCTGCGTGTTTCGTTATGTTCTGCAGCCGCGTATACAGTTTCACACAGAAGTCAAGTTCCTTGAGGATCTATGATTTATCTAACCAGTGCAGAGTGTGCCTTATCGGGTAGGCTCTGACGTGTTTTAGGTGCCAAAAATATCCAGAAAGTAAAAGAATCCACACTGCCAGTATGGGGTCCAGTTTAGAATTCTGGTTATATGTCTCTAAGGCCAGACTTAGATCACGTTATCTTCATGCTGTACAATATTGCTGTCCAATAGCCCGACATTGAGTTCAGTTGTTTTCAAGTCCTGCTTTGTCACTAACGTTTATTTTGGCTCTCGTTGTATGCGTAAGCGGTGCCCAGCAGGTCATCAATCATCATGGCCAAGTTGGGATCATAGCATCATTGACAACAGAGCCATCGCGCCCCGGTTTGAAGCACATGCCCCATCACACCCCTCCTCCTTTTCGTAAACAGCCCAGTGTCGATCAGGCGCAGTAGTGACTACATTGGACCTTGGGGAAACTACTAATCGTGGTTCCCACACAGTTGGAGTGCGCGCGTAAAGTTATAGAGAAGATTTATAAAAATGCACAGTCTCAAGAATATCCGTGTATCAAACAGTGGCGTTCTTAAACAGCTGCTCCAAAATGTAGTGGTCCAGGCACGGACTGGAAATAGGGCCACAGGTACGATGCGTCCACTGCCAGTCGTACCGCCACTCAGCACCGGCGGCGCGCCAGCCAGACCGGCCTGTCATCAACACAGCGTCTCAGAACCAGTACAGGCACAACACAGGTATGTTTATTTGTCTTACCAAGGACAGAAGTTTCACAAGAATTGTCCCATGTTTGGCCAGAAGTAGCATGTGTTTACAATATGTTAAGACCTGTGTTATGACGGTGGGTGCCCCCATACGTACTCCACGGGACCAGTCTTACTGAGGGTCATTGGGCGACTGATTTTTAGCCCAGATGACATTGCTTATACCAAAACAGTTATGTAAAGTTAACAAAGCCACATAAGAACAAACATTAACAAAACATCATCAGTCAATATTTTGCATGAACTCTCACATGAAGCATTCTTTGGTTGTGTTTTAGCAAAGGAGAAGGTAGCCTATGTTTACAGATCTTATGTTAATATCTGTGTTATGAGCGTGGGTGCCTCCATACTTGACTTCACTGGGGACCAGAGTCTTACTGAGGGTCTTTGGGCGACTGGGTTCTTACCCAGAAACTTATAACATTTGTGCAAAGTTAGCAAAGCCACAAGAACAGACATTAACAAATCATAAAAAAATTGTCCTCTCATCTGATGTATTTTATGGTTGAGTTTTAGTAAAGGGGAAGTCACTGTTCTGGAAGATTTGCTGTTTTACACAATCAGCCAAGGAGAAGAGAAAATTCCTGTTTCTCGCTTCATTGCTGTAAGTTTATCTCTCTGTCTTGTCTCTTTTTTGTGCTGATGCACAATCTTGTCATGTTTGATATGCATTGTGGCATTCCTAGATAACTTTCATCAACTGTCATTAGTGCATAAAAGATGCCACTGAACATTAGTACTGTTGCATATAACCCCATTACAAGTCAACACACACACACACACACACACACACACACATTCACGTAAACCTGCAGAGTTTCCCATACCTACATGGGTTCTCTGTCTGCTTCCTCATTGTGTGAGGAAAAGTGTAAGAGGAGATTGCCTCACACAAACCAGAAGAATGTTGCGGTGAAAACAGTCTTTGCACAGCAACACCTGTCTCAACCCAGGAGGGTACATGCATGCATATACATATGACTGACCATGTGCATCCATGTGTTTAGGCATGCTGGCATGTTTTGTGTAGGCCTTGTTGTCAAACAATACACCAACCTATAGACTAACTATTCTGGAATTGAAATGATAAAGCATTAGCTGTGTTTCTCAGTATTCTGATCTAAATTAATCCATGTTTTCGTAATCCCTAATTTTAAGGGAGGGGTGAAAAGGAAACATTTGGGCAATGTTGCTGTGTGGTGTCTCTAAGTGTTGTTTTTAAGGGACGTTTCACATTGATACTGAGCAACGTTTTCTTTATTATTTCTTTTTTAAAGTATATTCTTCAGGCTTTTTATTACCTTTAATAAGACAGGACAGTAGTGATAAGAAGGGGAAAGATGAGGAAGGATCAGGAGATGACCTCACGCCAGAATCAAAAACAGGTCTCTGCGGTTATGGACGCCTTAGTCAACTATGCCACAGTGCCCCCATGTTTTTGTTTCTGTAGAATTGTAAACATCAGGACCACCCAACCAAAACACAGATAACTGGTCATGTGGGTTTCCACCTACATTACTCACAAAGTTGTCCCAATCCATCATCACTTTCAGTCTTGAGTTTACATGTCACATGCCGTGTCATATTTTACATCTGTCAATGCACATGCTTTCTTTGTTTGAGAAAATGCATAACGACTTCAACTGTGGTTAATTTTATTCTATCTTAAATCATGTAATAGTTGAATGGACTAACCAGCACTAAGCAGCTCCATCCATATGCATGCATAGAAACACACACTGTGCCTAGTTGTTTTGGAAAGGAGTCTTACATTTGAGCAGAGACAGAGGGTCATTGCAGGACAACTCTGTACATCAACAGCTGATTATTAGGCATACACATTGTCTTACACACATACACACACACACACACACTTGCCTAAAACTTTTGTTTGGTAATCAGAGAGAGAGGCAAATGACAGTAGCACACCTGAAATTCGTAATGACAGTGACAAATTTGTCAGAGACCCTAATAATAGCAAACAGGACAGCTGAGAAATTTACAGGCAAGCCAATCCCATGCTACATAAGTCTGTGCAGTGAAGTGTTTTGTGGCCGCTCACTGGAATCTCACATCTGATGTCAATGAAAAGTCATCTACAATGCAAGAAATACAAAATACAATTAAAATAAGTTAATCCAATGGCTTGAAAGCAAATAGACCCAAGGGTAAATCCCCTACTTACCACTACCTAGACAAGAAAAGGTTTATCTGAACTAGAACCAACCCCGACCCCTGTTTGAACCCTCATATATATATATAGGTCAGAGTGCACCTGCTACTTTCATATTGGTCCATCATGTATGGAGATTTTATTCACATACAATACACACAAACATTGTCACACCTTCAGTGCATGCAGCCACTGACTTCCTGTCTCCTCTCTTAACCACATCTTTCCACTACAAGTCACGGTGCTTGCTTGTATCACATGTGTACAACAATTCATTGTCAACATAATACAACAGTTACACAAAAACTTATATATGAATGACAGAATTAAGAATGAAGCCATGATCTAATAAGGCCATGACCTAATAAGGCCTGGTAAAAGATTACTAATGAGAAATTTAAAAATAAATAAATTAATTAATTAAATTATCTAAATAATTTTTTGGATGGAAATACTTGTTTAAACATTCTCAAAACGGTAATACATAATGCGTATAATCAAACCATAACATACAAGACTGATACAAAAACGTATGAGACTGGCATAGCAATGATTATATGGTGAAGCATGTATAATATTGTAAATATGTATTTAGCACTCTCAGACAGTATACTGTTAGTTACTACATATTCAAAGCTTATTCTGTTTATGATTGTAATGCCTAGCAACCACCCCCTTGTATTAGCAACTCCAACTGCACTTTCACTTTTCTACTAAGCCTGATTTTCACAACAGTGAAAAACCTCGACAGCACTTTTGGGCCGTGCTACTATACCTCAGCATTATTTCCATCTTTCCTTAGCTGCATCCGTCAGTGCCTATGTCAGCCAAATACACACAATTAAGCTTATTTAAGAGCATATTAATCACACTGGCATCAATAAGACATGTCTGGAGCAGGTATAGAACACTTTCGCCTGTTTCTGAAATTTTATTATTAGCGTCATAGCTGTTCTCACAGGGTTTCAGTTTTACAGTAGCATTTCATATGACTGTTTGATTTGATATAAACATAGCGGAAGTAATGACTCATTTCAGGCCAATATTACTATATTGAGCTGTATATGTATATTTTAATGACATGCATAACAATTAAAACATATCCATATTTCAACAATTTATAAATAATTAAAACAAATAACACTTTTAGGCATATGATGCAAGCTCATCAGTCGAATCCCACCACTGCCTCAGGGATTGCAGTGCTAAATTTGTCTTTCCTAAGGTGTCATATTGAAAATACTTAATAGAAATCATACAGTGGGTACTACTGGTGTAGCTAACACATGTTTGTACACGAGAAGCCAGTGATCAGACACGAGGATGTGAAAATAGCCTTAGCCTCTAGCCTTTAGCAAACACATGGTGGGCCAGAAATAGACAAAAACACACAGACAGACAAACACACCCAAATACACGCACAGGCACACATACACTGATCAGCACTGCTTGCGTGATGTGCATTCAGCCACTGAGGTAACTGAAGTGCCAAGTTGCTAATAATCTCTCACGTCACTGACCCTGACTTTCACATTTCAATCCATAAGTGTTCTTGGAAGTGCGACCTCTCCAGCCTCTGATGAATTCATCACCTTTCCTCTCATGTGGCAAAGCGAGGGCTCCAATGTGATCTAAGAATGCTGTAGTTATAACACGAGAAGTATATTTACGTAATAAGCGATGGTTTAGGCGTGTCTGTGTGTATGTGTGTGTGTGTGCCGTGCATAGTAATTGCTCTACACACGCACACATACACACACACACAATTATTCTGGCAGAAAATTGTGTTGAATTGCTGAAATAAGTGTGTGTGTGTGTGTGTGCATGGTGAGTGTGTTATGGCACATTGTGTACTGAGAAATGTCTTCTACAGGCTCTGAGGAGTACGGGACTGATGCCCTCTGACCCCCGACTGAGGGACTGCATGCATCAGCTGCAGCAGACCATCCATGAGTCCACTGGAATGGTCATGATGGACTCTGAGCTTTTCAGGAAGTGAGTTTGTCCTTATATACTGAACATGTCCAATAGTGCGTCTCAAACAGATGACTTGAGTGCGAGTGAGACGTTGCTGACGGAGTCTGGAGTTTTACAACCGTGACAGCTGTGAAACACACACTCTGTCAGGGAGGGGGGGAGTGGCGAGTGATAGCTGGCATGGATGGGCTGTCTCATGGGAGGCAACATTTAAAAAAAACTCTTCATGGAGAACCCTGGGCAGGGTCAGTCATGTGGTTATGCCAGCTTATCACTTCGTGTCTGTGAGAATCTTCTCAGACTTGCACATACAAATACATTTGAGTAAGCATTCATGCTCATGCCACATTCAAGTGTGTTTGCTTTTGTGAGAAACTTCTAGAAAGCCTTAGTGAGTGTATGTATGCACAGCTGTTCCTTTACATAGCCTCAATTTCATTCACTCTGCTTCACATAAAACTAACTGAGCAAGTTGTACAAACATCAGTTCACTGTTGTTTTATGGTTTGACTACAGCACTGGCTTACTGTGATTGTTGTCTTGTCCTATCATTTTTCCTCCTAATCTCCTCAATGTGTGTGTGTGTGTGTGTGTTTTTCACAGGTGCGTAGGCAGCAACATTGTCCTTTTGACCCAGGCCCTCAGGAAAAAGTTCATCATCCCTGACTTTGAGACATTTGTCTCTCACATCAATCAAATCTATTATTCTGCCCAGCGACAGGTCGGAGGACAGGTGAAGTTTTGGCCACTGCACAAACACGTACACAAACACATGTGCGCAGGCACGCACAAACACACACACACACAAACACACACACACAGCCAAGCGCGCCCACACACACACACACACAGGCACCAAATGTACAAATAAGCATGAATATGCATTTAGATTGTAGCCATGCAGCCATGTAGCAGACTTATGCACAGCAGCACCAGTGTGGTCTCTCTACCTCAGTGACGCCTACTCATGAATGCACATGTGATATGTGACAGGTGGCAGACTACATTCCACAGCTGGCTAAATTAAATCCGGATTCATGGGGAGTTTCCCTCTGCACAGTTGATGGCCAGAGGTAAGTCACCCAGGCACTCAATCACGCCCAGATTTGTTGAAATGTCCAAACTCAACTGTGCAGACAGCAGTGTAATGGTAGCCCTTCACAGCTTAGTGTTGGCTGTGGTGGTCAGGGGAGGTAAGATAAAACCAGTGTCATTAAGTGAGAGCGACTGTGTCTTCCCCGTCCCAAAAACCAGCTAAGTCCAGATTTGTTGCAGCCAGATTTGTTGCTCCAGGGACACCTTGGCTCTCTGTTTATGTCTGGCTCACATCAGTTGGGGGGTGTAATTATTACTAATTTGCCATGATTGGAAATTGAAATGAAAACTCATTTCCACTCATCTCTCACTCTCTCTCTCCCTCTCTCTCTCTCATTTTCTGTCTCTCTCTTTCACTCTTTTTTCTCTCTCTTTCTTTCATCTTTCTCTCTCTCTCTCTCTCTCTCTCTGCAGGCACTCGGTGGGTGACACGCAGGTGCCATTCTGCCTGCAGTCGTGTGTTAAGCCATTGGAGTATGCGTTAGCCGTGCACGAGGCCGACAGCAAGATGGTACACAAATATGTGGGGAAAGAGCCCAGTGGACTGAAGTTCAATAAGCTCTCGCTGGATGAAGATGGTAAGATGTCTACTCCCCAAACCTAAATACAGTCCTCTTACTCACACGCAGATTTTGTTCACTCATTGACTGCTTGTGTCACTATATCAGGCAGTCTTGGTCTAATAACTTGGCCATGTGTAATTCCATTATATTGGTAATTCTATGCTCTCTTTCATAATTCTTGCACAGTGCTTATACAACTTACTGCAAAGGAACACAGTGTCAGTACAACAGATTTCTGTGGTGCCAACACAATGATTAATGAGTCTTGTCAAAGCGTTTTGGAAATGCTGGAAAGTTCCTGAGGCGCCTCTGTGAGAACATGTGGTGGTGTAATACAGCAATGGAATCCAAGCAGCGTTTGAATTTGAAATGGGTTCATCAAAAGCCCCCTATCACATGCACCCACTCCTCTGCCAGGACAGCAAATCACCAAGACACACACACTGTAGCGCACATCAAGAACAACAACGCAAATGCTAGATATCAGTTTGATCACAAATGTCACAGATTTGATGAGCACATACAAATGATCAGTTATTATACAATTTTATTATAATACTGTAATAAATATACAAATGTGCAGTGCTTATAAAATATTAATGATATTAATTGATATATATTTTTTATGAAGTTGCCAGTATGTCATTGTAAAATTAAGTATTAAGTATTACCAAATGATTATTTGCGTGCAACTGAATATCGTATGCCACTCTCTCCTCACAGACAAGCCACATAACCCCATGGTGAATGCAGGAGCCATAGTTATCAGCTCGCTTATCAAGGTAAGAAGAGTCTTAGCTTCACACACTAGATAGATATGCTCAGTTTTATACTTGTACTTAGAATTATGATATATATTATTATGGTATACTTTATGTGTGTGTTGTGCTTAACATCTCCTCTTTCCCTCTTGTAGCCAGGGGCAAATAAAGCAGAGAAGTTTGACTATGTGAGTATCCAGTAATAGACTTCATGACATATTTTAAAACTATGTTTTTACCACAGATTCTCTACAAATATTGACAATTTAGGGTGTCATTATAATAACTCTCAAAGATACAGAAACATGAAAAATGTGTAGACACATTTCGGAATTTTTAAAATTTGGAATTGTCACCTATACTGACGTATTTTTATGTTCTGTCAATGTACTTGTATTTTGTATATTCATGCACTGTCAAGATGATGGAGTATCTGAAGAGAATGGCAGGGCTTGAGTATGTAGGCTTCAATAATGCCACGTAAGTCTCACATACACAACTTTCCCAATGACTGCAAACTTACTGTTTGGAATAGTTGTAACCATTTGACTGTCTTACTACTACTTTGGGCTGTGGAAATTTAAGCGAATGCTTCATTTTGACAGCTTTCAGTCCGAGAAGGAAACTGGAGACAGAAATTATGCTATTGGATATTACCTTAAAGAGAAGAAGGTGGGTTTGTAAAAATAAATCAATAAAAAAATTAGTATTTATTGTCAGGGTTGTTTATTTTGCAGTGTTAGTAATCTGTGTGTGTGTCTCTCTCTCCAGTGCTTTCCACAGACCGCTGACATGAGTGCTGCTCTGGACTTCTACTTCCAGGTGAGCTCTGGGCTTGTGTCTTCCAGTGTGTCCTGTGCTATGCTATACTGTGCTATGCTATAGACCGTTTCAGTGATAAAAACAATAACATGCTTCAGCATGACCCAGACCTCTCCTGGAGGCTCGCCTGTGTAAAGGCCTCTCTCTCTCCCCCCCCCCCCACTGTAGCTGTGCTCTATAGAGGTGACGTGCGAGTCAGGGAGTGTCATGGCTGCCACGTTGGCTAATGGAGGGATTTGTCCAATCACAGGCGAGCGCGTGCTGAGTGCAGAAGCCGTGAGGAACACACTGAGTCTCATGCACTCATGTGGAATGTATGACTTCTCTGGACAGTTTGCCTTTCATGTGAGTCTCTCTCTCTCTCTCTCTCACACACACACACACACTTGCTCTCCCTGCAGAGAACATTTATCTCTTTGCCATACACATACAACTATAGTCCTTGTGAATATGGAGAGAAATTATTCCACAGGTGGGCTTACCTGCAAAGTCAGGTGTGTCAGGTGCGGTGCTCCTCGTAGTCCCCAACATCATGGGCCTGATGTGCTGGTCCCCGCCTTTGGACAAAGTGGGCAACAGCATCAGAGGAATCCATTTCTGCCAGGTAAGACTCACAGTCGCATGTTCCAGTGATGATACATACACACACACACACACACACACACACACACACACACACACACACACACACTCTCACTCACACACACACAAAACACATATTTCATATATATGCACAATCTAGTATATGTTTTCAAATAAGCTTTCTCCCCCTATACTTTTGGCTAATGAATATGCATCTATGTTGTAGGAATTGGTGTCTATCTTTAACTTCCATAACTATGACAACCTGCGGCATTTTGCCAAGAAACTGGACCCACGCAAGCAGGCTGGAGATGATAGGGTAAGAACATGAAGCCAAAAAAGTAAAGAGCACATTTGCGCAATTATTTTGTAAAAAAGGCTTTGTATTATCAGTACCAGTGCTACATCAACGCAAATTTGAAATAACACACAGCTACTACAAGGAATTTATGTAACCACTCATTGCAATGTATTTCTTTCTGTAGAATAAATCTGTGGTTGACCTCATGTTTGCTGCCTATAGTGGAGATGTGTCGGCTCTCAGACGGTGAGTTAAAAAATGGTAACTGTTTTACTTTGTCATCATTTATCATGAGGTAATGTAACTAATACATACTACCTTCATATAATGCATATCCTTCTCTAGAAAACTGAACTTTCAGTGATTTCAAGGACCTCTTGATGTATGATACTGCTTGAGTGAATCAGTAACACTGATAAATCATTTACACATTCATTGTTCAGTTGTGTAAATGACACTGTCCTTTTCCCAATTCTCACCATCACAAATCCATCCATCCTTCATCCATCCTGCAGGTTTTCTCTGTCCTCCAAGGACATGGAGTTGAAAGATTATGATCACCGGACAGCCCTTCACGTGGCTGCAGCTGAGGGTGAGTGTTAGATTGTCCCATCTGTGAAGCAACAGCCATTTCTCAACCATCCATCCTATTAATTCTCCTAGACACTCATGTCACACACATATACCCCCAGAAGGAATACCTCATTTTAGGTCATTCCTTTAAGCATTCACTTGTGTTACCCATTCATGTCACAACATAACAGTGATGACTTTATCATCCAGTAACAGTGATGATTCTATAATTTTTGTGTAGTTGTTTTTTTTATCTTTTACAAAACCCTCATACACTGTTGTCAACAGCATTAGCTTACTTTGACAACACGTGCACAGTTGGGCTTAAACATCTCATGTGCAACACGTGCGTAGTTGTTGCCTTCTTGCATCTCACATGTTCTAACCTGCATTTGTAAAAGGTCATGTGGAGGCCGTGCTCTTTCTAACTCAGATCTGCAAAGTCAACCCACTGGTGAAGGACAGGTAAGACCATATTCCATCCATTTGTCCTCCCCTTCATCTACCTCACTCTGTCATTGTCATTGCCTCAGCTCACTCACTCCCCTCCTTGCTTGCTAACCTTGCTCCTTATGTAAAAGGTTACTGTCTCAATCTGCCTTTTTCGTAGATGGGGAAACACGCCTCTCGATGATGCCATCCAGTTCTACAGGGATGACGTGGTGAAGATTCTGAAGGACTACGAAGCATTGTACACAGAAACAAACACCTCTAATCCCTCAGAGTCAGATCTGGACCCAGAGGAGCAACCTAAACTAGACTCAGTCAAAGGCTTGGTCTGAAAGCACACACGGCCCTAATGCAGCTACTTACTAAAGAGCTGGTTGATTGGGGCCATTTAATTGGTCCATATAGAAAACTGGAAAACAGGAGGTTTAAGCCTAAATTTCACAAGGGAAGGCCTAAATCTCACTGTTGTTCAGGAGAAAGTAAGGCGATAAGGACATCTCCTCTTTGCTTTGCTTTTCTTGTGGGACCCTAAGGTGGGTGTCTTTTGGGGGATGTGTCGGTGCAGTTTGGATCTTGGAGGATGAACGTTTTTTCCCCCCCGTGTTACTGCTGAGCACTTTTGTGGCAGTTCACTGCTTTTTGTTTGAGTGTTCATGCAGATTGTCGACACTGTGACAGCCCTGTTAAATCAATTTTATTTAACAGGCATTAATCAAGTTATGTACAGGATGCCAGGATATTTATAATGACTTCTGTAATTTATTTTAAAAAGATGTATTTATTTTTGTAAAATATCTTTGTTTTGTTTTTCAGTTGAAAGTATATGTGTGATCTTTGAACACAGGGAAATAAGTGTGAATGGTAAATGGTGGACATATTCTGATTGAAGACAGGTGTTTTTCAGTATCAGCAACTTCCCTTGTGGTTGTTCTGTTAAGAATTGAGATATATTATGGTCTGTAATAACACAGCTTCCTTGCTGCCAGTTTTCTACAGTGATAAAGAGACAACAGATAGGACTCACATCAGCTACTGAATTTTCTTCTGATCAGTGTTGCTGACAGTATGACAGCCAGCAACAGATGGATCCTTTATAAGCATGACTTTGGTGGTAAAATAAATGCCTATGAATTCTGTGATCACTGTAAAGTGGGCCATAACTTGCAGTATCAGTTGTGTAAAAAAGACATGCAGACCATGCTTGATGATGGAAAGGTTGATGGTAATGCAGTGGGATTTTCCAATGTTAAAAGTTGCATTTTGTGCATAAACTATGTATAGACTCATAAGCCTCTTCTAACAGGCTTTACTGAATTGATTGAGAGTTAGCTCAAGAGATCTACCTCTGTAAAAGATAGACCAGTTGTGATCTGAGAACTGTGGACACCTCACTGTACCTTTAGCAGTGAACCTTTTGTGTCCTTTAACCCTGCAGTCATTGAGTTGTGGAATTCAGCATGGCATGGAGGATGTATGAAACTGAGGATTGTGGATCATATTTTGACAGCTTCATATGAAGAGCTCTGTTCTAAAATGCTATAAACTACATTGAAATTCATAATGTACATAAATACATTTTTTCTAAATTTTATTTTTCAGGTAACACTGGGATAGGTGCAGTTGGTTTAATGTTATCTGATAAGAGACCTCGTTGTTGTAAAAAAATGTATCAGAACTATTTACAAGGTTTCTTAAAGATAGGCACAGTGCAATCGATCGATGACGTGTTAACGCGTGAACGCTGATGGCACTAAAAAGAACATTTGTGGACTAAATAAACACACTTCTTCTATTTCACCTTTTATTTCACTGTGTCATACGACCTGAAAGACAGACACAAAACCTGCCTGACTTATGTTGAGAAATGCCTGGACAAATGTTCCAAAGACAATAAATGTTGAAAGTAACAAAAGTGTTCCCTTCATGTGTACTCCTTTAAAAAAAACTGAAAAAAATAAAAAACTAATGCTATATAAGGTGGATGGCCAGAGCTCATCAGTTTGTCCTCCACTTTCAACACTGCTCCATTCAGCTTCCGGATTGGGCTTGCGATGACCTTTGAAAGATTGGCAGTTTCTTGCAGATATGTGCTAAAAGAGGCAGTCCCTGGGGAGAAAACTGAGGGCCTGAGGGCTGATTTGGTTAAGGACAAACACACTGGCCACAGCTATTATGCTGCTGCCAGCGTAAGTGAGACTGTGTGTGATGAGAGTCGGCTCTCCAGCTGTCTTAGGACCTAATACTTCCAGCAACAATGCAAAGAGAGAGAGAGGGGGAGTCAGATGCTTTTCCAAGCATTGTCTTGGTGTTGCTTGGAGGCCGCTAGCATAAGGCCTCTCTTTGTTTTAGTTCAGTCCCGCCGGAACCTCCAGGCCAGAGTGTGTTAGGAGCTCCCCATCCCAGAGTGCGAAAGCAGGGCAGATGGGCCCACGGAGCTGGACCCTGATGGTGTGGATGATCTTGCTCTCTTGCGTGTCCACCAGGCTAAGCCGGCCGGCCTCGTAGTCCAACAGCACCCCGACGCGGTCAGGCTTTCCAACCAAAGTCACTGGCACCATCTTGTTGGTCGTCATGGCGAACCACTTGCGCTGGACGTAGCCAAACACCCAAGAGGTGCTATTGGTGCCAACACAGTCTTCTCGCGACATGGCTGCCTCTGCCACTCCAAGCCTAAACTCCTGCGACTTGCGCACCGTTACTTCCCAGTAGTGCTTGCCAGAGGTGATGCGACTGTCACCGAGCACCACTGCCCAGTCACGAAACCGCTCTGGGTTGTCCTGCACCTTGCTGGGGTCAAGGCCCAGAATACGGTAGATGACACCAGTGTCTCGCTTAAACAGGTCTAGACTGCTGTGGGCTGTTCGTTCATCCAATTTAAACTGTAGATCTGAAAGAGAGAGAGAGAGAGAGAGAGAGAGAGAGAGAGAGAGAGAAACAAGTCATTGCTTAATAAGAATTACCATTACCAGGAATTAGCAGGGTGGGACTGATTAAGAAAATTAATACAAAAAGTAACAGCGATTTAGTGAAGAAGAAAAATAAGCATTCTGAACACAGTCTAAATTGATTCAATGCCCTTGACAAGAAACAAGATAACAAAAGATAAATTGTTATTTTGTGCCACCGCGATTCTTATGAATACCTTACCCTTCACATCTGTTTACAAAGACAGAAATCGTCATGTGTTTTCTAAAGAAATAAAGAAATGTTGTACTACTCACCTGTTCATTCTAACATCAAATCTATACAAATAAAACCTGAAATAGTCAACATTAACATTACACTTACAACTTTAAGGTAATATAATGTTTATGTCACACATAATTGTTACCTCTCATTTGAACTAGTAATTACGACCTGGGAAATATACAGCTAAGTTATGCCCGTCATAGTCAAAGACCATGAAGGTATTAGCTTTGCAGCTAATTTTCCTTTATCAACTGACGCCAAAGCTTTCCTACACCCCTTAACGTTAGAGACGATTATTTTTGAAGACGTTTGGATCAGCAGTTATGTGCGACTGAAAGCACTGAGGGGAGGGTAAATCCGCCTTCAGTGGACGATGTGTATTCATCATGAAACCTCTGACCTCTACCTATGGAAACGTTAGCTTGCTAACTCTTTCGGCTAACGTTAGCCCATGTCAGAACTTCTTTGACAGCTGTAGGAATGTGTCCTTGGACAAAACATAACTAACTACTCACTATTTATTTTGCTGGTGCTGATAAAGCATCTTCTACTTGACAGAACAATCCGACGGGTGGGTCGGAAAAGCACGCTGCCCGCTGTCCGCCCCGCTACGCGGCAACAACCTGCCATAGTGAGAGGCAACGCCATCTTTCCCACACATGAATGTTTTCGTTCATCAGCTTTGTGCAATGTTGAGCTTGAGCATGAGCGATTATAGCCTCTTGCTGCCCTCTACCGGAGCGTCAATGTTGTGCAAGGCCACACAGGACTGCATCTGAGGGTGCAACTCAAACATCTGTCCTTTCAGGCAACATTAGCAAGGAGGTAGAGAAGTGGGAAGAGGGAGACGAGGGGGAAAGGAGCAGTGAAAAAAGGATTAGTGAGCTGAAATATGTTTATGTATTTGTGAATGCATCTCTGCATGTGAGTTGCCTTCCTTACCTGTACAACAGGTGATGCATCAGAAGAGTCACCAAGGACTCCAGGTCTGGAGTCATCCTAATCACAGTCTGTTTCAGCTGCAACCATCTAGCAAACCATAACATGACCTCTAAGCTCAGACTCCGTAGACTCCACATTTTTTCCACCTGGCATGAGTCTGTGTCTGCCTGTCTTTGCTAACAAGTAACACACAGCCTCTTTCTCTCTCTCTCTCTCTCAAAAATCTTAAAGACCAGGCTAAATGTCCATATTTAATAATAAAATATCTGTATAATGCTTGAACAAGTCTGCATTCTTCCTCTGCCAAATTCTGCACTTCTAATATTATTTCTTTAGATATTCCATAGTTGTACTCCTGAATAGGATAATAATATATTACAACAATGTAATCTTGCATTGTATAACAAATGCTTCTTCTGTATCTGTGTCTGGACACGGGAAGGGAAATGTAAAAACAACAGGTGAAGGGATAGATGTAAGTGGGGGAAAGAATAATAACAGGTGCCGCGGTAGCAAGTGTTGAGGCCAAGACAGCTGGCTTTGGAAAAAGATGACCCAGCACAAGTCTCAGTTACTGTAAGCAGTTGGTAGGGAACCAAATGGACACCAGAGGTTAGATCAGGGGTGTCAAACATATGGCCTGGCCCGATTCAAAAGTCTTGAAAAGAATTGTAGTTATGTGGTCTGCTTAAGAATAGTTTTTAAACAATACACAAAATAATTATTGCATTTCAACAATGCAACATTGGCAGCTCCACATGGACAGTGTGTCACTACTGAACTTAACATTTTATATACTAAAATTATATTATTCTACCTCTAAGAACTGGAACTTGAACTAAATCATAAAATTAAACAAATGGAAGAGATTAATGCAAGGAATCCAGCAGAAGAAATGCAGAATGAACTAAGGAAATATAAATTCAAACTCAATCAATGGATCAATTTTTGATCCATTGATTAAGGCAAGAAAGATACTTTCCATCACAGCAATAAATCAGGTAAATATTTAGCAAATCGGACAAAGATAAATCAATAATCTCAGCTATAAAGAACTCAGCAGGGAAGCTAACCTGAAGAAATGAATCAAGTTTTCTACCATTTCTACAATAAACTATATTCCTCAGAAATAGATTCCAATCAGGAAGCTAAGGATGATTAATGAATCAAAACAAAAATCAAGTCTTCCAGTCAGCACCACCACAGCCACAATTTCACTCCTCCTCAAGCCCAGTAAGAACCGAACAATGCCATCCAGCTAATGACTGATTTCCCTGCTCAATGCAGACAATAAAATAATCACTAAAGCATTAGCACTTAGGTTAGAAGAGGTCACCCCATCCATTATCCACCCGGATCAAACTGGCTTCATTAAAGGTAGAATCTCATCCTCCAATGCCCACAGATTATTCAACATAATGTAGTATTCCTCAACGATACATGAAAATACCATCATAGCAACTCTAGACGCAGAAAAAAACTTTTGATAGGGTTAACTGGAAGTTCCTGTTTTCCACATCTGGGAGGTTTGGTTTTGGGGAATCGTTCATTAATTGGATTAAATTCTTTACACGTCACCTTCAGCCACAGTGATCACTAATGGACTAACATCACAGATTTTCACTCTACTCTACCGGGGGACTAGACAAGGATGTGCACTCTCCCCCTCACTATTTGTAGACTCCCTATTATCAGTAAAATAAACTATTAAACTCATCAACACATTCTCTAATATCTCTGAATACTCAATCAATTGGAATAAATCTGCAATCCTTCCATTACATCCAAATGGCTGGGATGTGACAGCCCACCCATCACCTATGCCTCTGTGCACCAATTATATCACATACTTAAAGGTTCCCCCTTCAAGGTGTCAGACTTATCTGGCCTAAATTTTACCCCCTATTCAAGTCAATAGACAATGACCTCTAGCGCTGGATGAACCTTCCACTATCCATCATGGGCAGGATATCAGTCGTTAAAATAACATTATTACCCAAAAATCTGCTTTCAACGATTCCAATACAGCCTACCCCCTCCCCCCTCCTGGTTTAAATCACTAGACTCAACAATCATTCAATTGTAATGGAAAAACAAGACACAGAATAAAACTGACCACCCTCTAAAAACCTAAAATTCTAGGTGGACTAAAGGCCCCACCCTTCCACCACTATGCATTGGCCAACCAGCTTCAATACATATACAAATGGTTACATCTCACCCCTTCAGAAAACACCTGGTTAGACTTAGAACCTCTCAGACTTACCTTTCTGTAGTCAGTCAATCAAAAAACATCCATCCTTCAAAGCACCAATAGCCTGATGGAATTTATCACATCACTAGTTCATCCCTAACACCATCGAAACTCACCCCTGTCTGGAACAATCCCGACTTCCTCATATGGATAGGCAAGGGCATCACTCAACTTCATCACATCATTCATGACAAAAGACTTTTGCTTATTTGGTCAAGAAGCATGGCATTGCGAGTAAACACTTCTTAGAATACCTACAGATTAAATCAACTATCCAAGCAAAAATGAATATCCAGATGGCTAACCTAGACCCCCACTAATCTTGGAATTGATTAACATGCCTCTGACATGTGCTCTCACTGCATGAAGAACAACCCAGACACATACATTCCCATATTCTGGCATTGCACTCCAATTAATCGGTTTTGGGTAAATGTCACTGAATCACTCACTACCATCTTTGGCTGTCACATCCCAGCAACCCTTACCCTAACCCTATACATACTAGGAGATACATCTGCAACAAATCAAAATACTACGAACAATAAAATCCTGCTAGTAGCGCTATCACCCAGAAAACAATGCCCATGAACTGGAAATCAAGGAACACAGTACACATTACCATTGGAAAAACCTGTTTACAGATTATATATCATTGGACAACCCATCCACTCCCAACTTAAAAAACACACAGGACACACCCTCCCATGGTCATCTTTCCTCACCTACTTACAGACATGACCTGACTCTCTGTGCCTGAGATCCGATCTTAACTCCACACCCACATATCCCTCATCATATCCAACACAAACACATACACACACACATGTATGCCTGGTAGTATGCAACACGCCTTACTTTCTTTTAAATGCATGACACATTAGGAGGCACACATGATACATCCAGCAGTAACAAGAACAGCATGATAGACTAGGGCAAGGGAGGCATGTATGTGGATGCCTCTGCAGGTATATTGTTGCATGCCTCACTCCTTTTAATTCAAATACATATCAGAGGAGGCATAAATCTATGATTACGTAGGGTGAATGTGGCGTGCGGGTGAAAATCTGGGCAGGTATCCACTCTACTTGCCCGTTTCTTTTAATGCAGTACACATTAGAGAAGGTACATTTTTCCTGCCATAGCCACTCAAACATAGGACAAGTTTGGCATGTTGTGTAGAGGGTGTGAGGGGCTGATACCAAAAAGGTGGTAAGTCTTGGGGGTTGGGTGGGCCCAGGGCGCTGGGCCCAGTGCTGATGTCCCCTCATCATGTCATACCTTGAATTTCGATTTCATTGCTACAGAAATTGTTTTGATGGTGTGGAGCATTTACCCAGTTGTATTAACATGGTCGTATTAAGTGGTAAATGCACTTTCTGAGAAGGCAACATCTATTTACCACTCTATTCAAAGCTTTGAAAAGAGAGGTAAATAGATTTGTTCATAATCGAAAATATGTGGACCCAGTTCCAATTTAAGGTGACCAGAAACTTAGTAATATTTTATTACTATTTATTACTATTAATATTTTATTAATTATTAATATGTATTAATATTATTATATTAGTATAATATTTAGTATAATAATATATTAGTAATATTTTAGCTTCAGAAATCAGGGACAAAGTGGGTTTTCTTGTATTTTACACCAAAAACAGGCACTGCCCCTAGAAATCGGGGTCATCTGGTTACGCTATAGTAAGTGGCAAACATGAGTAAATTAAATCGGAGGTAGGGGTAAACCTGATGATAGAGGAGCCTGCAGTCCACTTCCTCTAGCTTAACTTACCCACATTTATCACTTGACCACCTTATTGGAATAGCCCCTCATTTCAGCTGCGTGTAGCCCTCATTTCAGGCTGCATTGTGCAGTTTTTATTTACCACCATTGGGGGCCTCAGAACTTCACTTAACTCCAGTTGCTCTTCTTCACTGGCCAGCTCTCAGTTCCTCAGTCATGAATCTCCCTTTTCCCTTGGTTTCTCCACGCATGATGTGCTGATAACCCAGAGATTTTTATATATATATATATATATATATATATATATATATTTTTGTATGTTTTGGTGAATATAATCACCACTCCATATCAAACTGAACCTCCCCCCTTTACATATTTATATTTGTTCGTTTGTTTGAATAGTATGGAAACGTTATAAGTTATGCTTAATTTTGCAAAAGTATCCAGCATTGTATGTCTTCAGAACATGCCTTATGTAGCTACATTTATGCAATGCCCAGAGTTTTCCCTGTTGCTTTGGATGTGAATGGTTTATTTCCAACCGACAATGTGCATTTTTGTTGTTCAACTGTCTGTTGGGGAATTTGCATTTTCGTCTTAATGCGTGTCTTATCTCGTATCTTTAATTCACTCTTAACTCTACGTCCTCGTTGTTCCTAAACAAGAAAATTCCTGGCATCAGACATACAGTTCACCACAGTTACCTTTCAGCGACAGTGAACAGGGAAACTCGAATGCGTCACGGCAGTTTGCGCTCCGATAATTTCCAATAATTTCCGGCAGTCACAACGTGTAATTTCTCTGGAGAATATGGTGTCGGGGAGGGATTGGCCCCACATGAACTCGGCTCTGGTGTCAAACGGTGACTTATGCGGACTAATGGAGAGAACGCTGTCTCAGTGTGTTTAAGAGATGAACCATACATATTTCATACCATATTATAAATATTGATGTTGTTAAATTAGTAAAGTTAGATTTGGTTTATTCATGTCAGGTTAGGTTTTCAGCTGATGAGCGTTTTTTGGAAAAAGGTTTGACGAAAAGTCTAGTTGAGAGAAATATAGCCCACTCAGTAAAATCGATACTCAATTTAATGTTGTAGTTCAAGTTATTAAGCCAATGACACGCACTGGGTGGACTAAAACTGCCTTTTACGAAGCATGAAAAAGTTGACACTTTTTACCACTTTCATCAATATCAGTCCATGCTGTGTGTGAATGGGTGTGGGGGGGGGAGGATTTGAGACAGCTTAGCCAAGAACCAAAAGTCTGCTGGCAAGCAAAAAGCAGTTAACAGTGTGAAATGAGGCAGTTTCTCAATGAGCCTTACGCTGTGTGAGCTATGTTATGACATTGCCCAGAGACAAGGGGACTCAAGTCTGCACATGCAGGCAGCCTTGTCGATTCATCAGCACGACAGTCATCTCGTCACGATTCTAATACACGAAACACTGTCGCCCAATGCCTGTATCCAAGTGAGAACAATACATCAACTCACCACACTGTTTCGCTTTATTGTGATGGACTGTGCACTTCTTTTAGGAGAGTATGCCCTTTCATCACGTTGGATGGTTGCGATAGGCTACATTTTAGTAGGTGGACCAGCATTGCATTTAACATTTTATTGAAATTATTTGAATCGCCTAGGTATTAACGAGCACCTGGATTGTTAGATGCCAGATGTGAGGTCGAGGGCGAGCGCAGTCAATTACGCACGGAAAAATTTGCGGAGCTCAATATACAACCCTGGCAGCCGCTTGAGGACATCCTTTGTGATCTCAGTGAGGCTAGGTAATATTAACACAAGCACGCGCTTCCTGGAGCAAGTAACACAAGCTAATATTTGTTTTCGCTTCCATTAGCTAGCGCACACGGATCTTTTGGTCATTCGATTTCCACACCCGAAGTGTGCTGATGTCAGTGCATGACACCATCGGAGCGGTAAAGAAGCTTCATATCGCTCGGCCCTGAGGGATACACAGACTGGGTGGCTGTTTCCTCCAAGCCCTCTGAATGAAGACGGTTGCGATCATGGACTTGAAAGTTGAGCCGGGAGAGATGGATTGCGATCAACCACCTCCCATTGAGGTTTTCGCTAATACTTCAACACTTCATGGCATCTCGCACATCTTTTCATATGACCGGATCAGCATCAGACGCTGTCTGTGGCTGGTATTTTTTCTGAGCTCCCTGACGCTTTTGTTGTATGTTTGCACGGACAGGATTCAGTTCTACTTGGAGTATCCGCACGTTACTAAACTGGATGAAATCACGACGCCGGTGATGGTGTTTCCCGCCGTCACGTTCTGCAACCTGAACTCTTTTCGTTTTAGTAAAGTCACACGTAATGATCTGTACCACGCAGGGGAACTGCTTGCACTGCTTGGTCCCAGGTGCGTAAGTATCATAAATGCTCCTTTTATTCTTGGTTTTCTTCTCACTCTCTCTTTCTCTTGCACTCTCTCATTTCTTATTGAAAACATTGCCAAACAATTCTTGTTATTTGTTACCACAACATATGTGTAACTGGATGTTTTGTTCATTTGGTCCAAACATTTAAAACAATATCTAAAAAACAATATTCCTTACATACACACACCTCAGGTTCTCCCCTCCCCATGGCACTCAAATAAGCAATACTCCTCTGCATTGGTCCACACTTCAGATCCTCAAACATTAGTAAATACCCTCACCTTCATTCCCCATGAATCTCCATGAGCCTTCTTCTGAATGCTTCACATCTTGTCCTTACTGGTTCATTTTACCTGTAATGCACCTGTTGATTATTTTGATCACATAGGTTTATAGGCTCTATACTTAAACAAAGCTCAGAATGGTTAATGCTATGACTGATTGCAAAATTACCCCTTAAAGACTTGTAGGACTTTGGGGGGAGGGGGGGGACTAAGTGGTGGCCACAGTGTGGTATGACAATGACATACAAACTGATGAGTGACAGGAGTGCCTCCTCTTTGCATGAGGACATGGTATTTTATTCTGGTCTTTTAAATTAAGGTCACTTTAATTGATAAGCACGCGCAAGTGTAACACCAGTCATGTGTCTGCGTTCTGTGGTTCTCCTTCCATGTCTCTCCTTCCCTCTGCTCAGGGTTCTAATGTTGGCATATTTAAACAACTGTCAAGGACAGGTGGTCTCAGACACTCAATGCATTGCAGGGTGCACATCGGCATCAGTGCCAGGAGTTTTTTGGCCGTCTTCAAGGCTCTCTCATAATTTTCTGCTTGAGAGGAAATGGAGCACAGCAGAGAGCCATGAGAGGACAACATCAGCGGCAGAAACACGGGGCAGAAATAGAACTGGATGCAGGGCTGCTACTTTAGTAACTCAGACTACTTTGACAGCTGCTGGTGGCTTCAGCAGGCTCAAGGTTCTCAAAATACTGCAACTGGCCATTTTATCATTAAGGTGCAATGATGCAATAACTAAATAATAACTGAAATATGGATTTTCACATAGAGAGGCTGAATACTTTCAAGCAATGTGTTATGGATTTATATATTAGTCTGAATTGTACAATTTGGTTAACTGTTTAGATATAGCTTATCATGGTTTGAGGTTTTTGTTTTCTGATATTTGCCTGTGATCTGCCATAAGGGCAAGAGCCAAGGGCTCTGTCACCCTTCAGGCTATAGCACAGTCCAGTGACTACTGAAAGATCTAACCCAATGGTGTCAAGAGTGAGATTTTGTAAAATTGCACACAACAATTTTTTAAAGATATATCTGATCTCATAGATTGCACCTAGATTTGAACAGTCTCTGCCGTCCAAACAGTCTGACCCTGTCACTCCTCACCCTTTATCTAAGGTCTGAGCATTCCCTGCAACCCATTGCCACATTCAGGGACTTTTCACAGGCCTGACTGACTGAATGTTTCAAAGCTGTTGATGAGCCAACTAGTGCATTTTGCATCTTGTTACTTAGTTTTTAAATTTCCATATTGCTATAGTCGTGTGGAGGGGGTAAGGTGTTTTAGAGTTAGGCTTGTGGTCTGTGAAACAGCACTGCATGCAGTTGCAAATTCAGGCTGCGATTTTGATGATGGGGTCGTTGTTTTAGCTTAGTTAAAAATTACACTCAACCCTCCTGCTGTTCACACTCACACACACAGGACAGCTAGAGGCAATTTGAAGGGGAAAAACTGTGCTGGATTACAAGTACAGAATGCACCTACACTGCACATATATTGGTAAAATGGAATATTCTTTTAAGGTGGTTTGTGTGTTGGTCTCAATAGTGTGTGTAGTGTGCAAGATCCAAACGGCCTCCTATGTCTCCCATCTATCGTGTGAAGTCAGTACTGCGATGTGCCTGTGATATTCATCTGATAGATGCCAAGGCAAGAAGTGTTCTGAGGCAACAGCCAAATGAAAGTAATCTGTACAGCCATTCTAGTGAGGGTGTCTAATATCAATCTTTGGTGAAATGCTGAGAAGCATTGCAACCTGTTTTTTGCTTCACATTCAAAAACCCTGCATTCAAATAATGTTGTGAAATTGCTGAAACTTTCTTTTAATCTAATGTACATGGGATGTGCACATTAAATATCATACTATGAAGAAATACATGTAGTGCTTTGCTGCTAGATCAAATAACCTGTAGGACTTGCCATGCACTCTGAAAAGGAGAGTGTAGTGCCTTTAATCCTCTTTGTTAATACCTGAAAGATTAACATCAACATCAAATAAGCATTCAGTTGCACTATGTTTTATAAGAGAACATCAATACAAATGATTGAGCTTTCGGTCATGTCATGTCTGCACTAATTCCATGTACACAAATTCTTTTATATCATTTGTACCAAATGATGTATACAGGATTATCTCCTGTTCAACGATGCACTACACGTCAGCAAACCAAAAAAAGAAACGGGATAAGCCTGAATATTTTGTTGTAATCGAAATAAACAGACATATTTGCACAATGGAACATCACAACTCTAAATGTTTAGGGGTTTTGCATGACTGCCTAGTCATTTTCATCTCCATTGTTGCATGATTGTGTAGAAAACTGTCAAACCCAGCTGTTCTGATAATGGGGAATGTGTCTGATTCATACAGTAACCATTAATCATTCAAAGCCAATGGAGAAACATTGTGATTGGGTTATAACTGATGAAAGCTTAGTGCCATAATTATTTCTAACTTCATGAATGACTCAGTTGGTTTGAAATGTAAATACATATCACTGACTGTGTGACTGTTGGTGCTCATGTCTTTATGAAACCCTCATATTAAATATATATATTTTTTAATCTTTCACCCATGATTAAATCTAATTTATACTGTTTGTGACACACATTAGGGTTGTGGATGTTTGCATATTTGTAACCCAACTATACTGTTGCTGTTGCAGCAAGAGGAGGATAGTGGGAAACATCCCCCTTGTGTGTGTGTGTGTGTGTGTGTGAGGGCAGGAGATAAAGAGAGGGAGAACCAGAGAGCCACAGAGAGAGCGTGTTTGTATGTAACTGCACTGATGTGCAGTGAAATGGCAGAGGGATGCTTAGAGCAAAATCTCCTCTGTGTGTATGTGTGTGTGTGTATGTGTATGTGTGTCTGTGTCCTCTTACCCAACACAGATTGTGAGGCCATGAGACTCCAGAAGACAGGATGTGCCCTTGAGGTCACACACACACTTGCTCATGCCCTTGTCATATAATGTCCTCTGGATCTGCCTGCTGTGACACAACTCTACATGAGTCTCTCTCCTCCATCCTCTCCCGACTGAGTGTACCACTCTTCCCAACGCCCACATGAGATGGTGCCCCACTCACCTAAGCATTATCAAGGAGCTTCTGCACTTACATGCTTTGGGGCCCTGTGGCTGTTTATATTGGTGTGTCAGAGAGTGAGCACAGTACACACAGGCGGACCTGACCTTGTGTATCAGCCATACCTAGAGCACCTTGAGCTGCTGGTGAAGGGTCAGATGGCAAAACCTTCCCTGCAGTTGATGCACAAGGCAAAGGAGGAATAGATTTACACAGTGGAGAGACTGATAAACACACAACACAAGAATTGTGTTTTTATGCCTCGAGTGTGAGCAGAGCATTCCTGGCCCTTGGACTGGTTAAGAAGCACTCGGAAGTTTAAGGCTCTTTAGACTGTGACATGATGGTCCAGAGCAGTTGTCAGGTCCCAGTGCATTCTCCCATTGGGACTCCATCCAACAAGGTACTAGGGAGCCATATTTGTGCATTTCAAGGCAGCATAAGGTATCCTCTTCTGCATGTTCAAGCCCTGTGCAAATGCCTGCTGAGATAGGGAGTGTAGGTCAAATGACAAGAGACAGTGGATCTTGTAGGATTCCATAGCTTTTGGTTAAAGTAGCACACCTGAATAGACTTTCACTGCCATTTGTATTTGTGGGCAACAGACCAGACCAGAACAGAAAAGCACTTACAAAATGCCCCAACATCCTGAAGCATGGCAAGCTGTTGGCTGCAGTATTTAGAATGTTCAGAAAACAAACTTCTAGTTCCACACTGCTTTGACAGTAATTGAAAAGAATGACCTGTCATGCTCTGTCAAACTTCCAAACTAACTACATCTAAAACACATCAGCAAACAAAGACTGATGGTGCACACCAATCTAACTGATGGTGCATTTCTGTTGTAGTTTGGGGCAGTGTGCAAGCACCTTAAATAGGGCATCTGCGGGAGACTTCAGCTGCACATTTGCATGTCTGTCTTTTTGATAGGGGTCCAAAGAAATCCCAAATGACTACACGTTGACCTTGTTTGTGCTGCACACAACTCGTTATTCAAATAATCTCATTATATTACTGTTTCTATTCACTAACTAATTCCTTCTTAATCTCTTATGTAATGAAGAGTTGCATTTGAAAATGTTATACAGTGACAGGAATATGCCATTTTTTTCTAGGTTAAAGATCCTGTTGCATATGCCATTTACACACAGTTGCAGTTGCAGGAGACTCAACCTGTGCATTTGCGTTTTTCTTCATGTGAGCCAGAATAATAATATGTCGTTGTCTCCTTTTTAGTAGCTCAGGATAGCAAGTTCCTCATACTGTAGACAAAATTAGGGTATGTGTGTGGTGGTTAATATGGGTGGATGCAACCAGCTAATATTTATTCAATACTTTTATTCTTTGCTCAAATAACTGTTGATATCAGTACCACAAATAAGTTTTAAGCATCAGATGGTATGAGTGATTCATCACTATTTTGGATTGTCTCTGTGAAGGATTCCTGAATGTTTGCCAGTGTCTCTGAATGTGTGATATTTTGCTCATACACTTGTAAATGTATGTATAATCTGGTGAGAGGCTGTCAGATGAAATAGGTGGCATGTAGGTGTTTTTACTAATCTGCCAGCCTTCTGCTTCCTTACTGCCTCTACCCCATTTACCACACTCGATCTCTCTCTCTCTCTCTCTCTCCGCTTTTAAATATCTCCATGTAATAAGATTATACTTGTGGGAGTGTGTGTCTGTGTGCCTGGAAATGTGTGCCATCTCCTAAGAGCTCTGCTGGTTGACTTGAGGTTTAGTTTAATGACAGCATTTTTGGTAAGGAGAAGAGTGGTGTAGGGGCTTAGGGAACTTCTCAAAAGAATATTCAATGAGGGGGGCTTGAAAAATGAGCATTAAAATGTCTCTAAAAGAACCTCTCTGATATTACTGATTTGAGTGAAGATGAACAAACGTTTCTTAACCTGTGGTAAGATTACCAGCAATACTGTGGAGTTTTTGGTGTAAAACTAGAGGACTGGCTACTTAAAAGGCACTCATTCAGATATTTTTCAGAGCCTCATTGGCAACACTAGAAGATGTTAATTGGTGTTTGATGGCAGTGCAGTCAGCAATGTCATGATGTAAATCTTTTTTCTTTTATTTCGTGGTTGTTTCTTACTGTCCACCCAGAATTGTGCACAGTGCGTATGCTGCATGACTGGGGGGAATAGCACTTGGGTTTATCAGTCCGCCATCCAGATTCATTTGGAGATGGTACCAGCACAAATTGCCTGATAAAATGGATACCTGAAATAGTGAAAGTTACATAGTGTTGCTTTAATGATCAGTGTCAGACCAAAACTCTCATAAGAACTAAGATGCTATTATCAAGGGGCTGGAACTAGACTCTTGGCACAGAGAGAATAGACCATGACGTGGGCCCGGCTAATCATTTCCTTGAGCAATTACACAGAGAATAGTTGTTTTGTCACTTCTAGAATGCCAGTACATTTGTAAGGTCTACAGCCAGAAATAGCAAAAGTTCACATTTCACCTCATCATTCACTGATACAATAACATGGCATTTTATTGGTGTTCTAGATGTGACAAAAAAGTCTATTTTTCATGGATTTGCCCTCTTTTACAGAGGGAAGATATGTCATGATAGCAGATATGTCATGTTTTATCTATCCTTTTATCCTGCCTAATCTAACACATTTGTTTGAAATGTAATGTGAAATGAATAGATCAATCACAAAACAACCCCTATAACTCTATAAGGATTCACTGTACTGCAGGAGTTTTCATTGTACTACTTACATATACAGATTCCTCTGGGAAGCAATCAGTGTCAATCAGACCATGCAAATAAGGTGTCAGTGCACTCATAACAGTAGTTAGTTGCATTCATTTTTCAGCACCAAGGACAGCACATGATGTGCTTGTTTTAAAAGGTTCATGAGCAAGGCTTTTGGAACAGGATGGAATTTTTTTTACTCCATTGATCTTGGCAGTTGTATATTTGCTCAATTTTACTGTAAAGCTTTAGATAAAAAAAACATACACACACCAGTAAGCCAATGTAAACAAATGTTTTATATGGAGTTGTTTTTAGCTCATAATGTAATTCATCCATGCAAAAAATAACTATTGTCATTTTATCTGAGGTCTCTGGCAATTATATACAGTATTTTCACAATGGCTGGGAAAAGGCTTTGCACTGTCTTTCTCTCTTGATCTAACTTTGTAGTTAGTGCAGCAAAGCATAGATACAAATTCACTAAAAGATGTTGGCTTGGCCCTTTCATATTTAATGCACCAGAAGGACCTGTGGTTCTTAACTCAATATGAAGTGTGTGAATAGAGTACGAAAGTGAATATTACAGACATTACACATTAATGAGGACATCTGTATTCACACACAGTTCTTCCCACGCTTGAGCATTGCATGGCTAATCTCACACAGGGGTTAACTCGCCCCTTTACTTCTCTTTAATATTTTACAAATGCATATTTAATGACTTGTTCTGACAGCTGTCATTTCTCTGTCCATCCAAGAGATATGTCTTCTTGATTCAGCTCTGGAGTGTCCAAGTCATGCTGTGTGAAAAGGGTGTACGGAAGACATTTTTAGCTGTAAAATATTAAAGAGTCTCTCACTGGATGGTCTGTTTACACTCTGTGATAGATGGTACACTTTAAATCCGTTAGAAACCTTAAGCAAGAAATTGAATGTCATTACATCTGACATTGCTAGTCTTTGTGAGTCTGATCCCCTCTAATTCCTTTTAATGCAGGTATGAGATCCGGGACCAGCACTTGGTGGATGAAAGTGTACTGGAGGCCCTCAAGGTCAAAGCTGACTTCCACAACTTCAAGCCACGGCCGTTTAACATGCGAGAGTTTTATGACAGGACAGGTCATGACATCAAGGACATGTTGCTGTCTTGTCGCTTCCGTGGAGCTGAATGCCGACCAGAGGACTTCAGAGTGGTGAGTGTTGATGCCAGAAATCTTTTCTTTTTTTCAGAAATCTTGTGGGGCAGTGGAGGCGTAGAGGGTAAAGAACCTGGTTAGCATGCTAATGGCCTGATAATTCTGGGTTTGAATCCCAGCTGCCACTGTTGTGCCCTTGAGCAAGGCACTTGCACTTGCTCCAGGGAAAACTGGCCCTGAAGTAATTGATAGTTGACAAATGTATGTTGCTTTGGATCTGTTAAATGTATAAATATAAACCCTGAACTTGGATATGTAATCCTATTCTCAATATCTCAATAAATTGTTGTGTCTCCATCTGACAGAAAATAATTCTGTAACTTTGAAAGATTAATGGGTTTTTGTAAACATCGATGAATGTTGGCTATTTTGCTAAATGATGTATTTGTGTCTGATGTGATATCATAAACATTTCACTGGCTTGCTGTAACAAATTGTGAAAACACCAGATATGATTACCTCCATCTCACATCATCATGTATAATTAAGATAAACCTAAAACTGTTAAAACTGATTTGAAAATCAAAGGAAAACAATAACTGCAGATAAAACAGCCTGTTCCACTCCAGAAATGAGATTGCAGTATCACTTTAAGAGGGCCTTGTTTGTATGGTGACATTCAGTAGCAGGGTAAGATACTTCCCCTAAGGAATGTGTGCTCTCTTGCTTTAGGAATACTTCTGCTTTGGCGGAGTGTCTGAGTATTTTCCTCCCTGAAATGCAGCCATAAACGCTCCCTTGGAGAGTGTTCTCATTCTTCTCTTTTGCATGTTTGGCTGTTTGTTCCTCAAAATTTGTGTTCAAAATGCAGTACACAGTACAATACTTACAACCATTGCCAACTGGATCATTTTCTTACTAATGTTGAGATTGTTGAGTGCTATCACTTGCCTTGTACATGTCGGGATAACAGAGCGAGTCGGACCCAAAAGCATCACGGTAATAAAGTTTATTTAGGGAACGGGGGTAAGGAGTGTGTGGATGCTCTTCCAGTGGCGGGTAGGCAGGCTGGGGGCTGGAGAGCAGAGAGTAGACCCGGAGCAGGCTGTGGTCGTTACCGGGGGCTGGAGAGCAGCACGTAGTCCGAGGGCTGGCAGAGGTCGTTACCGGGGCAGGAGAGCAGAACGTAGTCCGAGGGCTGGCAGAGGTTGTTACCGGGGCAGGAGAGCAGAACGTAGTCCGAGGGCTGGCAGAGGTCGTCACCGGGGCAGGAGAGCAAAGCGTTCGTCAGGGACAGGCAGAGGTCAAAAGCCGGAACAGAAGAACGTCTACCAGGGACAGGCGGAGGTCGTTACCAGGGGCAGGAGAGCAGTGCGGTGGTCAATCGGTCCGAGGTCGTTAGCGAGAAGCAGTCAAGCAGGTTACAGGAAACAGAGGACGGGGCAGGCAGGGAGACAGGACAGGAACACCGGAACAGACTGATGACAGACACAGGAACTTCGGGAACAGAAACAGGAGTCAGGGTCTTAAGATGCTTGCCTTGCGTGAGTTGCAGTAGGTTTGCGGACGGTCTGACGGGGAACACTGGGAGGCAAGGGATTAAATACACAGCAGGACAACAAACAACGAGCAACAGGTGGAAGTAATAATTGCAACAGATTGGTGTGAATGAGTGGGAGGGGCAAGTGATTAGAGAGAGAGGGAGATACTACCAGGCAGTCATGACAGTACACTGTCTTTAGAAATAATTTACCAAAGCTTTCCTTCTCAGTTTGCAGAATAGTGTATGAATTGACCTTATACTATCACAGCTGGAGACAGATTCTATTTTTTTGAGTGTAAGGGCATCTGTCTCTATAGGCGGTCTGTAAGTCTCCAGAGGGAGCATCTCAGAGGGAGGCCCACTATGAGGACAGCCACTCAGTGCAGCTCTGGGACAGAATCATAGTTCTGTCCCCGCCAGAGTTGCTTTCATCTGCATTCATTAGTGTATAGTGGAGCCATCCACAAAAAAGTATTTGTGCTACTAATAAAACTGAGGCTTGCTTACGATAACAACAAAAAAAGATATAGACAGTTACTAACAAACAGCAACCAATATACCGAAGGACATAAATTTAAGATCACAACATTAACATTAACAGACTTTGTGTGTATCACTTGTAGACGTGTGTTATTGGTACAAAAAGGCTATTTGCACACACTTAAGTATGAGCTTGAAAGCCAAACTTGAAATATTACCTACCTGTTACATCATATTTGTGGTTGTTCTGTTAAGACACAAGTAAATATATAGTTTCTATGGTTACCATGAGCAAAAAAACAAAAAAAAAACAATATCTAGTCCTATAGTCACAGTGTTAAATGGGAGATTTTGTTTCAGTACACTGAACTGATCAATGGATGGACTGCGCTTCTACAATGTGATTCTACTTTACAGATCTCTATTCTTCACCTCAAGACAAATCACAACTTAATAAGACTGTAACAAGACATGACATGTAGTCAACTCTGCCTCCTTGACACTTCCCTAATAACGCAGCCACTTAGCACTTCTGCTTGCTCTGCCAAAGAGATCATCTGCCCCTGTACTGATATGATGAATCACTGCAACTTATTGCTTACAGCCTGTGCAATGAGGCAGCAAGTTTCACAGGTCCCTCAGAAAAGGAAGCTCTTGAAAATACAACACTAGTGGAATCAGCAAAACATTATTTATGCTGAGCACAACCTGTCTAGGTATAAAAGAGATAAATAGAGATGGAAGGAATAATGATCCATCACTGGAGGCTGGATGCCCTCTGCCCTTCCTATCAGCATCAGACAGTGTGATGATTGTGGAGTTATCAGAAGGTCGAGCGAGCCTCATCATAGGGAGAAAAAATAGCCAAGCTCACTGCCATGATTTGTTACTAGACAATGGGGGCTCGGTAGAGTTGAGTATCAGAGACAGCTGAAGTGTGAGAGATTATCAGTCCATCATAGAGACTGCTGTAAGTGCTTGCTTTGTGTTCAGCCTGGTCCAGTGTCTCTTTGAGGATGGTCTCACTGTTTTTGTGCAAAGAAAGGGCCCTTTGATCTGTGTG
Source organism: Tenualosa thibaudeaui (assembly GCA_027481765.1). Classification (NCBI taxonomy): domain Eukaryota; kingdom Metazoa; phylum Chordata; class Actinopteri; order Clupeiformes; family Clupeidae; genus Tenualosa; species Tenualosa thibaudeaui. The sequence goes on from JAIFZK010000024.1 coordinate 8,418,576, forward strand.
TGTGTGGAGACTTTCTCACCCTGACTGCTAATGAGGGCCTTCTGTTCTCTGCTGCCGTACGTGTGTGTGTGTTCATGTGTGTTTGTGTGTGTGTGTGTGTGTGTGTGGGTGCGTTTGTGTGTGTGTGTGCTTGCGCGCCTGTGTGTGTGCGTGCATGCGTGTGCAGAGAAGTGCTTTCAGACATGCTCTTGAGGTCCTATCAACCCACACCCCCCCCTGATCAAATCAAATCTGCTCTGTTTGCTCGCCGTGCATGACATTAGTCTCTGCTGTGACAGTGCTTACTTTCCCATGATCCCTCTCTGCTTTTGCTGCTTCCTTGTCGATTCACCTCTACGTCTTTTCTATTTTTCCTCTGTGAATTTCTCTCTCTCTCCCTCTTTTGTCCTCCATGTCTGCTGCATCAACACCCCTTTATTTTCAGCTCATCTCCCCCCTCTTTTTCACCCCCTGCTCCCTCCTTCTCTTTTCACCCCTCTCTCACTTTCATTTCTCCTCTCTTCATAAAGACTAGAGGGTACTGAGTGAGGGGACTCAGGTGGTAGGCTGCCAAACATGCTCCACACCCCCAATCCACCCCCTACCCCCCAATCCCCTCCACCCCCATCAGAAAATGCCTCATAAACAAACTAGGTATGAGGGAGGTGATTGCTGATGTGGCTGAGGTCTATAAACACTTACTCTGATCTTTCATGTGATTAACTGCCCACAGTGACTCTGTCATTAATCAGTACAGCTGTGCAGCAGGAAATGATTAATAGACGTTTGTGGGAGGGATGATGACTTGTGTGTGTGTGTGTGTGTGTGTGTGATAGAGAGAGAGAGAGGGTGTAGTCTCATCTATAAACCATTCAAATGTGATTTCTGTTAAATGAAACTTGTGCAATGTGTTTGGGTGAACTGTGACATCTATGCCAACGTTGTATTCTTGCAACGGGGCTAAACAGTCTACTCAATCATTTAAACCATTGTGCATCGCTCGAAATAACACATCCCTGCTATTCAATTCACTTACTTATGCATGAGGCAATAAAAGACTACAAGAGCAATCGGACCAGAAGTTTTCACATGAAGCTATAGAATGATGTAACCCATGGTTGTTCCCAATTGAAAAGCTCTGTTAGGTTACCCCCTTCAGGTTGGTCTTTTCTCTTCACTAGGTCTTCAGTATGCATATTAGCATTTTAAAAGGCAAGTCTGGGATTTCTTTAACTTCAGAGCACCCCCTACAGTCATCAATTTGTTTTTGTAACTTATACCAACGTTCCACATTTTCACAAACACGTGTGGATTTGTTTGCAAACCAAAGAACAGGAACAAGCAATGATAATTTAAGTTCTGTTGACTAACAAGGTAATAAATGCAGTTTCATAAGGCTCAAAGGCTAAGCGAGATACTTTCAGTTTTGTCCTGTAGCAGGGCAACGTTGGCATTGCCCTGTAAATTCACAAAGAGGCCACAGGGAGAGTGGAGAAGGCCTTCATTCACCCTGCAATGAGTCCTGTACAGGAACCTACAAAATGACCATGAAGCTGGTAAACTAACCTAGAAACAGCATAAAGTCTTTCCTAGTGTCCCTATAATATTGGGAATATCTCATGAAACAGTCTTAAAATGAATGCTGTCTAATAGGTAATGTGTGCAAGCACCTGTATCTTATACTTATGCGCATCTATCCTCAGGAGAATTGTATAGCCTGTGGGATTTAGCTGGAAATGATTTATAGTTGAACAGACACACACAGTCTTTCTCTCTCTCACACACACATACACAAGCACACACACACACACATCCCTTTCTGAAAATTCATGAATTTTAGACATGCTCTTTTCAAATATAACAGATCATGTCTCCCTCATGAGGCTTGACATTATAAAATTCTGGAGGACACCTTCCATTAAACCACTCTTTAACTGTCACCTTAAGATTGCATCTGTTGAGGCTACAGGCACCTCTCCAGGTTTTGCTTACTGTAACAGGAAGCCCATGAAGCTATTTATTTGCTTGCTGTAAGCTCAGACATACACAGGAAATATTACAGTAAATTCCTTATTCTTGTAGGGGATTACATCCAGTGGCTGACCACCACATTCCACATTCCATTCCACACTGCATAGCAGGAAATACCCTGGCTCAGTTAAGCCCGACCTTCATGGAACAACATATTGCCACAGGGATCAATGCAGATCAATTCAGTTTGAATTGGACTGAAATTGTGAACGGGCCCAGTGCTGTGACTGATTCCAAGTTTTTTAGATTGGAATGGGAAGGAATCCATCCAAGAATCTGAAGAGCAATTTCAAATGTCTCAAAGATTTATCTTTTTTCACCAAGGCTAGTGGCCTCTTCTGTTCACAATTATATTAATTACATTAATAGTGCAAGTAGTGTCATTATAGTGTACAGTAGTGTGAAAAATTAGCTAGTATTCAAAGTATTGGTAGAACAGCATAGTGATACTACTACTATATGATATATGTACTGTATACAACATAATAAATAATGAACAACTTTGATTGAGTTTAGTATTCATACTACTAATAGCTTGTTTTTATGTTGACATTTTGCTGATGTCAAACAATGCATGTGTTGTTTTTTTATTCATAGTCCTGCATGTTTGTTTTGGGACTATTCCATTCCTGCAAACACAAGAGTGTTTATTTCTCTGTATGACAGCTTTAGTAATTGTGTGTATGTGTGTGTGTGTGAGTGTGTGTGTGTGTATGAGTGTGTGTCTGTGTGGCCGTGCGTGCATGTATACTTCTGTGTGACAGAAAGAATAGCTCAAAGGCAGAAATAGCCCTTCTGGCTTCAGCCTCATGCTTTATTTACTTGGTAGAGATTAGTACAGGTGAGTAGAGGGGTTGTGTTTTTCTTGCCTGTTTGCAGCAGCTGTTTTATACATGTCTGTGTGTGCATGTGTGTTTGTGAGTGTGAGCATGTGTGTATGTGTGTGTCCTTACACTATAGTCATGCTACTTCACATTTGAGGGGTTGTGTGTGTGTGGTGTGTGTAGTGTGAAGAAAGATAGCTCAAGGCCTTGTGTGTTTGTGCGTGCATATATAGGTCTACTATATATACATGTGTGTTGAGTTACTATCTGAGGGAAATTTTGTACGTCTGTATGTTTGTGTCTTTGTGTATGCTACTGTACACATGTCCGAGCGTATATGCTTGCACACTGTTACGATAGGTAAAGTCACATGGACAAACACTGTCTTCCAAAGATTCAATGAAGTCAGTACTAGAAGCTGATTGGGTACCAGCACACATGGGTGCAGAGACCTACATCCTCTGTTCTACATTTCTCTTGAGTGCCATATGTATGTCTGGAAAAAATTCTGTGACAGCCATGTTTTATGTATTAGCTTTGGTCACCACGCCAAACAGCAAAGAAAGGCATAAAGACTAGACTAGCTTTATATAGGCAGTGGAGCGATAGTCATTTCATTAAGTACCCCTCAATACCCCTTCAGTATGCAATGCAGCTTTAGTTCACTCAGGCATGCCTTTGTTGTGTCCTTTTAATGAATGCTTGTTCTCTCATGTATGTATGTGTGTGTGTGTGTTAGTCACAGTAAGTCACCTTGGAGTGTGAATATCTGAGTTTATGTGTCAGAACTGTCTAAACAGAAGTGCTGCAGACGGCATGTATGCCAGGGGGCTCTGCGGACTTTTCAGCATACTGCAGAAACACACACACAGAAACACACACACATACACGAGCAATGTGTGCAAAGCATACACACACACACGTACACAGACACACAAAAACTATTTATACTCACCTGCCGAGGGTGTGTGTGTGTGTGTTTGTCATGTGTGCAAGATGGTGTTTGGGAAAACTGTGTATTGTTTTTATATGGACAGTCAGTTATTCAAACACCAACACACACACGCACACCAACACACACACGCACACATGCACACATTGCACACACACACACACATACATACACACACACACACACACACACACACACACACACACACATTAAACAGTCTAACTGTAAGGGTGTGTGTGTGTGTGTTTTACATGTTTGCAAGATGGTGTTGGAGAGTTCTGTGTGTATTGCTTTTCTTGATGATCTGCTAAAGATACACTGTGCTTGATGTTAGATAGAAAGCCATTGTCTTTGTTGCTTATGTACACAGATCCATACACTCGTACTCTGAAGCTCACACTTGCACAGCCATTCTTTATCCTTGCACACACACAAACACACACACTAACACACACACTGCTTTCTTGTACACACACAGACACCACACAGAGTCTCTTGTGCACGTCTCTCTCTAGAAACATCAGGTTAATATGTGAGGCACAGGAGAGGAGCCTTTACCAGCCTGTTAAATATTCATGGCCAGTAGAGATGGAGCGAGAGCCGAGGAACTGGAAAGAGAAAAAGAGAGAGAGAGAGAGAGAGCGGGGGAGGGAAGAAGGAGAGGAGGAGCAAAACATATCCCCCTCAGGACCTGAGGACAGCCGAAGGGAACGGGAGAGCTGTCAGAGGGAAGCTCTCCATCTCCCTCCCAGGTCCTTCCTCCTTCCTTTTACAAATGCCCCCAGAGGTTGTTCTCGTATCGACATCCAGCTGTTCGGTCTCCAGACAGCTTTACACAGTTTCATGCATTGTGCATTAAGTTTGCTTGGGATGTAAACAAAGTTTGTTTAGGATGTAAGCAAAATTGGAAGCTGTTGTTACATCACATGCACACGGCTTTATTCTAATGAAATTTGTTTTTTGCAAGTTGTTTCTAAAGGTGTTGTCCAGAATTACCTCTCCAAAATGCTATGAAAAAAGGGGCCAGAAATATCTGGTGTTAACTGAAATGTCAGCATTGCTGTCACTGTTTGTTCTAGTGATCTTCCACACCTGAATAACTGCCCTCCTTTTTCAGCAGCAACCCCACAACTCATGTGTGATGTACCCTAAGTGATAAATATTGTAGTGTGGTTCTCCAAACAGTAATCATTCCTCTTATCAAGTGCCAGGCTCTGCCAGTCACAAGGGTTTACATTAGTCACATTAGTTCATACTCACAGGGGTACAATATTAAAATGGTTTCAGCATCACAGTAGCTACCATCTGCATACAGCCTACATGACCTGCAACCTGTATACACACATACATACATCTACAGTTTGCCCTGTATGCTCAGAGTAGCCAGTCTAGTGCTGCAATGTTGTATTTTGCTCAATGTTGTATTTCGCTACAGTCCAACATCAGAGTACTTTCTTAAGGCTCTCTGTTTCCCCATCAGATTTTTTTAGCAACCAATTAGCGAACAGAAATTGAAGGCAGAACCAGTAGGTTTAAAGTTCCAACAAAGTGCCCACCCACTGCAAAATAAATGTATTCTTATCAAGAGTATCCAGACTTTTTTGCACAAAGTGAAACAAAGCGAGTCTGGACCACCAGGCTACAGCTTTGTGCCAGGGCCTGACAGAAATCAACACATCCATCTGTGTGTGGCATTCAGATCTATGCTTGTTAGTAGGGTGATAGCAGATCGATTCAGACTGACTCAGGTGATGTGTGATAATGTGGATAATATGATAATATGATTATATGTTTATCTGTTTAGACATACAGCCTAGCCATTCCAGTTCTGGAACATGTTCAAATTCTATACGTCTGAAAGCACTTTACATAATAGAATGTCATCACACTGGTAGCCTACAGACAACATGCATCTGGTGTTTTAGTCATCCAGTATTGCACAGAGGATGCTGGGTTGGCTGGACAAACTTGAGCTGTGTTTCCATGAGCAAAAGAGTCTCGCATCTTCCTTCACAATTAGTAGCAGCGGACTGTGTGCTGAGCAGGAAGCTTGCCATTTCTTACAGTAATTGCCAGTGTTGCCTGGATGCTGTTCATCAGTGACACTCGGACCCTCCCAGCCTTGTCACTGCTGAGCCTTGGACTAGTGTTGATTCTGGCAGGCAAAGCTGTATTCATCACATGTGCTGCTTGCTTGGTGCCTGGGTAGCAATCTATACTGCAGTGAAATGAAGCAAACTCCATGCAGATCGCATTAGTCATGAAAAACTGTAATGAAATGAAAGTCAAAGCTGATTTTGCACTGAAAGTTGTCCATGCCTTTAAAGTTGCTAGAGCATTATTTACAGTATAAACTAATTTACTCATTCATCATTGTTTACCTCATGGCTGGAAAGGGCAGATGTAGTAATTTGGTTAAAGTCAATGAAAGAGCCTAGAGACATACATCAAAACTAATAGATAGAGAAAACTGAAAATATAAAAGTATACATATACTAAATGTACTTATAATGTCATTATATACACAAATTGTCATGGCATTCATTATTACCACCAATTAACTAATTATACCTTACAATAGTCCATTTTGTCTTGTCTGGCACTTCAATGTTTGTGTAATGGTTAATGTCTAACTCAGTTGTCTTAAATGTTCAATGTTCAATGTCTGTCTTTGTCTAAGCATGGGTTAGTAAAAACTGTAATTTCAATTCCTTGTATGTCTTGTACATGTGAAGAATTAACAATAAAGCTGACTTTGACTTTGAGTTAAAAAGAAAAACACTAAAGTTTCATAGTTCAAAGTTCATAGTTCAGTCATAAGCACATGATAAAAAACCCTGGATTTAAAAATAGCTCCATCTTCTTGCAGTTTCTGGCCTAATGACTGTTCCATTAGTGTGCAAAGTGCATTTCACAGGATCCTGGGCTTTAATAGTTGGCCATATCCCATGGACTTAAGAGGCTTGCTTGGCTTATATCTTTTAACCATAAGAGGGGTACTGAAGACCTAGACTGTTCAGTAATTTAAACAGTAATATAGGCTGCTGTAGCAGCACTATAAAGTCTATTTTATAACACTTTTGTTTTAGAGCTACCATAGTGCGCTGTGATCCTCCCTGCTGGTTGTTAAATGGGCTTTTGCAAAGACCAGTGCAGTGGGCCACCTTGCTAGAAATGAAATCATGTAGGAACTTGTCTTGGTATTTCTGAAGCACAAATCTCTCATTTCTGGACATATTTGTGGGGATTTTGTTCAGTATTGGTCAGTCATTCTCACATCGCACTCTCTCCATGTCATAAATGGAAAAGTGAAAGCTTAACATATATATTACCATAACAAGTGCATCTGGAGGTATACACCTCCAACATTCTGCAGAGGCAGTATGGGGTCGATGGGAGGTGTACTTCACATTGCCTTCTTGTTTGTGTGAGTTAAAAGCTCTGAGTCCTAGTCTACTTAGCACATCACACAGCCTTTTGTTAAAACTAGCAGACAGTCTCTTTTCTGAGTGCATTCCTGTTGTAGTGGTGCATTTGGGTTTGGAAGATTGCATGAGGTGTGCTAAATGAATGGATTTGAATTTATTCTCTCCCGGTGTTTTTTGCATTCACAAACGATTACCTAAGTTTGGATTTCCACTCAAGCAAACTGGCGATAATGAACAATCCTTGTACCTTCCACTTCCAAGACAAGTAATCCGCCGTGCAGCAGGCAAATATGTTTGTCTCTCCCACTCTTCCTCATCCCCCATTTCTCTCTCTCTCTCTCTCTTTCTATTTCTCTCTTGCCTTCACTCCCCCCACTCTTAGTCAGCTCCAGCTCCAGGAGTTCTCTGACATTATTTTACAGACAGCCCAAAGGCCTGTGCCAGATTCCCCCGGAAGCCAAACTGCCACTTTCAATCACTCAGCACTCCCTGTCTACACCTGGCTGCCGCTCAGTGGGGGTTGCTGTTGTTTATGTAAGGGCCATCGTCCCAAAACAATCAATCAACACATAAACCTGCAAAAACTGACAAGGCCAGTGAGAAAAACAGCCATAAAGACGGCGCAGAGGCAGACAGACAATGTCTTCACATACAGTAAATAACACCTTTATAGCTTTCCTTTACAGCTAAATCCTGTTCACATGGGTAGCACCTTCAATTTGGTTTTTAATCATAGGGATCCATAAAATACTGTTTTCACTACGATGGTGTTCAGTGGATTTTTAATGAGAAATATCTGCAGAAAAGATTCTATGAATACACTACACTCTATGAGAGACTCTCGCAACACATTTTGTAGCTTTTTGTTAAAGCACAAAAGCATACATTCATATTCCTTTTCCTAGTCTTAACTTCTGTATCATTTGAAGGCCTGTCAGACAAAATAGTGTAAATAGAAAGTATCGGTAGAAATATTAGCAATTTATTCTCCCTGCAGTTACCTTTCCAAGTTCATTTTCAAACTAATGTAAGACATTTAACCTGAAGGCTATTTATAAGTTAAAGTCAGTGCCTGGGGAAAAGCTATTGAGACCTTTATGCTTTTCCCTTTCAACAATTTTTTTTCTCTGTAAAAAGCCCCAAGAAAAGAGGGATGGAGGGAGGAGAGGAAGGATGGAGAAGGGCAGAGTGCTCGAGAACGGTGGAGTGCTATAGACTGCCCTCGGAGTTGTAATGGAAGACCTGGTTGTTTCAGCAAAGGCCTTTTCTATTAGTCATGAAACATTACTCTTGTGCTCCATGTGAATAATTGCCACAGGGCTTTAATGATGTGACACTTCTTGTCCAGTGAAATGTTACTGAAGCTGGCTGAAAGGATATGGGTGCCTGTCTTATTGGCAGGCAAATGCCAGGCATCTCTAATCTCTAAGCACCTCAGACACACTATTTTCCTAGCCAAAGACTTCTATACAGGTGCAGTGGCACCCCTTGCCATTAGCTATAGCTCATCTTTTTCATTGCTCTCTCTCTCTCTTCCGTGCTCTCTCTTTCTCTCTCTCTCTCACACACACACACAAGTATTACCATTATAAAAATAGAACAGTAGAAGTACTGAAAAACAGGCTGGAAGAAAGCAGACTGTAATGGCTGCTGCTCAGCAGGTGGTCCACAGCTCACATTTGTGTGTAATTACAGAACCCTTAAAGGACACTCTTCGATTCTGTGTACCCGTAAGCCGATGTTTTTTTTCTCTTTTTTTTTTTTACAAAAAGGACAACAGATATATATATATATTTTCTTATTTATGACCAATGAGGGAGGTTTTTGCTGAGCTTTTTGTGGGAGATTGGGGGGTTCACGCTATTCTTATTCGTAAGCGTTTCCAAGCCAACACAATGTGCTAATTCACTTGGCTGGACTCAATTCTTTGGCTGGTATGAAGAAGAATTAGAGCTCTTTCATGTCCCAGTAATGTCAGTGTGTGTTTTGTAATACTCAGTGTTATTCCCAGTATAGCCCAATATCTGTTGTGTATTCTCATGTACATGATTCAGAAGAGGCAAAGAGCAACCAGAAAAATCACTAGAGGCAAATCAATGCAACCCTCAGGGCTCAGTTCAAAAATGCAAACAGAAACAGAAAACACAAACAAAAACAAAATCACAAAACACACTCCAGCAACTCCTGCAGCTTATTGTATCCCTCCCTCATATGGTTTCACTCTGTTAAATGTGACACTGTGTGCTAGGAGTATTCACTTTACTCAAAGGATACTGCTTTGTTTCTATGGCAACGTCTGTAATAAAACTCTGACTCTCTGTTCAACAGGACAGGAAACAGTTTTTTTTTCTACACATATGTCTCTTCTGTTCATTGTACCTCCCCTTTTCAATCTCTCTGTACCTCATATGCTCTATGCTTTGCAATCCCCCCTCATTCTGTCAACTTCTGCCCTCATCCTCAGCACACACATACACCACACACACACACACACACACACACATTCATGCAAACTTCCCCCACTCTGTTCCATTAACAAGCTTATTCTTGCAGCAAGCCGCTACCCTGTAGTGGGACTGACATCAGAGACAGTTCTGTGTAGCAGTGTTCAATAAAGAGAGCTTTAAGTGCATTCTGTGTGTGTGTGTGTGTGTGTGTGTATGTGTGTGTGTGTTACAGGTGTTCACACGCTATGGGAAGTGCTATACATTTAATGGTGGAGGTGGCGAGACCCCGCGGGTCAGTGTGAGAGGTGGAATGGGTAGTGGCCTGGAGATCATGCTGGACATCCAACAAGACGAGTACCTGCCTGTGTGGGGAGAGTCAGGTAGTGTCTTATGAAGGACTCAAGTGTGTGTGTGTGTGTGTGTGTGTGTGTGTGTGTGTGTGTGTACGTGCCAGCCAGTGTGTGGAAGGAGGGGTGTCTGTAAGTAATAGAATATTCTGTTCAAGAGAGAGATGGAGGAAGATAAAGAGAGAGAGAGATGTAAGGTTATGTGTGAAAAATCTTAGTGTAAATGAGTGTGTACACAGTGCCAACCTCTCTGACACACATCATTAATTCTCTCCTCCCACTGTAGAAGAAACATCTTTTGAAGCCGGGATCAAAGTTCAGATCCATAGTCAGGATGAGCCTCCCTTCATCGACCAGCTGGGCTTTGGCGTGGCGCCAGGCTTCCAGACATTTGTCTCATGCCAGGAGCAGCGGGTGTGCAAATTTATGTGTGTGTGTGTGTGTGAGCGTGTTGTTTTCTATCATCCTTCTCTCTCAGGAGGATTTAAAGGAAGCTGTGTAAGGTCTAAATTTTGGTAGGTGTGTATTTATATCTTAATCTAATGCACTTTGTGTGTGTATGTGTGAATGTGTGTGTGTCTGTGGGTGTGCCTTCAGCTTGTGTACTTACCTCCACCCTGGGGAGAGTGCAAAATGACTGCCATGAACTCTGACTTCTTTGAGGTGTACAGCATCACCGCCTGCCGCATTGACTGTGAGACACGCTACCTGGTAGAGAACTGCAACTGCCGCATGGTGCACATGCCTGGTAATACCCATCTTTAATTTCTTATTTTATTTTTTTTTTATTTATCTATCTCTCTTTTCTCTCTTTCTCTCTCTGTCTCTTGTGTTTCTTGTTTAAAGAATATAGTAATTTCAGTGGAAAATGAAACATGGCAATTTTCTAGGCCAATATGACATGGAACTATACTCTCATTCTGGCATAATAATCAAGGAACTTTGCTACCACACCTGAAAATAGACCCTCCATGTCTCCAATCCAGTCATGTAATGTAAGCCACTGATCTTATGGTACGTTAGCAGAGTTCCTTGATTATGATGCCAGAATGAGAATATAGGCTGGATGAAAAGCAAAACTCAATTGTTTAACTCAAGATGGAGGTGGAAAATTTGTATATTTCCCCAAAGAGTGTCGTGTTTCTTTAATGTTAGTGATAATAGGGTTAGGTTTAGAGTTAGGATTAGATTAAGTCTGAAGCAGTCTTATTAAATGTTGCTCATGCTATTAGTTGTATGATAATGTTGTACACAACGTAATATTTTGTGACACGCTGCTTCCCCCTGCAGGCGATGCCCCATACTGCACACCAGAGCTCTACAAGGAATGTGCTGATCCAGCTCTTGGTAAGGAGCCAAACCTCAAAAAGACCTGGCCTACCTGGGCTCATCAATGACAAAACATTTTACTGGCTTTTACTGGCTTTACTTTGCCCTTCAGGCTAACGTGGCTCTTAACTTAACTGGTCTGTGTATGGCATTGGATGTAATCTACATTTCCCAATTCCACTTCTAAATGTAACCCATCCTCAAAGACATTTTTGGTTGGGTTGAATAGCCAAATAGATTCAAATTGAATGCTAATGAAAACATAGAGTTGTGCATGTGCAGAAAAGCAAATGATGACTCAAGAGTTTGCAGTGTCTCCACAGTGTTATGACAGTAATCACTGTTGACAGAACATTTACAAACCCGCCTGCATCAGTGCAGTTTATTCAGATACTGATTTTCAAAAAGAATTTGTTTATGTTTTTTACTAGTTTCTAGTGATGGGATAAAATAGGTTAGGACTTGAAAGGGTACAGAAAGTTTGAAATCCCCAATAAAAGTTTTAATTTGCAAAGTTTTAAAAATATTTTTAGATCCATATATATTTGTAGTTCGTTTGTCCTTGTTACTAGGCAACCCTAAATTCACGCAGGATTTGAGGTCATTTCTGGCCACAGCTATGTCCCCTTCAGTCACAACTGGCAGGATCGGAGAGTAGACAGAAAGTGAGTGGGAGAGAGAGAGAGAGATGGGGTGGGATGCAAATTTGAATGTCTGTGCCCTCTCTCCATCTGTCTTAGGAAACATTTGGTCTTTCGCCAGGTCAGCATGTGCAATCATCTGAGGATGTTAGGGTTTAGACATTACTGACATCTTAGGTCTTGTTTGAAAATAACAATGTGCTTGTCATAAAATAACCAACTTGAGTGGCCTTCAAATCAGCCTTCAATACATATGCAAAAATGCAGTCCTCATACAAAACCTCACCGTGGTTTCCAGAAGTCTGCCTGCGTATGTACTTGGTATGAATGAGTGGGTTGTTACCAAGTTTTCTATACGTTTATTAGATTTTTTGGTGGAGCGAGACAATGACTTCTGCATGTGTGAGTCCCCATGCAACATGACACGCTACAGCAAGGAACTGTCCTTTGTCAAGATTCCCAGCAAGGCCTCTGCTAAATATCTGGCCAAGAAGTACAACAAAACAGAGGAATACATTGAGTGAGTAGTGTTTCACATTGTGTGTATGTGTGCGTGTGCTTATGTGGCTTTGTATGTGTGCATTTTCCATTTCTAAGTGTAGCCAAGCATATACACTTCCCTGACGATGTACATGCATGTGTTAACATTTGTGGGTGTGTGTGTGTGTGTGTGTGCGCATGTGTTTGTGTGTGTGTGTAGGCGTGTAAATGTGTGTGTGAGTGTTGTGTAAATATGTGAATTACCATTTTCATTTGCCCTTAGGGATAATATCTTGGTGCTAGACATCTTCTTTGAGGCGCTGAACTATGAGACCATCGAACAGAAGAAAGCCTATGAGGTGGCTGGACTACTGGGTGGGTCTTCTCCTGCTCCTCCCACACTCCTATTCTGTCCCCTCTTTACACTCCACTGCATGAATCACACATTCACATGGCTATAAATATTTCAGTGCTATTATGGAGCACACTTCACTCCCTGGGCCTGAACAATTGAAGGTTTACACTACAGGGCTGTACAAGGGATATTTTAGCATTCCTTTGCTGAAGTTCATCAAGGCAGAGTTGTAATTGTAATGTCATTGCACTGTTATTGACATAACTATTTGCATACTATTGTAACGATTTGCACATGTTGTGCATAGGTGATATTGGAGGGCAGATGGGACTTTTTATTGGTGCCAGTATCCTCACTATCCTGGAGCTGTTTGACTACTTATATGAGGTGAGACTCAGGGTAGGACAGTGTGGGGGAGAGCAAGTTGGGGGTTGAACTCTGCCCGGGTTTTATTACAGTAAGTAATGTTAACTCTTATGCTCTGTGTGTGAATGTGTGTGTGTGTGTGTGTCTGTGTGCCTTTGTTTCCCTCAGGTGATCAAATACAAGTTATGTCGCTGCTCTGACAGGAAAGACTCGCACAGTGCTGTAAGCAGTCAGGGAGCCGTGCTTAGGCTGGATGACGTCAAATGTCACATGACTCATTATCCATAGCTTTGGGTTCCTATCAGTGGCTACTACTTGGCCATCTTCTCACTCCAGAACCAGCCAGCACTTCAGATTCTCATCTTCTGGGGTCTTTTATGAGCAACTTGCTTGTGAGGACCTCAAGGACCAAAATTTGACACATTCCTGTATTAGGTTATGTTCTGAAGTACCTAGCTTGTCAAATTCTGGAAGGTTTTTAGATCCTTTGTTCTAGCATTCTTTTTGTTTTGGTTTGCCTGTTTTGTGGTCAGTAGAAAGCGTTTTGTAAAGACTTTATCATGAAAAAAGCTTACAGCTTTGACTGTTGTGAAGGTTGAAGGTGAGGATCCTCCCTGATCAGTGACACTGAGATTGATAACCCTTACTACAGGTCACCACATTCACTTTAAAAATAAAAGTCACATCCAAAAATCTGCACTATGCAAGAATGTAATTCTTACAGTTTGTCTGTAATGTCCATCTAAAAGCATCTTGAAAACTACAGGTTTTGATTGAATGGATTATAAAAGTTGTGGAAGGTCCTAGATGATCACATAGAAATGGAATGAAATTAGTTAGTTTGGCTTCACTCACTGATCCTCTTCTTCCTATTTCAACTGAAGAGCAAAGACCCAAATGTACAGTTAAAGAAGGAACCCCTCAGTGCATTAATATATTTGAACCTTGAAGCTAGAATGATGAGCTCAGTGTGATTCAATGATCCGGGCACTGATCTCTCAAGCCTCTACTATGGGCTCTAACTCAAGGCAATTTGGACATGAGCAGAACTCTGGGAAAGCAGGCATTTCTCAAAGTGTCGACCCATTTCCACAAAGAAGTAAAGGCATTTGAAGTGCTTGGTCAGCTTATTGTATGTGTGTGTGTGTGTGTGTATGTGTGCTGTCTGGCTGCATATGTGTGTGCACTGGCTTCCTGTAAGCAAAAAAATGATGTTGTTAAAATGTGTTATACCGTTTGTGGATGTCGATGTTTATGGTATTGTTTTCGTAACTAAACATCATGAAATTCAAGTGTTGTCCTGAGATGTTCATGCATCCACTGCAGAACTGCATGGAATCCCATCGTTTGTCAAATGTGTGTTGGCATGTTTGTAAGTGTGTGTGTATGTATGGAATAGATTTTTGTCTATCTGTGTATACGTGAGGATGTTTGTGTATGTGTATACGTGTCTGTGTGTATGTGTGTGTGTGTGTGTGTGTGATAGAGAGACAGGAAAAAGAGCGAGAGAGAAAGAAGCTATCTATGCTGCACCTGTGTTGTTTGCAGTACTTGCATGTTTAAAATGACATGTTGTCTATACCCGACTCAGCAACATTGCCTGCATTGCCTTTCACAGCAGAGGTGATTTAGTTTGGACACTTTCTGTCCTGTCTCCTCTGAAAATTCCTTGAGGAGCTAAAGTGACACTTTGCGATAAGATATAAATATAATAAACATACAAAGTGAAAAATAAATTTAACATGAGGTACTGGTATACATTTGACTTTATAGCAAAAGCTGCAGAATCATTTCGAATAATGCAGTGCATTAAAACGACAGGCTTATAGTTTACACTGAAAATTGTATTTTTGTTCTCAAAATGTATTTTCATACTCTTCATCTGTCCACTGCAGACTTCTGGCACAGAAGCTGCTGTGTGTGAATCTGATAATACATGCTAGGAAGTAAATCCACATAATATTGTGTATTACTGGAAGTCTGCTCTGGTCTGCCAGTAGCTAACCTTTAAATAAAAGGCCTTTGACAACTGGCCAGCGCCTAGCACTATGACCTTAAGGTTGAGCATATTGCTCTAGTCATAATCTAATGAATCTTATCCGTCGGCACCGTGAGAATCCACAGATGTGGGCATCACAATGCCTACATACACTTGGACCGGGGCATGTAAAGTGAGCTTAAGGTCAGTGTACGACTCCCCACGACTGCCTTGCAACTGCACGGTGGGCACACTCACCCCTCCTCCAACCACTACTCTCCCTCACTGCCACTAACATTTCCTCCTGCACCTCGTTACTGAGGGGAACAGACACAGGAAACGTGTTTCTGTGTTCTCTGTTTTAGAAGGCGAGTCTTGGGATGAGGGTTAACAATGTGGCCCGCCACATCATCATAAGGCCTTAAAGGGAATCTTATTTTTTTTTTCTTATAGGCAATGCCTACCTGCATTTGTAGATGAATTCAGTAAATTCTTTCTTTATCACTCTCACTTTAGACGTTCAGGCCCTGCCTAAGGAGCCCAATGCCTGTGTATCTTTGTTTTGTAGATATTTTTCTTTCTTATTAGGACAGTGATACAGTAGCATCAATATTGGAATTGTGTTAGTGACCTCCTTTTCAAGGATTCAATGGACCTTGTTTAAAGCATACTTGTTTTTTTAACATGGTTGATGTGGTTGCTGTGGTTACTTGAATATGTTTTTGATGTTTTTTACATATAGTTTAATTTGTTAGTTGAGATGTTTGATTCAAATGATGTGCTTAAATAAAAAAGTAAATATTTCTGTTATCTTGTGTGAACAATTTTGTTTCACAAACATTTATACGTGCAGTCCATATATGGACAAATGTATGTAATTTGAAAAATGTAAATAATTGTTTACACACAAACACACAAAGTTTGAGGTAGGAAAATAGTGGAAATCAGGAATATCAGGTTTCTCAAGCTGTTTCGTTGCTTGACTTGTCCTGAGTCTTTTTATTTGCTTTCAAATACTGCATTACAGCATTGCTGTTAATCAAAGAACAACTTGTTCCTGACACTGTCAGTAGCTGCACAATCCCACAATCACAAACACTGGACAGCTTAACACAGTTATCTCAGTATTTTTGTGTCGATGACTCTGATATAGTCCATTCCCACACTCAGTGCAAAGGTTTAAAATATTAGGTGTGTGGGGGTAATGCTTCATGAATTTACAGTTACAATTCCTATCCAGATGTGCTAACACCACAGACACATTAAATAATATGTTCTAAATGGAGGCATATCAGAATCAGAATTTCAAATATGGGTTATTCTACCTCTTAGAGACATAGTCAGTTTGTCAGTGTCAATTTTGGTAAAATTTTGGTGAGGTTATTTTATCAGGTAGGCTACCTCCTCCCTCCTGCATTTGGTTGACTGAGAAAAACCAGAGATATTGTGGGAGAAGCATGGTACAAACAGCTGCTGAACCTGTTCTATTGTCACTAAAAACATTGCCACTCGAGCTTTAGAGAGTCAGCACACACTAGGGTCCACAAATCATAGTGCTTTACTGGTAAACATTGTCAACATAACCTCAATCCAGAGTCCACACACTCACAATGCTCTCAGAATGACCAGGCCTACTTTTGCAGTGTAACATTTTGTGCCCCAAGCCATTCCTCAAACATCATGGTCTTCTGATCCTTTCAGATGGTTATATGCCCAAACGTCTAATGCATGTATGTGTAATTTACCTACTCCCATTCTTTCCCTGTCTATCAAAAACAGATGGTTGTTTAATAACAGTTGTCCGATCTGTGCTGTGATCCAAGAAGGGGGCTATTATTTGCACTGGGCAGGAGTATTGCGCATAGTCAGCGAACGTGCCAATGGTGAACAAAGTTCAGCGGAGTAAAGTAGTCCTCATGCATTTATTATGTTCTTTTCTGAGGCTTTTTCTGAGTGGGATGTCAAAGGTGTCCATATAGCAAGAATTTGTGCCAGAAATACCAAGAAATGTCGTAATTTTGGTTAGATTTCTATTCCTCACTACAATTAGTTTATTTAGCCTACCTTCGACCCAGCAGCAAATAACAGAACGCAAAAACGTGGGTGGAGTTTAAGTTTCCCATCTCACTGACCAATGAGTCGGAGGGGCGGGGATTGTCGCATAACAGGCTGAGCTGGTGCTTGTCGTTGACTGAAATTTACATCTTATAGAGTGGATACCCAACAGTGCGGCAAGTCCCGTGACAGGAGCGCAATGGCCTCTCTCAAGAAAGTTTGTATTGTTGGATCTGGCAACTGGTAAGGTTTGACTAAAAGAGTTTCTTTGGGCACGATTGATCTGTTTTCACTTTGTTTTCACAGCTCAGACTCAGACATGAGTGATAAATATTAGTAGTCGAACTGTTTGTAAATGGACTAATGATTTATTAACATTAATGTTGAACTATTGTTATGATCAATTCCACTTGAAGGCAAGATATGCTGGTTCTTGCTATGTTGGTATCGAGTAGCCCCCCTTTAATCATGTACATGTTTCTATTCAACAGGTGCACAATGTTTATTTGGCAACATATGTGTACCCGTAAATCAACATAGTTCAGCTATTGTAGTAGGATCAGTAGGATACTGTGCTATGACTGAATTCTCTGTCGTCTGTAAGTGGGCATTTTGACGTGGCTATAGAAGTGTACTCATGGATTGCATTCTAAGTGAATGTTTTTGTCTAGTTGGCATACTTAACGATGTTCATCATGTATGTATAAAGCTAACGGCACAATTAATGCACAATGAACAGTTAATTAGTTAATGTACAACTGTACAATTAATACAATGTTAAAGCTATAATAATTTATATGTGAGTGTATGATGCATGAAATAACAGAACATCTCAGCACTGCACTTTTGCACTTTTTGAAGTGTTTCTGAAGCAGAATAACTTGACAGAGCAGAATAGTATAATCAGGAAAACATGTTTGACTTACATTTTAGTGTGACTGAGTGCATTTTTTAGTCACATGAATTTGTAGGGGGGCCATCAGCATCTTCTCTCAGGTCGCTGACATTGTGCTCTTCACTTCCCCTTCTCTTACCAGGGGTTCCGCCATCGCCAAAATTGTGGGAGCAAATGCAGCCAAGAATCCAAAGTTTGACAATGTCGTCAACATGTGGGTTTTTGAAGAGATAGTTGACGGACGCAAGCTGACTGAGATCATTAACTCAGACCACGAGAACGTGAAATACCTCCCTGGGCGGAAACTTCCAGACAATGTGGTGAGAGTCTGCATCATGTCCATATACCTCCATCGTCTGGAGAGAGGGTGCACTGGTGCATAAGCTTAGCACTGTTTCTCAGCCCTTGTGTGTGTGTGTGTGTGTGTGTGTTTGTCAGTTGGCAGTGCCAGACTTGGTGGAGGCAGTCACTGGAGCCGATATCTTGGTGTTTGTGATTCCACATCAGTTCATTGGGAGAGTGTGTGACACCATTAAGGGGAAGATCAAAAGGGATGCCCTTGGACTGTCACTCATAAAGGTACTCTCTCTCCCAATATAACTGACACCTTCTTCACTAAATATCCATAGAATATCTGTATCAGTATCTGTATCAGTTTACTCTCAGAGTAGACAAGTAGTGTTCTCTCTTGCACAAATTCTCTTTGCTTTTAAAATGGTGAAATATGGATAATGTAACTATAGGGGGACAGAGGTGAGTCAGGCTTCTTGTCAAAGCTGTCTGTACATTTCTCCCTTGTGGATCAAGGTTCATGGCAAAAAGCTCTGACATATGACCTAGTTAAAAACAAGAAGATTTTTTCCCCCTTGGTGGCTTTGTGGTTTGCAGTGTGGCTGTTGGTAAAAGAGTCCATTTTGTGTCACACAGGGGGTGGATGAGGGCCCTGATGGCCTGAAGCTGATCTCTGTTGTAATTCAGGAGAAGCTGGGCATCACCGTCAATGTTCTGATGGGTGCCAACATTGCCAACGAGGTAGCAGATGAGAAATTCTGTGAGACAACAATAGGTAAGATCAGGACATTGCACTCTTATCTGTGTGTGTGTGTGTGTGTTTGTGAGAGTGTGTTAAGGATAGTGAATGAATCTATTTCTTGAATGTCTCTCCCAGGCTGTAAGAACAAGGACGACGGTGTTTTATTAAAAGAGATGATGCAGACAAAGAACTTCCGCATCACAGTGGTGGAGGAGTCGGACGTGGTGGAGATCTGTGGAGCACTCAAGGTAAAACGTCGGCCCATCTGCCTACATTCATATCTTCCCTTAGTGATTCCGCTAATGTGAGGCAGAGAGCACTTGTGATTTATTTGTTGATGAGTCAGCGACTGGGCAATGTCCTACAGTACATAATTTCAAAACCATGGAGAGTTTAGAGAAAGGATTAAGGATTACCCGTGGACTGATTATACATGCTTTTTTTTGGTCCAAGAGAAATGATCTGATTTGGTTGGTTTAGTCTACCCTTAGTGTTGATCATATGAGGCATGCATGTGTTTTGTTGGGGATACTCAATGTAAGAAATATGTAAGAAATATTGAAGTATGTCTTCTTGATAGACTTTAAGTGAACTGAAATAAATGCCACTGGTTTTATCATGCTTTTGTAGAATATAGTGGCCGTGGGCGCGGGCTTTTGCGACGGACTGGGTTACGGTGACAACACCAAGGCGGCAGTGATCAGGCTGGGCCTGATGGAAATGATTGCCTTCACGCGCATCTTCTGCACCAAGGGGACCGTCTCCCCAGCAACCTTCCTGGAGAGCTGTGGCGTGGCCGACCTCATCACCACCTGTTATGGAGGACGCAACCGCAAAGTTTCGGAGGCCTTCGCCAAGACTGGGAAGGTAAGTAACGGATAATTGTCAGTTTTGGCTAGGTTTAGATGTCATTAAATGTGTGATAAACAAAAATAAAATTCAGCTGGAAGGTGTTGGACCATGACCCAGTTTGTTCAGAAGTACTGTTATGTAATTTTAGGCCCCGTCTGATCTTACTGCTTCTCTTATTTTGTATTTGACATCTAAAGACCAATTTTACATTATATGGTTGAAGAGGTTGGACAGCTGATCTATCAGTCCAGTTGTGATGTGCAGATATGGGAAAATGACATCACTGATGGTCAGAAAGTTATCTACAGATCAGTATATGACCAAGTGTACGTCTGAATTTTACAGCTTGTATTTGGATCTACTTATGCTCAAAACAGTGGATAATCTACTGTGGGTAATCTAATCAGCTATTTGAGAACCCCTGATGTAGGTAATTTCAAGTTATCTCAATTCAAATGTCAGTGATCAATGGTATTGGCCCTACTGAGTGATATAACAATGTAAGTTCTTTCTTCACTCCTTTTTTTCTTTCATTTGCTTTTGTTTTATCTGTGGTGTGTAAACATTTTTGATGTGTTTGTGGCTCTTTGACCTCTGACCTCTGACCCTGTGTGTAGTCTTTAGAGGAACTGGAGAAAGAGATGCTGAATGGGCAGAAGCTTCAGGGTCCAGCCACTGCAGCTGAGGTTCATCACATTCTCAAACACAAAGGCCTGCTGGACAAGTAAGGACTGTTAAAGTTACAGTATCAACAGTATTATAATACACAAACACACACACACAAAGATCCATACAAGGACACTCTCACTTACAATGTATCAGATTACATACACTTGCAAGGTTCTCGTGGACCTAGAAGAACAAGTCAGCAATATGAAATGCTGGACTAGCCAGCCTAACTTGCACTAAATGCAACTGACAGCAGTGGGAGGATGGGTATGCATATCTGTCTGCACTTTTAAATCACTGTCCTTGTTCTCTCTTTTTAAGGTTCCCTCTCTTCCATGCCGTCTATGAGATATGTTACCAGGGCCGCCCAGTCAAAGAATTCATTGACTGTCTACAAAACCACCCAGAGCACATGTAAGCCAGCTCCTTAGGAGGCCAGGAGCTGTGTGTGTGTGTGTGTGTGTGTGTGTACGCACAAAGCTCTCTATCTCTATCTTTGTCCATCTTGCCATGGTGAAGTTGAAGTCTAGTCCAGATTCTCTCTAAGAACCATCACAGGACACTTTTCAGATTCTTCACTCTCATTCACTCACACATACATAGTTTATTCTCCTGCAACACGTGTAGTCATTTTTGGTTGGCCCTCAGATGGTTCTGTTTGGATAACTAAAAAATACAGGCACCACGTTGTGTGGAAAAGGTATGTGTCTGTGTGTGTGTGTGAGTGAGTGAGAGAATGAGAGACTGGGTATTCTAGACCTCCGCCCTTGACCTGTAACCGTGATAACTGACTGTTTTCCCTGTGATCACTGAGGGCAGCTATGAGACAGACACATCCATCTTCAGTGATTCATCTCAGCTCTGTCTAACGCACAAGTTTCACTGGTAGTGCTGGACTTGCCTTACGTCTCATGCTTGACCCAATCACCAGTATTAATGGAAGCCAAAGAATGACAGATAATTCAGTGTTTCACTCCCATTGTGCCTTTAAACCTTGAACATGATGAGGTCCCCTGCCTGTGTACCATCTTATTTTTTTTATGTTTATAATAAATACATGATGTCACAATAAATTAAAATAATGATGAATTTATTGACACTTTTAGTCAGTGTCTAAAGTTTAAATGTTTGAAAACACACTGGTAAAAGACTGAAATTGAGAAAATTGTACAATGTATAGACCATCAATGGTAAAAAGTGTGTGTTTGGTAGCCTGGAAATTGTGGGTTTGAATCCCGGCTGCCACCATTGTGTAATTGATTGTTGACAAATGTAAATTGCTTTGGATAAAAGCGTCTGCTAAATGCATGAATGTTAATGTAAATACCAAGTGGTAACCTAAAGGTAGACTGAAATCATCCTTTGAAATGCCATCATGATGATCATCTGTGTTCATGATTCCATGCACCTGAACAAGGTTCCCTCTGCCTTGAACAGAAATACACCACAGCATGACACTCCTACTACCATGTTTAACTGGAACTGGAAGAGTGGTCTTAGCCTCTCCCTCACCAGACCATAGCACACAATTTCAAACCCATCCTACATTTTAAACATTCATGGGAAAACTTCAGTCTGGGTTTGAAGTGCTTCTGTGTGAGAAATGGAAGTATCTAATTTGGTGTGATCAGCCTGAACTTGACCTTTGATCAGACTTAACTTGATGTGACTGTTCCTTATACTTTTTAGGAAGGAAGATGGAGGCTTTCAACCCTAAATACACTGTCTGCATTTAAACAGGGTGGTGAGACCAAAATGCTGGGCACATTATAATTCTGCAAGACAAAATTACAAAACAAAACACAATAAAAAAATTCAAAAAACATCAAGTGAATACGTAGACATTCATACAAAATATGAGATGCAAACCAGTAAAATGAAAAGACAACAAAAGAATACTGTTGTGAATTGCCTTTTGGGCCACATTCTGTAAACGTCACAGACGTGAGCTGTAATAAAATGGGGCTTTGTTGAGCTGCGAGATGACGATGACTTAGTATCTGATTCTGGAGCAGCTGTCCATCAGATCAAAATAATCTTCACCCATATCATTATACTGCAAACTAAAAGAAAAACAAAAAAAAAAAAACAGATTGGTGCGTGTCAAATGCCTCTCTTGTATACTGACATAAATCTATGTTTGAATGCCAGTGCCCTAAACCAAAGACATAACTAGCATAAAGATATTGGCTCAATGACAATGCCCTCCCTAAGCCTGAACCCCAAAAAGAAAAACTGGCATGAATCAGTCAATTATGGCCTTAATTCATGCCAGTTAAAGGAGAAACTTGTGTGAATCAATCCATAACCCTGTTATTCGAGGTCACAGAGTGGTCTTGGTAGGAAAAAGAATGAGAAAAGGTGATACAACAGACACTAAATAGCAAATCCTGAGCTAAAACTAAATGAGTGGGGCACAGAAATTCACTTTCGGTTTCATTTCACTATGCCCCATTCAGTTAACTTTAGTTATCCTTTCGCTATTCGGTCTATGTGGTATCAAATTTTCTGGTTCCTATTCCTGCAAACAGCACTCAGTGACCTCAAACAACAGTGGTCTTGACTGATTCACACCAGATTTCCAATTTAAGTCTTTGAATTTAGCCAATTAAATATTTAAGACTTCAGAGTATACTGCCTACACTGTAAAAAATAACTTCCTTTTATTTGTGATAACTTACAATTATTTGACAGAATAACTACAGAATATGGAAATTGTTGTGTTAACTATTTTTTTTGTGTTTTGAGGTCTGAACTCATTATCACAACTCATTATCTTAAATTTGGTCAACTTAAAATAGTTAGGTAGCCCGGACACTAACTTTTTAAAGTTAAAACCATGATTTATTTTTTACAGTGTAGAGTGGGATTCAGGGATGCTGCTGTGTCCACTCACTTGAGCTCCTTGAGGCCAGGGCAGCCCTTAGCCAACTGGACCAGGCTGGGTACAGAGGAGTCTGTCAGAGAGTTGTTCTTTAGGATGAGAGTATTCAGAGAGCCATGGGACTTCACTGCTTCACACAGCTCCACCACACAGTCATCCGTTAAGCCAATCATCTCTAAGCTAACACACACACACACATATTAAAAAATCCAGCACTGTCACTGGTCAATAGAATAACTATGTAGAAATAACACATGGAGCTAAAATATAACAACATGAGAAAATGCACTTATTGTTGACTGGAGAGGGATTGCAAGCATAATGATCTTACCCAACCACACACACAAACACTTATACCACGTAGACATCCATCAAATCAGTGTGTGTATGTGTGAGAAACACGAGAGGGACGTCAGAGTCATGCCAGAAGTTTCTAGAGAACCTACCTTACGAGTAGCAGGTTTGTGTGTTTCTGTGGGTGTGTGGGAGTTGGTGGGTTGTTGGAGAGAAGTACCATGGTTGCTCAGGAAGTAGTTACAGAGTAAAGAGTATGGCTGTATCCTAGTGTTCCTCTTACCTAAACCCTGAACCCTAAAAGGTTTAACTGGCTTGAATCACACAATTACAAAGACAGTTTGTGCCAGTTATGTCGGGGTACAGGGTGTACAGTAGGTCTTAGGGGCCACCTTGGAATTCATCCTATGTGAATCCCAAATCCTCCTGTGAAAAAAACCCTGTGTCCTGAAACCTCAATGACAAGAATCAGACAATCATGGGGTCTATTCATGCCACATAAGTATTTGAGGGTTCAGGGCTAAGGAGGGAGGGGAGACACGGGTATTCAGCCTACATGTGTGGCGGTACGGGATGTGGAAGCCACTGCTACTCACTCCAGGTCTTTTAAGCTGGAGTCGCCGTGTTTCAGGGCACTCCATATGTGTCTGGCTCCTTGGTTGCCCACGTTGTTCAACCCCAGAGCCAGACCCTGCAGCTTAGAACCCCCACGCAGCACTTCCTCAAGGGCACTGAACACCGGCAGGGTCAGCTCACAACGTGTCATACTAGAACAACACACAAACACACAAACAAACATTATGCACAGATACAAACATTACAACAACACTGCAAACATTACATTTTAAGCCTCACAATTTTATGCAATGTTCGTCCTTCCAAATTTTTGGGATTTTTTTTTCATGATTCTTCACAACAACTGTGATTGCTACCTGAGACTGATGAGAGAACATCCTGGACTTTTAAGGCTTTCGCAGAGCGATATCGCCCCCTCCTGGCCAAGCTCGTTACAGGACAAGTCCAGTTCTGCCAGTGAGCCTCCTGAGCGTACAACAGCAGCCAGAGCCGCACAGCACAAGCCAGTCAGCCCACATTCAGTAAGACTGAAACACACACACACACACGGTTTGTTTTGGTCCGGCTTTGAAGCAGTACATAATCAAGTGTAACAATTGTACATAATCCTCAGGATATGTTGTGGTTATAACATGATGTGATGATGATGTACTTCATATTATCACTGTCCACAGTCAACATCGGACTATCTGTCAGAATGAGAAGCCTGGATGCAGCTGCGTTCTCCATATAAATTGTGTCTGATTAAACAGCATGTTCATTCCAGTACTATTACAACAAGTTGACTATGTGCATGTGAGCACGTGTATTACTTGAGTGTGCGTATCTTGCAGCCAGGGTTGCTCAGGCCACATGAGAGAGAGATCATGCCGGGGTCACACAAGTCATTTGTGTTCAGATCAAGGGATGTTAAAGAACAATGACCACTGCTCAAGGCCTCAGACAGCGCATCCATGGAGCCCCCGGTAAGATCACAGCTGTGAAGACTAATCACACACACACATTCAGTTAAACTCCACCAACTCCACTTACACCATTAAACTCCACTTACACCATTTAGTCCTTAAAGCACACTGGGGGAGAGGTGCGCACACGCATGCTAGGCGTACCTGAGCTCTTGCAGCTTGCACTGCTGGCTCCTCAGTGCGTTGCTAAGCTGTGCCAGTCCAGCATCGGTGAGCTTGTTCCCACGCAGATCCAGAACACGCAGCTCACAGACCGAAAGAGCTGAAGACAGGTCCTTACAAACCCCAGCCGTGAGGTTGCACACAGGGACACTACAGGTACCCACATGCACACATTTACACACTTACATCATGAGCAGTAGTTAATGCAGATAGCAGACACAAACATACTTTCAGTTTGATTTTCCTATGCTACATTTTCTGGTTCTTTTCCTCAAACAACACGGCTATTGACTGAGCCACACCAGATCTCTCCTTTAACAGTTCCATGCAATATTGGACAGTGGGCGGGTGTTCCTTCTAAACTGAGATCTGAGAAATGAACAGGCTTTGTCCAGGCTAGGCTAAATACTGTAACCCCTGGCAATGCGGAGTGTGTGATAAAGATACTTTCTGAGGCAACAAGCAACAGGCAATGAATCCAACTTGTATGTGACTGGTGGTATTAAGTGTTTCTGTACCGGAGTGTGTGTAGTGGGGAGTCTGTGAGTGCAGGAAACAGCACACAGAGGCCCTTGTCTCCCAGCCTGGAGTAGGATAGGTCAAGCTCGGTGGTGACTCCCCCTTTCAGGCCCTCTGCCAGATGGGCAAGGCACTCCAGAGTCAGGTCGCTCTGACTCAACCTGACATACACACACACACACAGAAAAACACACAAACACACACAGTGTGTTTAGTAAGGAAAAGACATGGATTATATAGTGTGAATATAAATGCAAGTAAGTCTCAGGTTCATCTAGAATAGTTACTGGGTATAATGCTACCCAGTGCAACATGGTTCGATTCTAAAATAACAACTCAGCTATTAGGCTGGTGCTTGATCCAACTTGGCAACAAATTAACGAGTCCATTTTTCTTCTCCTTATCATTTCTAGGCTAGTCTGCCTTACTGTTAAATGATTTCAAATAGAGTTGTACAGAGGTCTTTCTTAGGGGAGTAGATAGCTTACCATGCTATTTGGCTAATCTAACTAACCAGTTTACGTAAGAACAAAAGTTTACGCTTTCCAACTCATTGTCTGGCGTAAGAGCTGCTAGTAACAAGGTCACTGCTCATGGATTTCAACATATTGCGACACAATTGCTACATTTGTGTTAAAACTTGGTGTGCTGTGCTAACCCCCAAAGAACATTTCTGCACCAGAAGGAAAACACAGGAAGACAACTGCCCTGTGGCTTGCGATGGGTTCTGTGTTCACTTGACCTCATGTGACCTGAGGCTATGGTAATCCAATGTAGTGTCATTACATCAAGGGTGTAGTGAGTGTTGGAGGCAGGGGTACGTAGTCTCTCCACTTCTTGGAACAGATCATTTATGTATTTCTTTTTTAATATTAGGTATTTATGTATAACCTTATAAGTGGACATGTCAAGCAAACCTCTCTAATAAGCCCTCTATTGACACTACAGGATGACCATAATCATGCAGTGATACTATTGACATAGGAGGTGCATGTGACTTTCTTTGCAATTAGGCCTGCATCATTAAAATAGCGTACCCCCATTTTAAAACTCCTGACTACACCTCATGCCTTACATGATGCTTTGAGCCCGCTTAAAGATTGGGAGCAACAGGGAGGTATGATCACTGGTCAGGTTTCTGCTGTTGTAAAGGTTTAGCTGTTGGACCTCTACAGCACAACTCAGCACGTAGCTCAGTGCCATGCAGTCTGTCCTTCCCAGACCACCGTAGCTCATCCCCAGTCTTGCGCTCGGGCTGCTGATGCTTCGAAGCACCAACGCTGGGTTCTGTGTCTCCCTCAGCAAGCGGAAACAGTGCAGATGTCTTGTTTTGAAGCAGCCATCCAGGGTCTCCCGGGTATGAGTTTCCAGCCAGCACTGGAACTCTGCTGCCTGTGCCTCAGCATAGCTAACTTCCAAGAGCTCTTCCAGGGGTGCTCGCTGGGACGCATCAGACAGCCCGGCCACAAACATATCTACCAGGCTAGCCCACACCCTCTCTGCTGGATTCAGCTCATCCTTGTTCAGATCGGGCATCATCTCCTCCATGCCCCTTTCCCATCCGCAGTGCTCCAGGAAGAAGCTGATAGCCACAAGGAACTGTTTCATCATGGGACACCGGAAGACGAATGTGTGGTCGAAACACTCGAGCAGGAAGACGCGCAGCAAAGGAGAGGAGATGAAGGGCTCCAGACCGCACGACTGCAGATTCTGTTGGGAGGTAAAAATGTCTTCCATAAGGGAGCAGTCCTGCGCCAGATGGGCCAACCCACGCATAAGCGTTTGGGCAGGGGGCATCTTCTGAGTGGCATCTGTCTCCGAGCTGGCGGCCCTGGAGGTACTGGGCCTCAGGATGAGGACAGTGACCTGAGCCAACAACTGTGTGAGAGTCTCAGGCAAGGCTGCTCCTCCTCCGTCCTGGCGCAGGGCACGAGCCACAGAGGCCAGTGTCCAGCAGAAAAGAGGCATGCTGCTGAACTCGTACGGCCCAAATGCACGCTCACACAGCTGGGTCACCTCAGATGCCAGGTGCCCCTTGTTGACGTCGTCACTGCGGAAGAAGCTCTGGAAGAACTGGCTCCTCTGAGCGGGGGAAAAACCCAACACCTCCACAATCTTTCCCCCAGCAGGCACAGAATCCAGGTCTGGCACACATCTGGATGTTACGACGAGGGAGGCATCTGGCAGCAGTGCTCCATGTACCAGGCAATGGAGCAGATGGTGGATAGGAACTGGGAGCCAGGGGTCGGAGCATAATGTGATGAGTTCCTCGTCAGAAGGAGGGACCAGCAGCTCGTAGACACTGGAAGAGCAAGGAGTTTTTTCCAGCCCATCCAGGAGCAGCAGGAGCCTGTGCTGGGTGGAGGAGGACTGTTGTTCCTTCAGAATATGAGAGAGGGTCTCAGAGGAAAGGTGAGGGTGGGCCAAGAGCAGAAGTTTTTCCAGTGACAAACAAACTCTCTCATCTACAGACCCCGACTCCCTCACTTTGTTTGCCCACGCAGCCATGCACTCACTGATACACACACGGAGGAGCAGATCGTACCTCTGCAGCACCTGGGCCTTTGCCCAATCCTGTGCCAACTTCTCCACGTACACACTCTTCCCTGCCCCTGTCGGTCCTGCCAAAACCACCACCTGCCGTCTTCCCCACGGGGTGTCATCTGGAGCCAGCGCACTCGCGATGACATTATCTAACACTTGTCTCCTCTTGTCCTGCTCTGTGAGTTGTTCATCATCAGGGCAGCTGATGGAAGCAGTCAAAGTCGTATACTGGTCTCTGAGAAGCACATCGGCAGAGGACTGACGGCTCAAAAAAGACTCTCCCCCCTCTGAAGTCAGCGAGGGCGCCAGCAGCGCCTGACGCTGCGCAGATCGGGCATCTGTCAGAGAACGAGATTACATTTAGCACAAGACTGCTGGCGAAATAATAACAGTAGCCTAAAACATGTTCACGTGCACAAAGAGCACCAACTTACAACTGTCCTTCTGTAGAGACCGACTAGCACGACGAAAATGCATAGGCTATTATGTAAAAAAAGTAGGCTACCGACTTACTTAGCCAAATGACCGTGCTGTCATTACCATCTTGAGTCGTTGCCATCACCTTCCCTTTGCAAGACACGTATTAAAATAAAACGAACTTCAAACTTTAGGCGCTTCAAAAGTCAAACATCAACAGCGCACTCAAACACAGAGGATAGATATGAGGAAGGAAAGGAAGTGGGTACTGCAATATCCCGTAACCCGGCTAGAGTCCAAAACACTCCCTACAAAAATGAATTACAGGCCTACTCGCGTGACATGGAAAATCGTCTTGAACTAGCCTTCACTTAGCCTTCTAGCACATTTAATGCGAATGTGTGAAATGGTCCAGACAAAAATAGATATGTGCACATGCAGGTCGCGCGTGCATGCCTCGTCCACAGACACTAGACTAGTGGAGAATAAAAAGACAGTGATTTTTGCCACTAGGTGTCACCATTGCACTCCAAGTCAGTGTCTTGTTTGATTTCAGAAGTTTCCTTTCATTTATTTTTTATTTTTTGGTGGCTAAGCAACGAAGCAGGAGATTATTCAGACTATTCATCCTTCTCCTATTGAAGTCTATGGCAGTCCATAGAACCGGTTGGTATAAAGTTTAGCACACTGATTTGGGCACAATTCCCTGGTTATTCTCAACCTTTTTCATCAAGCCCCTTCCAACTGGTCAAACCTTTAAACCATGCGGCCGATTTTTCAGAGGCGAACATAGTACCACCATGCTTGACTTTAGGCAACGGACAGTTGTCCTGGTGTTCACCAGGGTGTTGCTACGCACGCTGGACACCATCTGAGCCAAACAAGTTGATGTTGGTGTCGTGTACTGAGGACAAGTACTTCAAGAACATAGATTACTGGAACCATGTCCTGTGGTTTGATGAGACCAAGATAAACTTCCTGAGGTTGTGTCCAGCGTGTGAGGCGGCACCCTGGTAGGCACCAAGACAACTGTCCCTTGCGTAAAGCCAAGCATGGTGGTGGTAGCATCATGGTCTAGGGCAGCGTGAGTGCTTCTGGCATTGGGGAACTGTCATTCATAGAGGGAAACATGAATTCCAAGCAAAGCACGATCTTCTCTCACATGTTAATGACCTTAAACACACCTCCAAGATGACAACTGCCTTGCTAAGGAAGCTAAAGATTAAAGTGCTGGACTGTACCTAAACCAATCTGAGCACCTCCTTAAGCAGAAGGTGGAGGAGAGCAAGGTGTCTAACATCCACCAGTTCTGTGATGTCACCATGAAGGAGTGGGAGAGGATTCCAGTGGAAACCTGTGCAGCTCTGGTTAATTTCAAGCCTGTAGGGGTTAATTCAGTGCATAATAATGGTGCTCACAGAAAGCATTGACAGTTTGGGCATAATTTGGACATGTTTGCTGTAAGGTGTACTCAATTTTGTTGCCAGATGTTAATGGCTGTATGTTGAGTTATTTTCAGAGGACAGCAAGGCTGTACTGCTATACAAGCTGTACAATGAGTCCTTTAAGCTGTATGAAAGTTTAATCTCTATAGTATAGTATTTCATATTATTATGAAAAGATATGACAGAATATTTGCAAAAATGTGAGGGGTGTACTGACTTTTGTGATATACCGTACCTGTTGAAATTGGGCATAGTTTTCTTTTTTTCCCCTTTTAATTGCCAACAGGCAAATTCTCACGATCATCCAATCAGCCCACATGGAACTAGTTCTGTGGTTATTAGTCTTGCTTTTCCACCATCAAAAGTAGTCCACCCTTCTACATTTCAAACATTCCTTTGTGATCAAATGTCAATCTCCATCAATCTCTAATAATTGTCAACCTACAATAAGACAACAATCTAAAATGGTGGACAATTTCACTTAGATGTACAGTTTTTCCTCTGTTGCTTTGGAATCAGTTCATTTTCATCATTAACATTTGTACTACAGCGTGTTTTTCAAAACTGTGATTACAAACTGCAAAATATGCCAGTCAGTATTAGCACAGAAATCTAGACATGGCCTTCTGCGCAACAGTACAGCAGTTCTTCCTACGAACTGACACTCAAAATAGCTAAATTATTCTTGACAGGCTGCATAGAACAACTAATTTACTGAAGCAATGATCTAATGTTCTGGGGGAAGGACTCTTCAGTAGAAAACCTGAATAATGGATTTGGATCAATGATAAAGCCTAAGCAAATGGTAATACTCTGTTCTGCACAACAGTTGCATGAATGGGCAAAATAAACTGCTTTCATTTGTTTAGTGTAATAGAGATATTGCTTTTAGATTGTGTATATGTGATTAAATGTCGTTGAGGGCGCATCAGTAGTTTTGGGAGTTCCAATTTTTGAACTGCAAAGCACCTGAGAAATGTGAACTACTGGGAGGACAAGCCTTATCTTATAGCTTGCATGTATTGATCTTTATGATTTCACTCTGCCATTGTTGGTCTATAGGCTAAAGTAGGTTTTAAATCAAGTGCAAGCCTTTTCTGGATCCTCAGCTACACAGAATAGGGCATGTGCCACATTGAATTTACCATATTTTCTAATGATGTCTTGCACACATGTGAAATGCTGACTGACTGTTTATGCCTGTGGTCACAGTTTTTCTCAGTCACTCAGTCACAAAGACTACAAGTTGCTCAAAATTCATAGTTTATGCCTTAAGCACAAATATTTCTACCAATGAAGGTGTTGACCACCTGAACAATAAGATTGTGTGTCATTCTTATGACATTAAAAGTTCTCAGCCATGTTGTCTGTGTAACAGATTACTCAACAAATATTTTCTTATGTACACTTAGTTAAAATATGAATGGCAGTGATTGAAAGTGTCCAGCAGCTACGGCTGTGTGGTCTTAATTTCTGCACCCTCCTGAATGTAAAAAAAACACTCCTGTGACAGAAATACATTCATTGCTCTCCTGTGACAGTTTAGGATTCACTATATGCACCTCTGAACTTAGAGAGCTTGTTGATTACTTGTTGTTGAACAATCTAACCAGTTATGATCCATCTGAAATCAAGTAACTTATAACCTCAACCAACCAACCTGTGTTAGAAATTCCTCTTTATATTTCATATACATTCCATTTGATGAATGCTGTTGCTGTTCATTGAAAATAATGAGAAGTTGCTTACATGTGATTACATGAAGTGAAGGTTGGAAAAGTAGCCTAATTTTGAGAGTTTCAATTCCCACCTGTGAAATGCACCAAACGGACTGATAAACTAAGTTGACAAATGGCCAGCAATGAATTAGGTTATAATACCCTGATTAGGTCAAAGCACAGTCAGTTCCACCTCTAAGACTGTTTCATGTCTTCTAAGATAGAACACCTGTAGAGATTCTCCTCCCATCGGCATGATTATTGCTGCATCACTGATTTACCACCTGACTGTTGCTCTCACTCTCTCAGTCAATTTTAGGTGTGGTGAACAAGTGAAAGATATGTGGAATGAAAAGACTCGCAGGCATGTATTCTCAGTGATCATATAAGTACATAGAGCATTTGTCAAAGGTATTTTCAAAGGTCTGCCATCAAGAAAAAAAAACAGTGAGTAACCTTCATAAAGGAACCCTTTGTCTAGTAGTTTATTTGTATTAAAACAACCCTGTTACAAATGTGTGTGTGTGTGTGTGTGTTTAACTGGAGATGTGACTGTGAGTCTCTGTAACTTAGTGTTCTGAGACGCTGTCCTTTGTCATTTTGATGATACTTTTGAGGCCGACACCCTGCGGGGTTTGGGCGGGAGGGCTGTATCGGAAAGAGACAATTAGGATGAATCAGACGAATGAAATTTCACACACACACACACACACACACACACACACACACACACACACACACACACACACACACACACTCTGAATGTACACACTCAATGTATACATATCAACAAATTATGTAAATGTAACTCTATGACCCAGTATCTCAATCTTGTATAAACAATACTTACAGGATGTCTGGACACTGATAATCTGATCTTTCCCAATCCTGTGAATCACAACCAAAAAAAATAAAAAATAAAATATTATTTTATTTATAAAATAAATAAAAATAAAAAATCAACAAAACATGGAAAAATAGTAACTGATATGATTTCTCTTACTCTGAAATATATCTAACCTGCTTTCCTCTCCTTCCAGTAGACTCTGGTAAGTGGCAATCTCAAGATCCAGTGCCAGTTTGATATTCATGAGGGACTGGTAGTCACGCAGTTGCTTGGCCATGTCTTCTTTGGCTTTCTGCAGGGCTTTCTCTAGACTATGGATTCTGGTTTGGGTATCCAACACTGCAGCCTCACCCTGAACATTAGAGTCTGCAATCTGGGCTTCCAAGGAGGCAAGCTGCAAGGGCATATATATATATATATATGTGTGTGTGTGTGTGTGTGTGTGTGTGTGTATGTGTATATATATATATATATATATATATAAAAGATAAGATTGCGTAATTCCACATGTTACTTATACTGGCAATACCTGGAAGTGCTGCTACTGCTTCTTTTGGGATTTTTGTTTCTGAAAGGTTGTTGAGTGGTGACAAACTCTCACCTGTGCTTTTGTATGGTTGATATCCTGCTCTAGACGCACAATGTAGCGCTTGAGGTCCGAAAGTTCCTGCTTGCTCACCCTCAGTTCCTCTGAGGACTGGTCAGCCTTGGCAGAGATCTTATTAAACTATTCACAAGCAAAGACAGTGGCTTTTAAATAGTTCGGCGTATACTTGAGATGTGTGTAAGTTTTTGTGCATATGTGTTTGTGTTTTAGAGCGATAGAGAGAGAGAGAGAGAATAGGATGGCGTATTGTAGAGCTGTTGTGTGTTTGTATCCTATCCTTACCTTGCCCTGGTACCAAACCTCAGCCTCTTTACGGCTGCGTGAGGACATTTCCTCATACTGTTCCTTCACGTCAGACATGATCTTCTGCATATCCAGCTCTCGTGAGTTATCCATCTTAACGATCACTGACACATCCTGTATCTCAGCCTCTAACTCGCGAAGCTCCTGACCGCAGATGCAACAACCAGCAAAGAAATTAAGGTTTTCATTTATTTGCACTGTTTTTTTCTTGTTTTTTTTAGCTGAGAGAAACAGATTGATTTGAAACCAGTTTTGATAAATGTCATTTGGTCCACTCTGTGAATTTGACTGCTGTTAAATGGTGCAGTATGATTTATAGTTAATAGTATGAACTGCTGTGACTAAACATGAATGACTTCAGTTTAAATATTGTTACCTCCTCATAAAGCATCTTAAACATTTTTATATCCTGGACAAGGTAGACATGTTTTTCTTCAAGGTCAGATTGTATCAGGTACACAGCATCCATGTCCTATGAGATATTAGCACAAGCATAGTTAACCAGACACTAAGGGAACATTACCAAGTCTTGCAACAAGTCTATGCTGAGATACAGAGTATGTTTGATGTAAGCATGTGTCTTATGCACATACCCTCTTCAGTGTAACAAACTCATTTTCTGTCTCAGTTCTCTTATGGATCTCGTCTTCATACCTGCAAACAGGTGTTGTGAAAGAGTTATCATGCTATTCAGTTTTTTTTTTTTTTTTTTTACTTGATGATTGATGATTGATTTGTTCTGTACATATGTTTATGTGTTGCCCATGATGCATTCTATCAGGTGAGAATTTGAGGAATGCTTTTGGGTGTCTGTATGAGTGTCTCACCTCAAGTGTCTCACCTCAGTTTCCTTTCATTCACCTCCTCATGGGCTGTCTTGAGCTCTTCCTGCAGGCTCTGTTTGTTCAGCGCAAGCTGATGTAGCTGGTCCTGCAGAGTCGTAATGTAGGAATTAAGGAAGTGCTCACACTTGGAAGTAGAACGGGTGCCTTTGTTCAACAGGTGCCACTTGGTCTCCAGCATTTTATTGTGCTGTTCCAGGTGGCGCACCTAATGTGTGTGTGTGTAAGGGACAGAAAGGTAGATGAGAAGTATGATGGAGAAAAAGAAGTTCAGTGAAAGAGTGACAGGACAGAGGACAGTGATTGATGAGAGGAACATGGAGGGGGGGGGTGAATGGTGGGATGAATAATGATAAAAAAAGATAAAATGAAATATACAACAACAACAACAAGAACAACAAAGTTTTTGTAACGTGCTTCATAACTTTCATTGATTTTTTTCATTGATTTTTTCATTGATTTCATCAAACAGAGCTATCAGGTAGTATAAAGAGTAAGTATATTGCAGTGCCGACTCTATCAAACACACATACAGACAGAGAGACATGCACAGACATGCACTTACCTTATCAATAACATGAGCAAATCTATTGTTGAGTTTCTTGATCTGTTCTTTCTCTTGAAAGCACACAGTTTGAATAGTGGGGTCAATCTCCACATCCACTGGGGTCAGCAGGCTCTGGTTCACTGGCACAGCGGTGATGGGCCTGCCCATGTAGGATTTGCGAACTGGGTAAGCTGTAGTCCCAAAGGAGCCAGCACTTGAGCTGTGGACGGAGCCCAGGGAGCGACTGCTGAAACTGTGAATGCCAGCATTCAAGCGCTTGTGTTGTGCGCTCATGGCTGCTACTGGAAACTAGCAGATAGAATGAGAGAGAGATGACTTTGTCTGTTCCTCTGTCATGGAAGTCTGACATGGATCTCTTAAATATCTGTTGAAGGGTGGGTGTGTATGTATGATGTATGATGCCTTGCCTTGCTTGCATGCTTACTGTATATATTTCAACTTCTCCCTTCACGTTATACAAACTTAGAGAGAAGTGCTTCAGTTTTAGAGCAATAGTGTGTACATCATATAAATAAATGTAATATGATAAAAGTGTGTATGGTGTGAGAAAAACGCTTACCTTTGAGATGTGTTTATCATACTTTAAGGAACAAGGACAAGGAACAAGGAAGCATCTCTTCTTAAATATCTGTTGAAGGGTGGGTGTGTATGTATGATGATGTATGATGATTAACTTGCAGGATTTTGAGAAGCATCTCTTAAATATCTGTTGAGGGGTGGGTGTGTATGTATGATGTATGAGTGATTGAACTAACTTGGTGACATTTTGTCATGGACAAACCAGTTGGATCTGTTCTGCACAGGGTAGACCCTCTCATCCTAAACATAACTTATTACATATATTCACTCAGCAAGCAAAAAGAAGAAACAACATAAGTGCGTACACTGGGCCAAGTCTGCATGATTATAAGACTGTGGCAACAGCAAAGTAAAGTAATCTGTTCACAAACATTCTTTTAAATACACTCTGTGTACACCAACATTGTTCTTAATGCCCGAGTTCATGTGTAAGGACTCTGATAACACTACTAGAGTACCAAGTACTCTGTGTCTAACAAGTGTCATGTTATGTTGAGATTTATTAGTGTTTTAAAAATAGTGATTTGGAGGCATCTGGCCAAGTGCCTGAGACTCCTGTTCATTGTGCCACACTTGTCGCATCTCAGAATTGTGGCCTGTCCCACACTCTGAGAACAAAGGCATCAGTGACTGACTAAGGCAGAACTTTAAAGCATGACTGTGGAAGTCTTGAAATGACATGCCTAAAAGCACACCATTTGAAGCACTCAGCCCTCATCTGTGAACTATAGTGCCACCTTGTGGTGAAATGTTTGAATGGTACAGTTTCTATCTGATACTATGGCGCAACTTTCTATACTTCCTGTACTTGTTTCTAGGTTAAGTTGAGCATAAAGGCATCAAGTCTTTGGAATGCTTCAGGAATAGAGTATAGATTATTATTGCTTGTTTGCCTCACCCACTTTTGCATTTGTTCTTGCATATAAAGCTGCCCCAACTCTTCATCTCTCACCTGCTTACTCTCCTTCATGATCCCTGCAAAATATTGCAGGATGCTGGGTGATGACTTCATGTAGTGGACAATTGCAGGTAGAAATGCCAAGCCTATATTCTTGATATAGAGCCAAGCCTATATCCTTGTGAACAGCATATGAATTATGCATGTAGGAACATGCCATAGCGATACAAAACGTAAACATGAACTTGACACATGCGAAGAAGAATGCTTATAGTACTTTAGTAAATAATGGACTAATTATAAACAAGACATTTATATAGATTTGTAAATGATTAAGAAATGCTATGTTAATGTGTTATATATTCAAGTGAGTGAATATTCCTTCCAAAACAATAATTCAATAATTCCAGTTTCAGTTGATATGTTGTCTTTGCACTATTCTGTGTCAATTGTATGGTTTGCATGTTTTGAACTGTTTTAAAAATTATTGTTTTGGAGAATATATATTTGGGGAATATATGCACATTTGAATATATAACATATTAACATAGCATTTCTTAATCATTTACAAATCTATATAAATGTTTTGTTCGTAATTAATTCATTATTTACTGTGTTAATGAGTTACAAGCATCTGTTGTTCTAAAGTGATACCAACTCTTTTAGTGTGTTAGATCAACAGATGCTTGTAACTCATTAACACTTAGTAAATAATGAATTAATTACGAACAAAACATTTATAAAGTATGGTCCATACGAACACACACACACACATACACATAAACCGGAGGAGAAGGAGAGAGCTGTGTTTCAGGTAAAGTTTTTGTGGTGAATTGCTTCCTTCAACGTCCGGCAATTTGGGGTAAAAAAAGTGTCTGACCCTCAGGTCTTGTTGACACTTGTGAGGGTAGTGAAATGTGCAGCTTGATACTTTTTCTATAGATCATGTGTGTGTGTGTGTGTGTATTTGTGTGTGTGTGTGTGTGTGCCTTGGCTGAGATGTAGTATATGTTTTTATCCACAGAAAAGTTGTCATTTACCCTGTATGTGCAAAGTGTAGGTATTTTGAACAAAAATAATCTTGTGGGTCTAGTTTTTCAAAACAGTTTAATCTTGATCAAAATGATCCAGATTTGGAAATCACATATTTTGCTATGTGGAATCAAGGATTACTGTTGAACACCTGGTCCTTGTTCACAGATAGGAAAATCATTTTTATCCAGATTACACTGTTTTGAGCTGTGTTTTTTACAGGTTGACGTTACTTATTTTTTTTGTGTCAAAAAGTCAAAAACATATTTTATGTAACAGTATCAGGGGGTCATTCATCCTAGGGAGAATATGTATGAATGTGAACAAGCTGAGACATGATAGTTCATTAGGAACATGATGTCATATGTTGACAAAAAGCTGCAGAGTAATCATCACATAGCAAATGTGATGCCTGTTATGTTCTGTTGCAGGACAAACCGGTTGAGTGTAAATGTGGCGATATGAAATAATGCTATTATACAGTTGTTATACTTAAATGCTGAGTGTGTTAAATGCCTCACCACGTCACCTCAAGACAAGATGTTTGAGTACCATTTGTCCTGAGGACTTGAAGTCTGTTATTATTTGATTTATTTGATAATAATGATTATTTATTACCTGTCATAAGTGGAAGTTTTCTCTGTTATGCTTTCGTCATGGCACATAGATGGAAGGTGGCATCATGTGTTAGTAATATACACTGTGAAACCTCTTAAGTTTCTGTCACTGCTGCACCTCAGATCGTGTCTCGGTATGACATCATCCTTATTTTGGAGGTGACGGATGTGAGCGGAGATTCTGTGACATCTTTCTGAAAGAGCTGAATATGTAAGAGACACTTCAGACTCATACCAATCCTACTGCACCAATGACATATTAACGTACAACTTCTGAGTAAAACAAATTGTCCAGAATTGTTGTTCAGACTGTTTCCAGACTTTACATTATAGTTCACTGTAAGTAGGCCTTCTATAATTTCTACCTGTGGCTGTGTTGAATGGCTAATTGCAGGGTAAACACAGAGTACCACTATACTCTAAAGATAAGCACACGCCTGGGCAGGACATGCTATAAGGAGCAGTTCCTCTTCCTCTATAGGTGAATACACATACAGTCTATCCCTCTCTATTGTGTCACTTACCAATATCTCTTTGGCACCGCTATGACCTCCATGCAGTTTGGCATGACTGAGATGTTGAGATTGCCTGAGGCGTTGCTAGCCAGTTTGACTATTGTGAGCCCAAATCCTTAACATTTTAATGCAATCTGTTGACCTCCAGTGTAATTTTTACAATGATTCTTGGGGACTTCAATGCAGATTATGTGTCTGAGAAAGATTTCCAAAACATCCGCATCCGGAGTGAAAAGAATTTCCACTGGCTGATTGGAGATGATGTTGACACCACTGCCACCATAGGAAATGAACACACATACAACCGGTTTGTATCTGTGTGTGTGTGTGTGTGTGTGTGTGTGCATTATGCATGCACATGATAAAGCCAGGTGTGAGTAACAGTTCAGTCTTCTCTCTCTCTCTCTCTCTCTGTGCGTGTACTTTGTACTGACCAATAGGATTGTGGTGTTTGGGCAGGACATGCTGGAGGCTGTGGTTCCAGGCTCTGCTCGTCTATTCAACTTCCACACTGAATTCAACCTGACAGAGTCCATGGCAAGTAACAGAACTCTAATCCCCCTTTGACTCTATGACTCACATACACACACATACACAAACACACATGCATGCTTGTCGATTTTCACATAGGCCCATAACACATCAGCAATTTTAGTCTTCTCTATCTTTGTCTAAAACAAACATACAGGCATTGAAAGTCAGCGATCACCATACAGTTGAGGTGGAGTTGCACCATGAAAAACATTTGGATGGAATGTTTTCCCCAGAGACCCAAGGCAGGACTTTGGTACTCTCCAACCACGAGGCCCAGTTGGCCCAGCTGGTGCTCAGGAACTAATACCGGAAAGCGAATTGCCTCCCTTGGACCCACTTCCACAATCTAATCAGTCAAACTATGGTCCAAAGAAGAACCAGTCATCATATGGCTCTTTCTCTGAAGGCAACCAATCACCATATCCTACCATTAGAAGTGACCTGCAACCATACAGGTCTGGCACTCAGGATGGCAATACACCATCTGGTCCATCAGCCAACACATGGCATAGTCCCATTTCAAGGTAACAACAACCTGTTTAATCTAAAACACTGTCAGAGACTAAACAGTATTGTAAAACATTCTTGTTATTAACATGTTCCAGATTAACAAATCAACAAAAGAATTTCCCACTCATAATGGCATGGACGCCTCGTTAGGTTCTGTTCTGTTATCGCCTGTGAACAAATGAACTCTGACAAAAAAAACTCAAAAACTGTGCTCAACTGGGTTGATATACTGAACACAGCGACACAACATGATTATGAACACAATTGTATGTAACTGAGTCTCTGACATGTTTCAGACAGTGATTATCATATCAATAGTAATTTGCTGATTATTAACTGTCAATTCAATGTATTGCTTTTGCAGATTGCCTTCAGCTATGAGGGTTTAATGATGTTTTCGTAACACACTTTTCTGCAGTTTATACATGGTGCAGCTTATATTTGGGAAATCACTGTACTAGCATTTTGGTGCTGTTTTTCAGGTGGAGCTTCTGTGGTGATTTTCCCCTCTGACGGTGGAGCACCTGATGGTGGAGGTGCTTCAGCAGCAGAAAGACAACCTGCAGCTAGAGAGAGAGAAGCTGAACTTGGAGATCCAGATGCTGAAGCACAACCTGGCCAGAGCTCAGAGAGAGTGACTGACACTGAGCGGTGTCCTGTGTGCAGCTTGAGTAGAAGAAGCTTTTGTTTTATTCTTGTTTAGCATGTAAAAGACAGACACAAAGAATCCTGTAAGGAGCTGTGTGTGAATACTCCTCTGTGAGGATGTAACTATTGTGTGTACATTTGCATATGTGTATCTGTGTGTACAAGGACATGTTTGTGTGTGTGTGCGCGCACATGTGTTTGTGTGTATGTGTGTTTGTGTGTGTGTGTGCGCGTACGTGCGTGCAAACCCAGCTGGTCGAGCACCCAGAGTTTGTGTATGAGTGTGTGTGTGCTGTTTGTTCTGAAAACCACAGTGCCATGATGTAAGCCTATTTGCCATGTGATTCAGACTGTTTAAGTTTATTTATACAGTATACCACATTATTTGAAACACATCATTGAGATTTACACTTTATCAGTAAAGCAACTGATAAGGTTAGGCCTAAATGAAAACAATGACAATATGCTGTTTTTGGAAACTAGAAAATAGGCAGTTTAGGCTTAACAACAGCCTACTGCAATACTGTAAACAGGGCATTTTTGTTGATGGCAGCTGCATGTTAAATTATACACATCACAAAGAGTAAATAGTGTAATTAAGGTTTATGATAATGATAGAATTGCATTGCAAGTCTTTTTTGTTTACAAAAATTTTACCATATTTTTTTCTTTCCTTTGCAGAATTGGGAGTGGTTGAAATCTCTCATTGTTATGTATGGCGTATGTAGCATCATGGTATCTTATAGGCTTCTGATTTTCACAAACAAATCAAATCAGTCAAATGAGTATTATTAAACAATCTCTGCTTGAAGTACCCCTGGCAGTGATGATTGGCGCCACAACACTGTGAGGCGCTGCATCCAAAACGCAAGTCGCACACATTTTACTGTGCTCGGCGAGGAAGACTCGATGTGACGTCTAGCGATATCTCCGTCCTGTTGTTTACTTTCAGAGAAACACTCTTGACCCAACTTTCACTTGACATATCCTGTGTAACCAGCCTCGAGAGAGAGGTTGACAGTCTGTGTTTAGTGAGCCGTTCGCTTTTTTTGCCCCTCCATTCACTCCTGTCTCACGGGCAGGCCGTTTCAATGCATTTCAGAGCCTTAAATCCTCAACGGAGATGGACGCTGCCGATTTGTTTACAAGCTGCAGGAAGGGCGACATTTCTAGAGTGAGGTACGAACATTTTGTTTTTAAGGGAAAACTGGAACGAGATCCTGGCTGTATGTACAAGGACAAGTGCTTTTTGCTGCAGTCTTTCACCATGACGTGAAACTGCAGTCTTTTGTTAAACTCGATTATGATCGCTGCAATGGCACGGAATCGCCTCCACCAACCACCAACAACCAACTGTGCAATGTTAAGAAACATTAACGTTAAGTACTGACAGGCTAATTGCAAAGCATGAAAGTTACTTTCGCTTGGTTTTGATACCACGATTTTAAAAAGTATTAATGTAATAACTATAACAGCTAGAGAGCAGACCTCCGCCTATATATATGTCCTCATAT
The DNA here is from genome assembly GCA_027481765.1 of Tenualosa thibaudeaui. Lineage (NCBI taxonomy): Eukaryota > Metazoa > Chordata > Actinopteri > Clupeiformes > Clupeidae > Tenualosa > Tenualosa thibaudeaui. The sequence continues at coordinate 8,460,775 of JAIFZK010000024.1, forward strand.
AAATAGATTATATTCCGGATCACCACCAAAATGTAATCATCTGTTCCTTAGCCTAATACCGACGTTGGATGAAAATTTCATCCAAAATCCGTACAATACTTTTCGAGTTATCTTGCTCACATACAAACACCGGCGAAAACATAACCTCCTTTGGAAATAACCGGATACTCTTTACCACTGACCCTATTTAGAGACCCTACTTACACTTCTGCACCGCTGACCACTCCCACCTTTCGTTGTGTGCCTGTGTCCTCGTTGTTTTCCTACACAACCCGTATAAAGTAAATACATACGGTCGTAACAGCATCTACAGTTGGCCTAGTTGTGCAAAAGAGACCCTGAACAGCTGAGTGTGACAGATAACCAACACCTCTCAAATTTCTCACAACTGCAGTTTGCTTTGAGTCTGAAGGAGATTTCTGTCTATGTCTAGAAGACTGAAGTTCAGAGAGTAGGCTTAACACCACGCACAAGCAGAGGTTCCCTTTTTAATCTAGGTCACGTCGCAACGTCCCTAATGTAAATATGTATTTTACATAGGGGGCTGTATGAACAGTGTTTTTTTTTTTTTTTTTTTGCATTCTTAGATACCTGGTTGAACAGAGAGATGTCGAACTGAATGTCAGAGACAAATGGGACAGCACACCTCTGTAAGTTTGCTCTAGGTTACCGTCAGCTTTTACACAGTCAAATCAGACAAATCATGGTGCAGACAAAACAGAGCACTATGGGCACTTTTCTTCAGTGCACTCTTAATACTGCACCACTTCTGCCCAATATGTCCTTATCCTGAGAACAAGCTTTGGTCAAGATGGATGACATCAAACAATGCTGTCAAGGTGATAGTGTGTGTGTGTGTGTGTGTGTGTGTGTGTGTGTGTTTGTTTGTTTGTTTGTTTGTTTTTGCACATGTGTGTGCGCACGCATACGTGTGGATGATTTTTCTGTGTGTTTGTGTATGTGTGTGCGTGGACTGATATTCCTGCAGGTATTATGCTTGTCTGTGTGGACACGAGGAATTGGTGCAGTATCTGTTGGCCAATGGTAAGTTCTTTTCTGACTGTTTGGTATCACCACACTTCCTATCCTCTCTGTCTCTCTTTCTCTCTCTCTCTCTCTCTCACACACAACTTTTTTCCTTCCCTGTGTGTATAAAAGGGGCTAACCCTAACCCTTGATATCACCATACCTCCTGTTGTCTCTCTCTCTAACATCTGTCTTCGCTCCCTCTGTGCATAAAAGGGGCTAAGTGTGAGGCCAACACGTTTGACGGAGAGAGATGTCTGTATGGGGCTCTGAGTGACCCCATACGCCGCCTGCTGAGGGAGTACAAGCGCATCACCGCCAAGGCCATGCAGAGGGACTATTACGACCACTTCCTGCACACGTACTACACTCTCATTCCCTTTCTCTCTCTTCCTCTCTCTCCTTCTCTCACACATACACACACACACGAACTTAAGCCCAAAGACATATTCATGTACACTCCCTTACACTGCAGATGTAAACAGAGGTTCTTTATTTTCTCCAGGTTGTTGGAGCAGGGCCCTTTCAGTGATGTTGTGTTTCTGGTTCACGGAGAGACGTTCCGTGCTCACCGCTGTGTGCTCGGCGCTCGTTCGGAGTACTTTACACACATGTTCCAGACCAAGTGGAAGGGCAAGACCCTAATCGCTCTCAAACACCCACTGGTGGGCAATGGACCTTTATGGCTCAATTCTCACCATGATGACCATATAAGATAATATACTCATTCTACTCTCAACCTCTCTCTATCTCTATCTCTCTCTCTCTCTCTCATGTAGATAAACCCTGCTGCATTTGCAGCCCTTTTGCAGTATTTTTACACAGGTAAGTCCATAGTGCCACAGTACTTGTAGTATATTGTACAGTACACTATCCATAGCCATCAAATATGTCTGATGTGCGAGAAGTTCATATCACAGTAGCCACCATCTCAAGCCACAGAAGTCACATATTAGACTGAAACCATTTGTGTAATAATTCTGAAGGAAAAGAACAAAATACAAGAGAGTATATCTGAACGTGTGTGTGTGTGTAAAGGTCGTTTGGACATTGATGTGAGCTATATAGATGATCTGAAACGGCTGGCTAAGCAGTGTAAGATGGGAGATCTTATCGAGGAGCTGGAGGCAAAGTGCAAGCAAGTGTATGACTTTGGTAAGTTTCTTCTATGTTATTTCTGTTTTTAGAAGAAAATGATTATATAATGTCTCATTTGATTGATCTTCTCTCAATTGTTTCCCTGTGCTTCACTAATACTACTCTCTCTTTCTCTCTTTCTCTCACTCTCTCACTCACACACACGCTCACACACACTCACCCAATATCTCTCTGGCTCCAGTCTCCTCTAAGCCAGGCACCTGTGTGAAGGTTTTGACTCTGGATCCTCATGGCTGTCAGCTGCAGGATGACATGGCCCAGTTGGCAGACTGTTCTTTGCCGGCTGAACTCAGGGTGAGCTCTCTGCACCACACCCATGTCTCGACCTCTACCACTCCTCCATTCTGGGAAATACCGAGGTGCATGCTGGGACATTATTCTACATTAACCCATCGTTGAGATCCCCATGAGTTGACTTCTTATTCTCTCCATATTTGCCTTAGAGTAAAAACTGCAGGGTAACATTTGATCAGAAATAGTCCACATCCAAGAACACTGTGCTTTAGAACCAAAAAGCTTTACTGTGTGTAATATATGAATTGTTTGAATCGAATTGAATTGTCTTGGGTTTGAGGCTGAAAGAGTGGCTGGAGGAATGACTACGTGTTCATGTTTAAAATCATGTATTTATTTATTTGTTTATTAACTGTATTGTACTTATGTATTCATTTATCTTGTGCAAAGACTGAATCCTATGTGGAAAGTTATCCTACAGTTGAGCTGAATAAAACAACGCAGCTCAATGATGGCATCTGAGTATTTTACTGACTGTATGTCTCCTTGAAGGTTGGATTTGGTGAGCTTCCATTTGACAAAACTGACAACTTCCCAAGTTACCCAGACATTTGCTTCCGAGTTGAAGGCTGTGACTTCCTGTGTCACAAGGTGGGTACAGAATCATGTCCTTTTTCCATCAGCAGTCATCAGAAGTAATTGACTAAATACTTAATTATGGGCCTCTGTGTGTGTGTGTGTGTGTGTGTGTGTGTCCATTTCCAGCCATTTTTCTGTGGTCGCAGTGACTATTTTAAGGCCTTATTGGAGGACCATTTCAGTGAGGGAGAGATGCTGCCTTCCGCTCCTAACATCCCAGTTATCACATTGCACAACATCTCCCAAGAACTCTTCACCAAAATACTGTACTACATCTACAGTGATGACACAGAGGTAACATACACACACACACAGATGCATATGCATACAAACACATACAGTACACACACACCAGTATTTCCCATACATTGACTATGACAGCCTGTTTACGGCAAGCAGCCATAGAATAGAAATTAAATGGTGAGTTAAAGACAGAAACATCTGGTTCATTGTTCTAGGTTTACCAAAAATTCCAAAGATTTCATGTAAAACTGTTGACATAAATCATTCCAGTCTTAGACAAAGGAAATATTTGGCCTACTGTAATTTCCTGATTATTAACCGGTTAATACACAGATTTTGAACATTTCCTCATCTATGAGGTTAATACATGGGTGAGGGTATACAGGTATACAGGGTTGCATTTCTTTTCATCAGTCTACTTGATCTGATTGTGATCCAATAGGTGATGTTTAGTAAACTGAGGTTAATACAAGGGTGAGGTCAATACATGGTTTTGTTTTTTTAGTTTGCATAAAACAGTGACCTGAGGTTTATACATGGTGTGGCTTATACTACTGTATGTGCATGTGTATGTGTGTATGTGTATGTGTATGTGTATGTTTATGTGTATATGTATGTGTATGTGTATGTTTATGTGTATATGTATGTGTATTTTTATACATGGTGCGGCTTATATTCAGGATTTTGCTGTATTTACCAACATCTTCCACCTCACAGCAGCCTTTGAAGTTAACTAGCATGTTCAATATTTAGCTTGTTAATTAGGTGCAACTTGGAAAATTAGGTGCAATGGACACTAAATAAACACATCTTTTGAAACAAATAATAAAATTGGTATTTTTATTACACGTGTTAGATGAATCTTCATTTATAGCCTAGGGGAGTTATGTTGGCTGCGTGAGAGAATTAAGGAGATAAGAGCAGTAAGCAAACACCTTATGCAAAGTGGCTTGTGGTGTTGTACATAAATTATCTTATCTTATCTTAATAGTTTGTGTGCTGTATCACTGCCATGACCTCTGTGTTAGCTCTTTGCTATGCCAGTTAATCCAGGCTAGATGAACACAGCCAATGATGATCTGTTCTCGGTGCCCTGCTGTTAATGCAGCTGTCCCAGGAGAATGTGAACGAGGTGCTGTGGGTGGCGGATATGTACCTGCTGCCAGGCCTAAAGCGTCTGTGTGGGAAGAGCCTGGCTTCGCTGCTGAACGAGGAGAATGTACTACAGGTGTGGAAGAGTGCCCGCCTCTTCAACCTCACCCGCCTGGAGGACCAGTGCACAGAGTACATGGCCAAGATCATTGAGAGGGTATGCAGCTCTGTGTCTGTCTGTGTATGTCAGTTTGTTCATCTTTCTGATTGTGCGGGTGTCTTTCTGTGTGTATCTGTGTGTTTGATGCCTTGTGTATACACCTCAGCATTTGAAATGGAATCGGTGGTGAAAGAAAAATAATTTTTCTCTTCAAACTAAGAAGTTAAAGAATGTATTGAATAAGGGAGTTTAGAGTGTTGCTATTAGCTAAAAAGTGAAACAGATGATTTTAGCCTAGCTATTATCTAACAAACATCAGAGACCTCTAAAACATAGACAATCTTAGTTAACAAGATCATGATAACAAAATGTTTTTTTTTTTAAATCTTGCTTAAATCAACATGAAGAGTTTAATAGTGTTTAATAGTGATGCTATTCAGTCCCATTGGAGAATATGCTGTTCTTGCCACTCAACTAGCGTGCTTGCTAACTTGCCACGTCCAGCTGAAATGTCGTATGTCAGAAAATACAAGCCTCCTACAGTATGTCACATGTGTGGATATGTGATATGCATGGGGAAAAAAACAAATGTGGTTGTGTGTGAGAGAATTAGGATGATGGCTCATTGTACTTGACTTTAAGTGTAGTAACATTCTCTGTGTTGGTCTTCTGTGTTTTGGTATGTTTGTGTTTGATGTTTGTGTATGTGTTTTTTTTTTTGTTTGTGTTTGTGTATTGTGTGTGTGTGTGTGTGTGTGTGTGTGTGTATGTGTGTGTGCTTGTACCTGTGCGCAGCTGGTCGAGCGCCCAGAGTTTGCAGAGCTGATCCACGAGGATGCAGGAGCCGTTGAGGCTCGCCAAGAGACGGACTCCATTCCGCTGGTGGACGAGATTCGCTTCCACATCAGCAGCAACGTGCAGACGTTCAGTGCCATCGAGGAGGCCCAGCAGAAACTCACTGCCCTGGAACTCCTCCTCGCCAACATTGGCCTCGAGTGCTAAGAAGGAGAGTGAGAGAGAGGGATGGCGAGAGAGAGAGAGGGACAGAGAGGTAGGAGGAGAAGAGAGAAGACGTAGTATGTATTAGTGAGATGGGTGCGGGGTGCAGGGCAGAGTTTTGACTAGGCTTGAAGTGAAGTGTTTTCTGGAACATCTTAGATCATGTGTGGCTCTTGAGGCCACTAAGTAAGTAGTTAGTTGCAGTCAGGAGGGTGAGGAGTCTGTGCTCGCCAGCCCAAAACTACTGAATGATTAACAGGATATGAACACACCCATACATTATGAATTCATCCTCCCCAAAAACAAGTGAAGGAGTCTTGAAGTAGCCATCTACACAGCTTCCTCTCAGTAATGTAATATTCATCTGCTCGTTGAGGAATTTGCTGTCTCTCTGCGGTGCTGACATTATGCAGGACATTTGCATATCAAAAACTCCTGCTAAATGAAATACACAGAAAGACTGTGACACTTGTGAAAGGTGAAGGGGGTGTAGTCACTCCATACACACAGTTAGTATACGAAGCAATACCAAGTAGCTGGTGTTTGTCATGTTACTTCAATCTCTTCTTTTACTTTAGGTTGTACTTTCTCTGAAAATATTAGATTTTTCTCTCATTTTACGTAGATTTCACCGGTGCTTAAAAACACCAACCATCTCCTTCACCTACTAACTCCCCCCTGTGACTTCAGTGTTTTATTTGGAATGTTACAAAAGATTTTGCTGAAATTTAGGGGGAGTTATACCAGTGTTAAATAGTAAGCAGCTTCTACCTATAGGGAAAAACCAACAAATAAGCATTGACTTGTTGACTTTTCAACTGATGGGTGTGATACTGAACCATGAGTCTCTATATTAATTTACAGCAACATTCCTTATGTATTAGCTTTCCCATACTTAACTCTGACACATCTGCTTACTCACGTCTAGAGAAAAATCTGGTGTGAATCAATCCATGGCCCTGTTGTTCGAGGTCACTGAGTGCTGTCGGTAGGAAAAAGAACCAGAAGATGAGACTGAATAATGAACTGGCAGCTAGAGTTAACTGAATAGGGCATAGGGAGCTGAAAGTAAGTTATTGTGCCCCGTTCAGTTACTGTTTGGTGCTCATTCACTATTCGGTCTATGTTGCATCGTTATTTTATTTCCACTGATAGCACCTTGAACAACAGGGCTATTGATTGATTCACACCGGATCAAATGTTTGTCCTTTGAGCTGATCTCTGAGTGTTGGTGATCAACTTGCAGAATTAGGTGAGTGAAAGGCAGGAGAATCTCTCATCTAAGCTATTTTATGATGTGTTTCTATAGAATTATGCAGTCACTCCAATCATGCAGAAATAGGAGGCTTTCATAACCTAGCATCCCACATTATGTGTTTCTGTTTGGTCTGGAGTCCAACAGGGTGCTGTGCTGTTTAAGATGGTCAGCTACATATTTATATGAGGTACTTTATTTTCCAACGTATAAAACTTTCATAAGGCTTGCATGACTCTTGATTTAACACAAGAAATTAAAAAAATTTAAATGGCTAAAGATGACTAGTCTTTTAATGTGTGTATGGATTGGTGGAGTGGGCTTGGATTTTTAGTAAGGTCTGACCCCTTTCTCAGTGACTTGTTTTGTCAACCTTGGGAGAAACTAGTGTTGTAGAGGTTTTTCCTGTGTTCTGCCACATGAGGGTGCTGTCTCAATGTGCTGGTCGGTGCTTTACCATGTACAATGTGAATGGTGGGTATGGAAAGCAGAATTTACTGTATATTATCACACTCTGAACTGACCTGCACACTATTGAGGAACAATGGAAGTAAAAATCTGGAAAAACTAGTTTATATTGTTGAGGTACAACAGTAAGTGGTTGCAATGTACCTCTACTCAGAGTCAGAGTCTTTTTTTTTTTTTAATCTGAGAAATAGGTATTATGTAGCTATTATGTAACATATACAAACAAATTAGAAGTAGGAATACTTTTTAGAGCGTACACTGAATTACATGGACATAGGTGGATATGTGTAGTTTTGGTGCCTATCAGTTACATGGTAACAGTCCTGTTCTAAAAATCATAATTTATTAAATCTCCCCCTAAATCTTGTTATCTCTGTGCCCTTCTCATCTATTCCTCTTGTATCTATTTCATGCTCTGCATGTAGCGGGATGAAAAAGCTGCCTGTGTCACACACTAAGTCACTCTAATGAGATATACGTCTCTCCAGAGCCCCTGGCAGGGATTCGCATAACCTTTAAAACAGATAGAACTCTCAAAGGGCCGTTGTCTCCCTGTCAAACGCCACCGGTGCTTTAAGGATGAATCAGGGATGCCACATCTCACTGCAAATCTCCTCAAACAGGCACTCTCTGAACATGTTTCCGTGGCAACACAGTTGCTTTGGTTGCCGTGGCAGTGGGGAAAGTTCACGTCCAATGCTTTTTTCTGACGGCTGCAGCCTCAGCAACAGCAGTAGCACAGCTCTTCCTTACCCGTTTGCTGTCCTCTTTCACCACAATGTCCGTGGTCATATGTGCGCACACGTTACACACACCCATCTTTTAACTGGAGCAACAAAAGGACCCAAGCACTGCTGGGCTGGGGCAGGGAAGGAGCCGTGAGGAGCAGGAGCCCCGGCATAGACTAGGCCTCTTATGTAACACTTCTGTGGAGGGAGTAGTGGCCCAGTTCTTCACAAAGCAGAACAAATGATGCCCAGTGAGTGATGAGTTTGGAAGGTAGCTTATCTTGAACACACACAGTGCTGCTTAATAGCTGCAGGTGGCATCTCATTTCTGAGCATTACACAATAGAGTCAAATCAGTTGAGATTATTAAGACACAAATATTACGTAAACAACAGCTAGGCCTAGACAACAGTAAATTGTTAAAAAAAAAATGTAAAACTCTTTTTTTACTTGAACCTGCAGCTACCATATAGCGAGCCAGTAATCAGACAAAATTGTTTTGGAATATTTACTGTAACTGACATGAACTTTGCCAAAGAATGGGAGGAAAGTATCAGATGGAATTTCTGCTTCAGTTAAACAGTCATTGTTTTCCACTATCTGTGGAGTAGACTGTTAATGGAGCTGAATCAAATGATTTTAGTTTCACACCCACATATTTTGAGCTCTCTATCTATAACAGAGATTGTCCTTAACAGGGAGGAATTCAAGTCTAGCATTTGCAGGATGACGGCTCATATTGTTTGTGTCTCCCGGAGAAACTAATCATTACACCTTTACTACATTTACTGACTGCCTCAAGATACAAGGCTTGCTGCAAAACATAAATAATCTAAATAAGGCCATGGTGTAAACAAACACCTCCCTCAGCTCTCTAGCACTGAGTAAACCTGCTCATAGAAGAAGGCTGTTACATGCATCATTCCACTGATAGAAAAAGCAGTGAAATAGGTTAGATTGCAAAAATAATAATATAATAAAATAAAATACTCACACCTGTCCAAAAGAAAATAACATTTCCAATAATATGGATAATAATAATTAACTAATAGAATTACTACTAAGGAGAAGAGTACTTTATCATGTGTAATGTCTATCAGGAGGAAGAATAAATGACTGGAGAATAGAGGAAATAGTTGCCGGAGGAGAGTTGAGAAGCAATCACAGAGGAATGAAAGCCGGAATAAGATACCGCTACAAAGTGGAGATTGTGAAGAAATATGCCCATCATTTCTGCTCCTTCATGGTCCTCACTGTGATTCTGACTCATGGCTGACTCACTGTGTGCAGCCTGTGATTCAGAGCGCATGCATTTTTTACTGATCAAGAGATTGCTTCGCTCACTGTCTAAATGTTGATCTCTCCATCTTTATGGTCTCCATCTCATCTATCAGACTGTTTTTTATTCGCCTGTCCTCATCATACTATCTTGCTCTTTCATACACTCAGAGAACATGACTTGCGACATGTCACATGCTAAATACATGCATGCATACACACACATGCATAAACACACACACACACACACACACACATATACTATATATATATAGGCCATAATGCAGAGGTTTAGAGTATAGGTTAGGCTTTATTAGAAGTTGCTATTCTTGCTAATCTCAAATGAAGCAATTTAATTTCACTCCTTCCTTGAAAAAAGGCAGACCAATTCAATTCAATTGTATGTGCATGACATTCTAAAAGCATTCCTTCAAAGCTGATTTACTTTACAAAATGTACTTCTTATTATTTGTAATGTCTCTGAAATGACAGTCTCGCAAATGACAGTTGGCTCCAAAAAGAAACAACACAAACAGTGCAGTGCATGAATGGCAGCTCATCTACCGCTGGCTTTTCCAGATATTCATTAGTCGTTGAGACTGCAATACATGAGACAGCAGGAACAGCTCTAAGAGGATTTAGAGGACCTGAGTGCTGACTTGCTGGCCTCTCTATGGACACTGTGGAGGTTACAGGTTGTTCTGCAAAGTGTTTTTAGAGGGAGCATGGAATGGACCTGATGCTGGGACAAGCTGAATTACTGTGGCTCCTACTGAGTAGCCAGGCTGTGCAAATCAACAGTAGCCAGGGAGGAGAGATTTGCTGAGAGAAGCCAGAAAGCGACTGGGGTCCACTAATATCCTCATTGAAATATAACATTTCTGCAGCTCCCAATTAGATTTCAGTCATAGTCAAAGCAAATCTTAATGGAGACATGGTTATATCAGCTGTAGAATGGATAGATTGCGAGATTGGTAGGACACCCGCCCCCCCCAAACACACACACACACACACACACACATCACACACACACACCACCCATTGGTTTCTTGTCCTGTGGTCATTGCACTATTGCCAGCAAAGACAATGGGTTAACAACAGTTGAGTTTCAGTCCAACTTTAAGGCATGTGGCTAATGCTGAAACAAGGTGTTGGCTTCTTCAAAGAGGACACTCCATATTGACTTTAGTGCAAAATATAATCTTGTATGTGTTTGTGTATATTATGCTTTGGACATCTGTTTGGGAGGTTTGGATGTCTGATATTGCAAGATGTGCATTCAAAGATGGTAGCATCATATCTACACAAGTATAATTAGTATATTTTACACATTGAGATGAATTTACAATAATTTAAAAAAAGTATTTCCCTTTTTGTCATCTGGTATTGCTTGAGTGGTTGCATATTGATATGCCCAGCTACTGATGTGGTATACGGGAGTGTTGATGGTTGTTATTATTATGCTGAGTAATCTGTGTGCTTTGGCAGTATTGTAGTGGTTGCAGACAGTGTCTCCTTGACAACAGTGAGAGTGTTACTGGAGATGTAAAATAAAATTCAGGTGTGAAGTTCCTCTCTGCAGGCAAAATTGGTCTCTCAGAGCAAACCACATGTCTATATAGTGGCTAAATCCCAGAATCCCACCTAAGCCAGAGAGGGTTGAACTAGAGATTTCTTTTCCTTGAACATATACTTTGTCAATTGTCACAATTTGCCCAATGGGTTCTGTGGGGATTCAAAGTTCTTTTGTGAGTACTCATTTGGTCCATAGCTACTCTCTACCCCAACAGAGGGAATTGTGGGTAATGCAGTGAGTTTCAGTATCTGGTCTGGTTTCTCTGTCAACTACTTCAACATCTAATCACCTTGACGACCAAAAATTATTTCTCAAATATGAAAATGCACAGTGCTTCTCTTTTTTCTGTGGCATGTACTAGTTTCTGTTATTATTCATTACTGTATGGAAGACTGCAGGAAACTGTCCAGGATTCATATCTAGGGTATACTATTACAATACTGTTTGTATTGTCGTCTGTTGATATGTACCTCTGAGCTTTGACAGCTAGTTAATCAGTTGTTAAATTAACGTCCTCTTTGTGAGGTCAACATTTACTCAAGACTTATTAATCCAGGTGATGTTTCTCCAAAAAGAATGTAAATAGTAAATGGATGAATTAATACTCAACAAAGTGTATATGACAGCTGCTTCAACACTTGCAAGTAATGATTCTAGCAATGAACTAATGCCTAATGTGGGGAAGAACTATTCAACCAATAGCTTCCGGTTTGTAGGAAGAATTGCAGACTGGTGGCAGACTCCGGAACTTCAGGAAACAGGTTTAATCGTTACAGTGGCACACATCAAGGGTTTCAGGCCGAAAGCATCTACCATTAAATCTAACTAAACAATGCGAGTCTACAACTTAGCAGGGTTGCATTGAGCAGGGTTTCATCCAGTTAGCATAATGGAATGTGATTGGTCCTCTGTCTAATGGCCTAAGGGCACACCTATGGCAATTAGCATTGTTAAGTGGCTATCCAGTTGTACATATATACCAACATTCAGAAATATCACTTATGGATTGTTTTGATAAGCCACACGATTGGCTTTGATTGTTACCATTAAAATGATACTAAACACGAATACAGTCACAGTTCATAATATACAGAAATACATTCCAAATCTATCTAAGGTCTTTGCAATCTAAATACGAACAAAAGGCTCTACCCAACCACAGGGGTACCAGCAGTTAATTTACATTAAAACTGGGGGAGGAGGATTCTTGTTATTTCTGTGCCATGCAAATGCATGGCGGCTCCTGGTTGTCTGAGGCTGTCAGAATATACTTCTAAAATTATTGATATCACAACGTAGAACAAGTTCAATGCATTTTGACCTACATGAAATGAGAAACTTACAATATGAAAAAAAGTCCACAGTTTTACACAATATTGCATGGATGTGCCAGTATTTGCTCATTGTTTACTTATATGTTCAAAAGAATAAAGAAGGCAACAACAAGGCACATATAAAATGTACAACTTGTTAATGACTCATGACTCATGACTTTTTGACCTGAATGAACCTTGTAACCTTGAGAGACACACTCACACACACACACACAATATGAGTAAAAGAGAAAGAGGATTACTAACACCACATGACTCTTTGAGACATTGTATAAATCCAGCTCAGTGGTCTCAGTGTCTCTACCTCTAACTCACAATCTGAGCCACAAGATACATAATAACTTCACAACATGGTCAACATTCAGTCTACTAGTGATGCATGTGCTCTGTATCGACACAACAAGCTTGCATTGATTCTCCAAATAAAAAAATCAAATAAAAAAGAAAAGGAGAGGGGGAGAGAAAGAGAAAGAAAAGTGGCTGTCCAGTAGCTTGCACACGTGCAGTGGTCAGATTCAGCAAGCTTGCATTTATAAAGTAATATAATCTCCAATTACTCTTATGGTAATAAAAAGCCATTGACCTTTTATAAACATAAACTCAGAAAGGAGAGGTAGTCTATTCAGTAGCTAAGGTGGTACATCACAGTTCCAACAAAGGCAACAGCATAATTACATTTACATTTACATTGCATTTATGCATTTAGCAGGCGCTTTTATCCAAAGCGACCCATACAAAAAGAGAATAAACACTGAAGTTACAGCACAATTAAAAACTAACTAAGAGTGCAACTTGCTAACATGAAATTGGTAGGAGATGAAAGTGCAGGAGCATGAGATTGTGGGGTGCATTGTAGGTGCATTCCAGGTAGTCAGAAGTTTTAAGCCAGGAGATATTCTTGGAGCTGTGTCTTGAAGGTGGAGAGGGTATCTGATGCTCTGGTAGCACTTGGAAGGTCATTCCACCTGCATGGAACAACAGATAAGAATAGTCTGGACCAACCTGTGCAAGGTGTTGGCCATCCTAGACAACATTCCTTGGAGTGGAGTGGGCAGGGGGTAACATAGGGCTTTAAGAGGGTATTAAGGTAGATGTGAGCAGATCCATCAGTCACCCTGTAGTCCAACATTAGTGCTTTGAATTTGATGTGAGCGGCTACGGATAGCCAGTGGAGTTCAGTGAACAGAGGTGTGATGTGCTCTTTTTGGCTGGTTGAATGACATGACAACTGGACTGGAATGAGTTCTACATATTTCTGATATTGTAGGTAGCTTATGCTATGTATTAAAGACAAAAATTGCACTGGCAATATCCTTGCTCCAACATCTCTTTGCACTAATGTAGGGTGCACTTTCCCTGTTGAAATTGTATCCTTCTACGCCACATTTCTAGACCACTTTCACACTTTAATGACACAATATGCACAATATTCCATTTTTCTAGTTTCTGTAAGTGGATGTGTGTGTATGTCTTGTGTACTGTATGTCATGACACAGATTTCCTATGGGATAATAAAGTGTCTATCTACATATCTATCTAACTCAATAACAACATTTTAAGTATAAGTAAAGTATGCTCACCCTATCACTTGTTTGGGCTCCCACTCAGGACAAGGCGATCACCTGTTGACCTTTTAAAGTCTCTGTGGTGCCTCCAATCTGTAGGAGAAAACAACAGGACTGTGCATTGTCTCCTTAATGCATGTTCTGTCTCTGCTACCATGAGGTTTTATTAAAATAGTAACTTTGACCTAATCTGACTATTAAATATAAATAATCGTACTCCATTATGTATAGAAAGGTTTACAGATGTCACCCCCCCCCCCTCCTCCCCCAAGCCTCCTCAAGCATCCGTCATTTTTTTTAAAGGCTTGAAGTCTGCTTTTTGGGGGTGAATGCTGAAACATGAAAGGATGCACATGCCATATCACAGTTCTGTCAGGAACACTGACATAAACTAAATATTAAATTAGGCAGGCAAATCTCAGTGCGCAGGGCACCTCGGGGTGATGGATTAATGCAGCCAGGTAAGGAACTATATCCTTGCCGAACCAATATTGTTTGTTCTTTTTACGATCAGTGCGCTCCACGCCGAACTAAGATAGTGGGCTACTCCTTGGAAGCCGGTTAGCGCGGCCTCACATAATAGCCTGTCCTACCAGCCTACTGTGGCCACTGTTTGTGTTGGTTTGGTTATTGCTTGTGTGTGTTGTGCGTGTGCGGGTGTGTGTGATGGGTGTAGGGTCAGTTAGCCCCTGACCGGGGTAAATGTCCAGTCCTTCCCCCTAGTCAAAATCGGCCAAAGAGAGAACTGTGGAGTGGGTTGTTTGAGTGCAGGGTGGTTGTGTGCGAGTGCTTGGGCTGTATTTAAATTAACTGTTTGTTGTGAATAAATCGGATAACGTGTATCTCGCGTTTGTGTGTGTCTATGCCTCCTCTTATCACTGACAACAAACAAAATTACATGTCCTTTCACAAGCTGCTTGCTGTTGTTTCCCACAGTAAAGTGAGGGGAGAAGAGGGGCGGGAGTAAGAGCGCACTTCAACCTTCTAATTAACGTTACAAAGTCTATAGCTTAAAGCAAAAAGTTAAGTCAGGTACACGAATTAACCGCTAACATAGGCTATTTTATTTGGCGTTCACTAAATAAAGGCATATAGGCTATATTTTTAAATTGACGTGCATGAATTGGAATTTGCGTGTCGTGCGGTGCGAATATGACAGGTTATGTATAGGCTATAGGCTGCATTATGCGTCGGGGAGGGTCAAGAAAACGAAATGTTAGCATTAGATAAGGCATCTGTGACAAGTGAGCATGCAAGGCGTGTCTCTTATGTGTGCCTCACACTAATGCATTAATTGAGCGGGGTTCCCGGCTGATTATGAGTGAAACTAAGGGGGCACTACCGAGCCTCGTGGTAATTAGAACCCTGCCTCGACAAAGGTGGTGTTTTTGTAAGGTTCACTTTCTCTAAAGTGCGGAGGTTTATTTAAATGTTATGCTGCTGATGTACAAGCCTGCGAATCTTTTGCCTTAGTGTTGTAAAAAAAAGGTCGAATAAATCGAAATATCTTAAAATAACGAGATACTATCTCGGAATAGCGAGATACTATATCGGAACATTGTCATATATGATCCGTTTATTTCTTTGTGGTGGAAACGAGCTTCCTTAGAGCAGCATACTTTCAAAGTCCTTTAGATATATTTTTCTTAGCGTTTCATGTCAGACACGTGAAAAAGGATACATAAACCAACAATGAAATATCTCCTACAACAAGTTAAAGATAAAAGTACATTTTAGAAACAAAATTCAAACTTTACCTCTGTGCATGCAAAAACTAAGATCATAATAGTGGGGAAAATTGGTCTTATGCCCAGTCCTATCTTCCCTGCCAGGTTTCTTGAGTGAATGAACTCCCCCCTGCCTAGCTGTTTGTGTGCCCCAAGGTTCACTTGCCATGGAGTTTGATTGTTTTATCTTGGCCCACTGGGTACAAATTGGTGTGTGTGTGTGTGTATCTGTGTGTGTCCTAGTGCATCCAGATCCTACTTTGTGTGCCCAGGGTCCTAACCTGATATGATATGCATATGAGTGTATGCTTCTCTTCAGCCTAGTTGAAACTGCTCAGTGTCCCTTAGCATTAAGCAGAGTTACCAAGGCACTCAGTAAAATCACCACAGAATCCAGATGTACTCATAGATTCATCTGGGTTTGCCCAGGCTATTGGATTGATTGATTGATTGATTGATTGATTGGTTGGTTGATTTATATACCAGTATTTGTTTATTTCTTTTGAAGCCATCTAGTTTTTGTTTGTTTGTTTGAACAGTCTATTAGACTTGGAGACAATCAGAAACTTAACTACCCTGCTGTTTAATGTGTTGTGGACTGAATTACAGCCATTTCAGTGGAAAATATGAAGAAACAGAACTAAGCTTGCATCTCAGGTCCAAGTGGAAGATACTAGAAATCTAGTATCTAGCAGTAGCAAATAGTTTTGCCAGTTCAGCCAGTACATCTAGAAATTAGCCTATAGGGCTTCAATAGCTCTTTTCCCAAGTTTGGTCGGACCAATCACATCGTTCTGTCCTTATAGAGAGTCACATAGATGTACCCTAGCGGTAGCTTATCAGCTTATCATTGTGCAGAGGCAGTTTGAAAGACAACCACTGATTCTGCCCCTTGGATTGAGCCCAGTCTATTGGTCATGGCCAGACTATTTACTATATACTACATTTTGATGTTATAGTTTGGCTTGTCAGGCTGCTAGAAGACAGAGTAACGACCATTTTCAGAGTCAACATAATTCCCCCAAAACTGGGAGTGTGGCACCAGCATGAATGTAATGAAAAAGGGGGCATGCAAAACAGAAAATCATTATTTGCTAACACACTTAAATTCCATAATAAAAAAACATTGTGGCTGGTAATTGTAGTTGGGTGGTTAATATTTTCATTGCATTTATGACCTCACCCACATCACAGTATTCATATAGGTCATTTCAGAATTCTGTAGAAGCATTATGGTTCATGCACTGCAGCCTCGGTTGCCAGGGTAGCTACGTCAGAACGCCCCCCTCGCACATCTTTCCCCGTCGCTGGTCGGGGCGCGTGGATGTGTGTATTTTGTGTGTGTGGATGTTAGGCGGCACGTTTAGAACAGCGCATGCGCTGTGGCTGCCGGTCTAAAGGCAAAATGTGCTCATTAAGCTTGCGGGAAGCTATCTCTTTAAGAAGCACACTCCTGTTGCACCGTGAGGCTAGTGTTTTTCCACTCACTGATATCACACGCGCGCCCGTTATAAGGAACTGGAGTCCAGGAAATAAAAAAAAACACGCGTGTGAATTATTGTGTTGCGAGTGCTCCGGTACGTACTCTCCGCACAACAAGTAAAACCAAGAAGAAAGGAAGACAAAACAGCATAGTAAAGTAGACGACAGGTAATAGTGGCACACCTTATGTTCTATCATTATTACAAAACTGAGATTTTATGAATGTGATGTCAAGACTGTCAATTAAACTGATGGTTTCCTGGTCACTGAAGATTGTTTTCAAAGCGCTTGAACAGATTGTCTTTCAATTTAGTTAATGTTTTTAGCGAATTCTGTTCAATCATCTTTTTAGAGACGTGAAATTTGTTTCCGTTGTCTTGCAGACGATTTCAGTGCATTTCTTTTTTGTGTGTGTGTGTGTATGTTTTATCACAGCAACTTCAACCTTCCTCACCTCGTATTTTACGCACAAAACCAGAAATGTAAAATACACTCTATGGTCATTGTTGGAAGTTCTAGGCAAGAGGCTCATCGTTACAATGCATCTCATGAGCTCTCAACTGCCATCCTGGATAACCTTAAGACATGAGCGCGGAAATCACGAAGGGTTGAGCGCTAAATGTTAGAACAGCGCGTCTGGGCGATGTTTTTTACGAAAACATTACACATATACCCAGATACAAGTATTTAGAATATTCTGTTATCTGTATAGATTTCTTTGTCAAGTCTCGCCTTTGTTTAACGGCTTGCGCTGAAAGCCAGATGTTTAACCCCTGATCGGGACATAGACTACCGCCTTAAAAGAACGTATCTAACAGAGGGCAAACATTATGTGACAATAATGAAAAAGGAAATTCTAACTTTTTTCCGTTAGCCGGTAACATATTTTTTCAAGGGCTAATTGATCGTGGAGCGTGTAGTCTAAGTAAAGATGCGATTGATTGAAGCATGCCTGGGTTTTGTTCAAAGAAATCGTTAACTCTATTCCGTGTTGTTTAGACTGGCACTTACATACGAAATAGAGTGCCAGTGTTGTCTTAAAAGGGAGGATGTGCTATGATTAGCCTATCCTAAATGAGGAATATGTCTGTGCAAGGAGCGCGTTTGCATCCCAATTGTCTCCGTGTCTTGCTCCAGGAGCGCAGACTGTGACGAGTGGAGAATGAGGCCATCGGGTGGGTGGGTCAGCTTCCACCGACATGATTAGCCTCCTATATGGGCGTGTTATATCAGCCATACTAGTTGTGGAGAACAGGTGTGTATTAAAGCGCACACCGCATGGTCAGAGGTTTGAGTCACCGTCCAATTTTGAATGAGCGGTTTAAAATCGGTGACCTTGAGTTTGAATCTGCATGAGGCCTTTTCGCTTGACAACAGCAACTATCCTAGGATGGCCATAAATGTATCGCTATGTAACACTATTTAGTCACTCTGATGAACACCGCGTACTATCCTGGAGTTTTTGTTGTTTCGAATGCATTACTGTTGGATTGGCGGCCATGTGAACATATCGAAATATTATGAGGCTCGGTGGTGACAGTAAGCCAGTGGCACACAAATGCTTCATCTGACTGAAATGGTCGTGCAAGGTCACTTGCTAGGTTAGACGTTTACTAACCTAAGCCTATTTCGTGTAATGATAAGACAAGAAGGCAAGGAGCCAACTCCAGTGTTTACATTCACCATTCATGGTAGGGGCGATGCAACTGTCATCAAAAAATCTGTTTACATCTTATGCCCTCTACCAGGAATAATGTCCTATGTGCCTTTTCAAGAATAATGGTGGTTGGCAACAGCCTGCTTCTCACACATACTGATCTGCTATGCATATCAGTCTGGCCAATTTCATGTAATTTCCAGCTTCCATGTCAAGATTAAAAGATAGATCAAAATGCCTCTGCAAGCATTGGGAATGCCATTAGAACAATGATTGCAGAGAAAATAGAGTTGGAAGTAGAATTTGAAACAAAACATTTTTAAGCCTGCCTCCATGGTGTTGGGGTAAAAGTACATTTTTGATTTGCAATCTCAGGTGAACGGGAAGAAGTGGATATGCCTCTTGGCCAGACTAATATGTATACTAGATCAGTATGTGTGAGAACCAGGCTAGGTCAGCAAGCTTTGAATTATGCCTTCCCTGTCACAGTCTTCATGAGGTCTTGTCATGAGACATGTGGATAGCCTAACTGTGCATCCTGTTGTTGGGAAATGTGTTATAATATGTAGGCCTAATAATTGTTCCTGGTTTTCTTACATGTTATGTGAGAAAGTAAATAACAGGACAGGTTAACTACTGAATAATGTATGTGCTTGATGCTGATTGGTTGGAGATGTAGATTTGTAGATCTATTGATTGGATTGGGAACTGTCAGCTAAGCAGCTTGGATTTGAGTTGTTTAAATTGTTTTCTTTTTCAAAACTGACTGTCTCCTTTATTTATTTTTTAAGCTGCTTTGATTTTCCACCATGACTTTGCGTTTTGTTCCATGTTGTGGAGCATCACATTTTCTCTTTCTTGGAAGCCACACTGGTGATGTTTATCCTCTGTCATTCAGTGGAAGTGTGGATTTGAGTGTTAGGCAGACTTAGGCGATCCTATGTTTTGGTAGTTGGCATGTAGTTGGCCTGGGCATCACAGTGAGGTGCCATCTGCTTGCATGCCTATGCACCGGGTCAGGGCTCAGACTCACAAATCCAGTTGAGTTTAATGTAAGATGGCACCTCTGGCGCCACCGTGACAAATGTGAGGACTTTAATGAGTGTTGGGGTTATAAAATGGAATACAGGTGGTACTTTTTTGTAGCTGTGTGTGTGTGTGTGTGTGTGTGTGTGTGTGTGTGTGTGTGAGAGGGGGGGGGGGCATGTGTGTGTGTTTGAGAGAGAGCAAGCTTGCTATATTTCTCTGCGATTGTACCAGTTCTTCAACCTTTTTAGGGCATCATGAGAGTGGCCTAGAGGTGTGTTTATGTATCAACACAGTAATCTCCAAGGGAATAAGAAAAAATCTCAATGACTGCTCCCAGCTCTGGAATTGAAGGGGGTTATAAACAATGTGGACTTGAGACATTCAGTCAGTTAGGACAAAGAGCCATCTATATCTGCTGTCATTCTTGTGACATCTTGGCAGGGCCTACAGAAGGACTAGTAAGGGGACAGGACACAATTTGTTAAAAAAAACTAGATTGTTGTGTGGCCTACGCCATTAAATGAGTAGAAAAGAGGCAGTGAAGTGTTTGTTAACATTTTGTAGCTTTGTTAACTGTGTGTCACTGGATGCCAGGGCTTTGCCTCCCAGAGTTTGTCTGACCGAACTTACCTCTTTGCTGTAGCAGATAGTCTGTGTAAACTTAAAATGCTGAGGTAAATGGAGTTCATCTCAGAGTTCATTTTGGTTTAGTCCCTTAGTTCAGTTTTCTCTAGGCACTGACTTAAACTTTTTTAGGTTTACTTGAGGGCAAGGAGTCATTTCATCCTCCGTTTATTTATAACTTTAACAGTAGTGAGAAATGAGGGGTGGAATGGTGCTCAGTGTGACATGTATTGTGTCTAATTAGTCGGTGAGGGTTGGGGTGAAGGGTCAAGAGGTGTGAGTATGGATGTAGGAATTTCTATTCTCAGGATTG
The DNA here is from genome assembly GCA_027481765.1 of Tenualosa thibaudeaui. Lineage (NCBI taxonomy): Eukaryota > Metazoa > Chordata > Actinopteri > Clupeiformes > Clupeidae > Tenualosa > Tenualosa thibaudeaui. The sequence goes on from JAIFZK010000024.1 coordinate 8,481,362, forward strand.
TTTTACAAGATAGGTAGACAGTCAGAAGACTTGACATGACTTGTTTGGGGACACTAAGACATTATTTTTTGACACAACAAATCTCCTACCACATGTAAGTGCACATATAAGCTACACAAACACTGAATTAGATCAAGAATGTTTCTCTGTTTTTATTTTTATGGGCTTGATAAGATGGGCGTGTGACCTTGTTCAGAAGTTGACAGTAGGCTAGTTGATGGCTCGATAGCCCTTTTATAGTGTGTTGAGTTATGTGTAAAAGAGAGGTGGAATGCCAGTCTGATAAGACAGTCTTTTAAAGTCTGTTAAAGTCATGTGAGCCAGGCTCATATACTGACATTGTGTCAGGTCAAGGACCTGAATGAATGTGTGTCTCTACTACTCTCCTAGGGTCCTATTTGTATAAGGCTGTGTGTGTGTGTGTGTGTGTGTGTGTGTGTGTGTGTGTGTGTGTGTGTGTGTGTGTTTGTGTTTGTTTTGTGAGAGAAACAGGGTAGAGGTCAGTGTTAATACTCTCTGTAAACTTCCACCCCACAATCCATACAAACACAGAGGTCTGAAGCGTAGCTTAAAAGTTAGACTAGTAATCGAGGATCTTTTATAAAAACACGCTCAGTTAAGTTTATGTCTCACATAATTCATAGTTGCACACCACAAATCAGAAATTGTGAAAGCTTAAACAACAGGGCTATCGATTGATTCACACTGGATCCCTCCTTTATGATTCACACTGGATCCCTCCTTTATGATTCACACTGGATCCCTCCTTTAATGTTGATGACGAATGTTTTGCTAATAGAAAGTGAATAGGTATAGAGACAGATGAAAGGTAAAGGGAGAGAAAGAGAGAATAACTGAGCAAATAATAAAATAATAAATAATATATATATAATTTTATTATCTTTATTATTATATATATATATATATAGAATACAATGATTTATTATTTTATAAATAAAATAAAATAATAAAGTAACACCTGACTACTGACCTTAATGCCCTGAGTGGGAGCATGTCCTCAGGTTCAGTTATAATTAAACTGTTTTAGCATGACAGTGAATAGCAACAATCCTTCCAGGATATGACAAAAAAAATTTCAGCAAACTTGGGCAGAAAAGGGAAAAAAAGACAATTTAAAAAATAAAGCCTTTAAGCGTTTTTCTTATTATTTGTGTCCTTCATATTAAGATTTGATTAGTATAGGAAAATGGGATGCTTCATTTGTGATTGTGAATCAAGTCTTTCAAGTAGCAACAAATCATGTAGAATATGGTATGGATTCAACAGTGCACACCTGAATCAATTAAGTTGAAATATATGAAAACTTGAAAATTATGAAAATATCATTTTGAATCCCTTTTCTCACAGAATGGCCCAGAAAGAGAAGCTCCAGTATTTGAAGGACTTCCATAAGGACACACTGAAGCCATCTCCGGGTAAGAGCCCCGGCACGCGACCAGAGGACGAGGCAGAGGGCAAGCCTGCGCAACGTGAGAAATGGGCAAGCAAGATGGACTTCCTGTTGTCTGTGGCCGGGGGCTTTGTGGGCTTAGGGAACGTCTGGCGTTTCCCGTACCTCTGCTACAAAAATGGCGGAGGTGGGCAAGAATACATTACATCTCACTGTATAGCTGTTCTAAGAGTTCTCATTTGCGAAGTATCAAAGCAATCTGACTATTCATTTGCCATCTTAGTATAGCTTGACCCTACAAGTATTCACTAGTATATTGCCTGAGGATATGTAATTTGTATTATTTATTTTACATTCTTACATTTTCTCTCTTTTCTCTCTGTGTTGTAGGTGCATTTCTCATTCCCTACTTCATCTTTCTGTTTGGTGGAGGGCTGCCAGTGTTCTTCCTGGAGGTGGCCCTCGGTCAATTCACTTCTGAGGGAGGCATCACCTGCTGGGAGAAATTATGCCCAATTTTCACTGGTGAGTCAAGGTTTGGCCGAGAGGGAGCTGGTGGGATGGCAGAGACGGGCAAGGGGGGAGAAAGCAACAGAACAGAAGCAATAGAAAGGCCTGACTGTGTATGCTTCACATTCAACCCAGTGCCCTGCTCAGGTCAGACCAGTCGGTTTGTTTTGGAGGGGTGGGTGGGTTGGGTCATCTTTGCTACTGTGATGACGGGGGCTGTAATGGTGATGTTTTGTGAGTTCAGTGATGGTGATGTTTGTTAGCGCTCCACTCCTCCACTCCTCCCCGGGAGAGAACAGCTCCTCTTGGGTTTATTGTGGTGGTGGTTGCCAGGCAGCAGCGAGACAGGCTGTTCTCCTCAGACGTTCTTCCCTTTCCCCAGATTATTTGAGCTAAGCCTGCCTCATCATGCATCTTTGTCATCAGGTTAAATACACACTACCTTACACGCCCTCACAAAGGGGAGACTTAATAATGCTTTGTCTTTGTTCTGAGGCTAGGTAGACATTTAACACAGAACATTCTGTAACACACAAACTCTCTCACTTTCCTCTGCCTTTCTCTCTGCTGGTTTAGATTGATGCATTTTTTTTGCAAAGAAAGGTTTTTAAAAGTCATAGCCCCATGCTGTCTTCCTCTCTTTTTTCTGTCTACCTATTGGTGACTGGTGCCTTTTTCTCTCTTTCACTCTCTCTCTTTCTCACACACACACACACAGGCTCTCTCTCTCTCTCTCTCTATCTCTCTCTCTCTCTCTCTCTCACACACACACACACACACACACTCAGACTCAGACTCGTAACATATTCTGCATTGCCATGGCAACTGTGATGGAATATAGAGCTGAGATGCCTTGTGAAGAGCTCTGACCCAAAAGCTTGAAGAGAGTTCTATTTTTTTTATCATTATGCAGACTGTCCAAACAGCAGACTGCCTTTGAGACTATAGTCCTGTTGCATACTAAATGCCCACTTCCTCTGTTTGCTGGGAGTCAAATGTGACAGGTTTACATTATAACCAAGATACTTGTGGTGGCTAACGCTTACTATGCCCTCATGGAATGCTCTGCCTTTCCTGATGCATTTTAGTTACAAAACAAAGCTAGAAGGTGAGGTAAATGTCAAATGGCCTCATGAGTTCAGGGGGTTTTGTGCCATTTCAAAGAAAAGACTTGCAAAATGTGTACAGTCACTTTGCTTGCCTGTAGTAAAATCTTCTTATTCCAAGCAGTTAGACTAGCTGTAATAGGATAATGTTACTTATTTGGGGGATTGTAGAGACTAAATATCATTATGTACAGATATTGTCCTTAATATTGTTGTTTAATTTACAGTAACCTTGATGTGAGCCTTAAAATAACAGTGCAGATACCCTACCTTAAATGGTAACACTTTGCTTAAAACCTGTGTCCAAATCATGTAAACACAAGCGTTCTTTAGCTTTAATGATTAGTAAAAGTGTAGCCATTCAAAAATAGTTATGATAGCACTCATAAAGCACCACAATATTGTATTATATGCTCTTACAACCCAAAGTATCATAATCAGCTTTTACCTCTACAAATTTCACCATTATTATCATTGTCAATTTACTGTAATGTAGAAGAAGCTTATAATAGTCTTATAAAGAAGTCTAATAATACAATACTGTGTCACTTTATTAGTGGAGTCACAAATATAGGTATTGATAATAAAGGTATTATTGATAATAAAGGTATTGTGAATAGCCTGTAAGCCCCTAATGATTGGGCTTATAATTCCTCATGGACACAGACTCTAAGAAGTGTTGCGATGACAGGAATGTAACTGTATATGCAAGTGAGCTCAGCATCAGCATCAGTTATTTATTTAATTATTTGTTATTTTGTTTATTTATTTAGTGCATTTTCCAGCATAAGGGCCACTCAAAGCACTTCAAACAGACATAGACAAATATACCAAGCGCACAAAACAATCATAAGTCCTTGATTTTCTTTGATGAAAACAAAAATGTGATATAGGCCTATAGATTTAGCTCTCTGTCAGATGGTCATTGGTGGTGCATCTGTGTTGAACGTCACACATCACAATATAGATGGGGTTAGACAGTGCTTAGGATGGCTTTTAATAAGTTTTTTAATAAGTAAAAAACATCAAATTCAAAATGAATACATGTATTTTCCTTTTTCCTAAATGGCCTTACGGTAGTAGCTGTAGTAATGGATCCCTCTAACCTGTCCATGTGAGAGAATGTTTTTTGTCAGCTTTGTTAAGAGAGGGACAACTAAAAAGACAATTAGGGGATGAAACAATTTGCCAGCTGCCATTTTGCCAGTAGAGACTCAGCTGCTGTTTGGCCAGTGTGATTAACTGACTGACTTAACTGACTTGAAGGAGGAAGTAGACATGCACACACACACACACACACACACACAGGCAAATTCACATTGATGCCAAGATGTTAGAGAAACAGCACAGGTGGAGGATTATATATGCCCACTTGTGTGTGTGTGTGTGTGTGTGTGTGTGTGTGTGTGTGTGTGTGCTCGCGCATGCACACCCATATGTGTGTGTGTGTGTTTTTCAAGTATTTATCCCACCCTATCACTCGGACTGTGGGTGCCAGCTGTCCCTTCCTTTGTTCCACCGCACATCCTGTGTGTATGTTTGTGTGTGTGTGCGTGTGTGTAAGTGCATGTAGTTGTATATGCATGCATGTGGTTGAGTGTGTGTGTGTGAGTGAGTGAGTGTGTGTGTGTGTTTAGTATATACAGGTGCCTATGTGACTTTGACATTGATTATAAATAGTGTGTCAGTTCAGAGGCCACAGAAGTGCATTATTCAGGCTCTTGTGAAAGCTGTCTAAAAATAGCTTTATCATCATATAAGGACCGGAACACTGGAGCTACAGACTGATGTCAGCCCTCATTTGAACCCTAAAACCCAGCTTGGGTTCCAGCTCTCCCTGTAGGATCACACTTATTAGATAAATTAATGAGCATTTATAATGAACCATTTGAGTAGCTTTTTTTCCCTTGAAACTGTAAAAAAAAAAGGAAAAAAAATTATTTTCTGTCTGTCTGTCACTCTCTGTTTCTCTGCCAGGTATCGGCTATGCCTCCATAGTGATCGTGTCTCTGCTTAATATCTACTACATTGTGATCCTAGCCTGGGGACTGTACTATCTGCTGCACTGCTTTCAGCCTACGCTACCATGGGCTGGGTGCAGGTAAAGACAGCTACCCAACACAAACCAACACTGTAAAACAAACGCAGGCTGAACACACACAGTGCCCCATTAACTGGTATGAAACAGCTTAAAGGGGAAATAGAATGGATGAATGGAGTATTGCACCTTGTTCTCTGATGTTAATATAGAATATGTTCACCTTTCATTTATCAAAAATAAGCTCAAGTGCAATTTTACAAGCCAAATTAAAAGGGTGGGTATTGAAATCGTCGTTTTAGCTAAATGGCACCATCTTTGGCAACTACGATTTAACTACAATTTCTTTGTGCTATTCAACATCACATGTAGGCCAAGTTCAAGATTTTAATATGAAGGGCACAACCATGCCTCATGTTTGTGATCTCCCTTTGGCCATGCACAGCCTTTGCTAATTCATCAAAGCCAAGGCAAGAATGGTTTCCCATTCTATGTCTCCTTTAACTGGTATGAAATGAACTTAACTAACTGGTGTGAAACCTACTTGACTGGTATGAAACAGCCAATCATTAACTCAGTTCATGCTAATTGAGTCGATGAAGGTTGATATTGTGATTGAGACACTCACAGGCCTCACTGACTCATTCACAGATGCACACAGGCTGTAAACAGAGACTTTGTTATCTCTGTTATACTAGCTGCACAACACACTGCGAATTAGGAGCACAAGAAGCTTATGTGACCACACTCAAGATAGCATCTCTTTGTAGCTGCAATAGACTGCTAAGGTAACGAATAATGCACAGATAGTGTAACACATTTGACTTAGTCTTGCAGGTGGGCACAGTGACTGGAAATTGTGACTTCCAGAAATAGAACAAGAGCAGCCAACTCAGCAATTAATATCGATTCTCGTTTGAAAAATCCTATATTTATTATTCCGTGGATAGAACTATTCCTACAGTAACCTGTTTTCACGACCGCGCAAAAGAAGAGATCACCGGTAAATTAAGTTCATTTTAGTCTCCAACTTCTGGCTTTCTCATCTGTGCTGCCTTTCTCACTACCAAACAGACACTATCGGTTTATTTAATTATTTATCGGTCTTAAGGGAGCCATGTCACCTTAAAACCAAGTAGGCTGTGCTAATATTATTTTTTGCTAATATTGCTAATATTATTATTTATAATCAGATACCCAGGCATACTAGATAGGGGATTAAGCTCATCATATGGCAGATTCAGTGCCTGATTGGTAAAACTAATGTGGGCAAAGTAAACATCACTGTCCCATGCCTACATTCAAGGCTGAGGTGCTCTGTAACACTGCACCTAACCCTTTACCACTCTCCTGGTGCCACAGTTTAGGCTGTGTGTATGATCAGTAATCTTGGTTGCGTAAAATGGAGAGCATGAATTTCCCTTGTGATAGAATATATTATACACTACACAATATAATACATAGTCACACAAATGCATATGCACTGTATGTGTAAAGGCACTCACAGTCACCTGCTGATGTGCTGGTCCTTGTTGCACAGGCACAGCTGGAACACTGAGAGCTGTGTGGAAGACACTGTCCGCAAGAACAAAAGCCTTTGGCTGATGGCCAACGTCACCAATGGTACTAGTGCTGCTTTGAACTTCACCTCACCTGTTACTGAGTTCTGGGAGTAAGTGGCCAAACACCCATGCATACTTACACTCATATCCACACACATTCTTACACACACGTGCATATACTCATACAGTATGCGTGACTCTCCCCCACTGCAGGCATAATGTTTTGTCCATCTCCTCCGGCATTGATGAAATTGGGCCTATCAAATGGGACCTGGCCTTGTGCCTGTTGGCTGTATGGGTCATTTGCTTCTTCTGCATCTGGAAGGGGGTCAAGTCCACTGGCAAGGTCTGGATTTGGCACTCCCAGTGTCCTTGTTTACAGTAATGTCATTAATGTTGTTGTTATTAGTGCATTTTCTTGTCATGCTGGTTCATATTTTGACCCTCTTTTGCTACCCATTTGTAAACATTATGGGTAAATTAGGATGGCTACACTAGATGGCAACAAAATTATTAAAAATGCTCTCTGCTTGTTTTTTTGCCATGCTCACCCATTTATTTCTGTCTGTCTGACCATTGTAACAGGTGGTGTACTTTACTGCTACATTCCCCTTCGTCATGCTCTTTGTGCTTTTGATCCGCGGGGTCACTTTGCCTGGTGCTACGGAGGGCATCAAGTTCTATTTGTACCCTGACCTGACACGCCTAAAGGACCCAGAGGTCAGAACCCGAGCCAATTAGACAAATGTACTCACACAGCACAGAGTCTTAACAGAGCTGACACATCCATCCAATTTTTTTTATCTTTCTGGGTATTTAGGTCTGGATTGATGCGGGAACTCAGATTTTCTTTTCTTATGCCATTTGTCTGGGTGCTATGACATCACTGGGGAGCTACAACAAGTACAAATACAACTGCTACAGGTAAAGCACTTAAGTCTGTTTTCCTCTGTCTCAGTTCTTTCTTTCTTTCTTTCTTTCTTTCTTCCTTTCTCTCTTTCTTTCTTTCTTTCTGTCTACCTTTCTCCCTCTCTTCCCCCCCCCCACCTCTTCCCCATTGATGAAGTCTTGCATTGGTGTGTGTTGTGACTTAGGGACTGTCTGCTGCTAGGATGCCTCAACAGTGGAACAAGCTTTGTGTCTGGCTTTGCTATATTCTCTGTCCTGGGCTTCATGGCACAAGAGCAAGGGGTGGACATCGCAGATGTGGCAGAGTCAGGTATGAGGTTGGAGGGCGAAGGCTGAAGGCCACAGATTGAATTAGAGCCAATGAAATGACAGTAATATCAGTAATTACGGCAAAATGCCAATCACCGCTGAAAGCCGGGAAAAAAGCACAGACACATTTGGTAATTGACTGATTTAAAGGGTGGGGTGTACTGTGTGTTTTTTATGTGCTGGCAGGGAATGAGAGGAGGTTGGCAGCATATTCTGGTGTGTTTGAGGAATTGTACTTTGGGAATAGATGCAAGTGATGCGTGCGTGTGTGTGTGTCTGAGATGGTAAATCACATGTCATTCCTCACATGTTTATTCAGACTAGTGGGATATCCCTTTAGCTTGCGTCCCTGTGTGCATTACCAAGTCAGTTGTGCTGAAGGATGTTGGTTTGCATTGGTTGCGCTTGTAATTTTTCAAGCCACTGTTGCTTCATGTGATCAGACCAGGACCAAATGCTTCAATCACACCACCAATTAGTCCAAATGGGGGACTTTTGATGGACATTTACGAACTGTCAATCAAATAGGAAATGAGCGCCAATCAGATTTGATTGCTGGACACCAAAGGCAAAGAGACTTTCACCTTATTCAGGTTCTGCTGCTCTCTGGTTGTTAGTCTTTTCCTCATCCCTATTGCCATTGGCCTTGTCTTGACTGTCAGGCTTATAGGATCAGCGCCTTTGCCAAAGGAAAATCTCCTTCCTCCACACTGTACACTGACATGGGAGCATGCTATCCTGCTGGACAAATTTGTGTTTGTTGTACTGCGTTCAGGCGCAGTGTGTATTCAGATACAAATTGGACAATAATGTATAACGCAGATGACTGACCTTTCTTTTCTGTTGTCCTTTTTCCTCCTCCTCCATTCCTCCTCATTCCCTCCATCCATCTCTCTCCCTTCTCTCTCTCTTTCTCTATGTCTGGCTTTCTTCCACCCATTTGCAGGTCCTGGGCTTGCTTTCATTGCTTACCCTAAAGCAGTATCAATGATGCCAATGCCGTCATTCTGGGCCATCCTCTTCTTCATCATGCTTCTGCTACTGGGATTGGACAGCCAGGTCAGCTGACACCCTTGCGTCATCATGACACCACAGCTACAGTACACTGAGCCACACACACACACACACAAACCACCTCCCTAATTTCCCTTGGAGTGTGTGTGTGTGGGTGGGTGGGTGTTAAGAACAGTAGCCAAGGGGTTAAATGTAAAGGGCTCGAGTTTGAGTTTTGAGACTCAAGAGTCTAGCAACAACATGAGCTTGTGATGGTGCAGCTATACAGCAAGTTGTCATCAACTTAAATATAGAGGTGATTATTTGGACACGCATGACAGGGGATTTGCTAACAAAGACGACCCTACCCTAGTCACAGCCCTGGAATGTCCAGTACATACCGAGAAAGGAATTGTCATTAGACAGCAACCGCAATCAGAAGCACGTGTCAGTGGATTGGAATGGTCTATACTGGTGTTGTGTAAGCATTTTCATTGACGAATAGTATAGGTCAACTTAACAGGCTCAAGAGCATACGTTCCAACAGAGCCACTTCTCCAATTTAAGCAATGAAGCTAGTAGAGAGGAGCGACACAGGCTAGAATAAAAAGGAAGTCCATCAAGTTCTGAGGAGTAGCTTAGCCACTGCGACTGTAAGTTACATTTCTGTCATCCATATCCAACAGAAAGAGTAATTTCATTTTATCCGTTTATCTCCAAATATCTCACAAACTCTGTCCATTTGCTCTGAATCTTTACATTGCATAGTGTGTGTGTGTGCATTTGTGTGTGTGTGCATTTGTGTGTGTGGGTGTGTCTGTGTTTGTGTACGTGTGTGAGAGAGAGAGATCCAGTGATCCAATATCCAGTGTGCGGAGGTAATTTTATTCTATGCAAACTCAGCCCTGTTGCGAGCCGGCCTCTCCTTCCCTCCAGAGGTCCTAATCTCTGTGCCGCCAGAGCAACACACTTGCTGCCTGAAGCAGGGCTATTTCCAACAGCCCGCTGTGCACATGTGTGTGTGTGTCACCCCGGCTCACACATTCCCATCATCCACATACACTGCTCGCTTTGTTCAGAGTGCGGTTTATAAGTCCACACTCAGCGCTTTAATACTGTACAAATAAACCCCTTCACTTCCTCTTACACACACACACACACACAAACACACACACATTACAAACGCAACACACACACGCACGCGCGCACACACACACACATACACACACACACATACATACATACACATTGAACACACACATACAGAGACAGAGAGAGACAGAGAGAAAATGTAGATATTGAAAAAAGGGGGGAAGGTAGGGGCTTGCTCTGGCAAGTCCACTCTGAGAGTTATCACCATGGAGACGCAACTTCAGAACTGTTACATCATTCCCCCAACACACACTGACACAGGCGAGCATAAAAATAATTATTGTTAAGTGTGTGTGTGTATGCTTGCATTTGTGTGTGTGCGTGTATGTGTATGCGTATGTGTGTGTGTGCTTGTGTTTGTGTGTGTATGTGTATGTGTGTTTTAATGTATGTGTGTGATAAAATGCTAATAATGTCTGCAGGCTCATTTTAATATTGTGTGCAATTTCCTATGTAAACACATGTATTCTCCTTCTGTCTCTTGCTCTCTCTCTTTCTGTGTGTGTGTGTGTGTGTGTGTGTGTGTGTGTGTGTGTGTGTGTGCACGTATGTGTGCAATTGTGTATTTGTGCTCAGTTTGTGGAAGTGGAAGGCCAGATCACGTCACTGGTGGATTTGTATCCCTCCCTCCTACGGAAGGGCTATCGTCGAGAGATCTTCATCGCTGTGATCTGCTTCATTAGTTATCTGCTGGGGCTCACCATGGTCACCAAAGTAAGAGTTGCTCCTGTGTTGCCCTGTTGTCACTGCACACTGATGTAACTAAATCTATTTTATTGCATCTTTAAAAACAGGCAGTCGATCACATTGGATCTTCATCAGGCAAACTAATGCGTTCAATCATTTTGTCACATATATGTCATAATACACACACATATATATATATGTGTGTGTGTGTGTATATATATGTGTGTGTGTATATATATATATATATATATAGAGAGAGAGAGAGAGAGAGAATAGAATACATGCTTGATACAGCAAATGTGCTCACTTATTTTGGATGTGTGCACCCGGCTTTTTCAATACTGAGAATACATGTTTTTGGGCTGTATTCATTTATGAGTTTTGAGAGCCATCAGCAGGTTGCATAACACAATTAATGATGATTTGTAATGGTGATTTGCCAGAGGACAATTACCCAGCAAAACTAATCAGAGAGGGTTGGTCAGCGTATCAGTAACACAGCCATCTGTTAAGATTCATAAAAGGCCCCTGTCACTATGATCTCAAAATGACATCATATGGCAGTGGGGTTTCCACTTTTCTGACATGCTGTAACTTATGTTCCTTCGCAGTCTGCTTAGTCCAGAAAGGTGAACTTGAATGCAGACAAGATGCTCTGAGTGCCATCTCCAAATGGATTTTTTTTTGTTTTACTATGTGTGTGTGTGTGTGTGGAGGGGGGTTTGTCTCAGTCTCTCTCTTCTGATCTCGGCTTTGTCCATAGGGTGGCATGTACGTGTTTCAGCTGTTTGACTACTATGCAGCCAGCGGTGTGTGTCTATTATGGGTTGCATTCTTTGAATGCATTGCTGTAGCCTGGGTTTATGGTGAGCAACAATTCATCCATCCTTCACTCAGCATTTAGCAAAGTATTATAGCCATGTCTGAGTTGCAATAAAACATGCATTATTGTTCTAGCACTGAGCTGTTGAGTTGTGAGGGCCTAATCATGTCTACGTACAGCTGTAATCCTAATCCGTGCACATAAATTGGAAGGCTTTGCTCTGTAATTTGTCGGTAGCTGTGACTGTTCTATTTTTGACGTCTTTCATTGTTGCGTCATACATGCTGCTCTCTTGTCATGTGTTTGATGAGTTAAAAATAACTCAATTCTTTTATTTTGCTGTCACTATGTGTTTGTGGTTTGTGTTTGTTTCTTTATGTATTTATTTTGCTAAATCAGGCGCTGATAATTTCTACGATGCGATTGAGGACATGATTGGTTACAGACCAAACCCTTGGATGAAATGGAGCTGGGCTGTGGTCACACCAGTCTTGTGTGTGGTAAGTGTGCGAGTGCGAGTGTGAGTCTACTGGCGTGTGTGTGTTTTTGTACATATGCCCTTTATTAGTGTGAAATGCATTCATGAGTGTCATCATTTCATCTCGGCCTCCTTGTCTCTGTCACAGGGTTGTTTTGTCTTTTCGCTGGTGAAATACAAGCCCTTGACATACAACAAAGTGTACAAATACCCTGAGTGGTCCATTGGTGTTGGCTGGTCTCTTGCCCTGGCCTCTATGGTGTGCATCCCAATGGTGGTGGTCATCAAGATTCTTCAGTCTGATGGCTCTCTGGTAGAGGTAATAAACAGGAGATCTCAAAGAAGATGCATACAATAAATAAAGTTTATTTACTGTTTACTGCCCTGCGGTTTACATTGCAGCTAATTCACAGGATATTACTGCAGGACTACAGACCCTTTAAATATGTATTTTAAATAAATAAGCATAGGACGTCTTCTTGCTTTAAGCCTCACTCATTGTACTTGTACACACTTACTGTGTGGGGTCACGTATGTGTTTTGTGTGTTAAATGACGCTCATTTTGGCTTGTGTCTTGCAGCGCATAAAGGCAGTGGCAGCCCCAGTGGCGGGCTGGGCGAGCTCTCGAACCAAAGAAAACGGCCTGAAGAACAGCGAACTCCTGCACCCGCTGGACCCCAGCGGGACCATCGCGCTCACCAAACCCACCCACACCATCGTCGAGACCACCATGTGACGTTGCGGTGTCGCCACGTCGTCGACACACACACTTGCACATGCACATGCCCCCACAATCGTAGAAAAGAAAAGATTTTTTAGCCCTCTCTATGAGAGAACCTTCCTTTTGCTTCTTCCATCTTGTGTGTCCCCTCAACATCCTGCTGTCCTCTCCCCTCCCTGCAGACTTAGGACCAGGTGTAACTTCTGTGTGTGCACTAGGATTACTCTGGCTAGATTTGTACTAAGGGTCATGTGTATATATTATACACTCTTGCGTAATCTTGTGTACTCTGTACTCTAGTTTTTTTTCCCCCCTCTCTCTCTCTCTCTCTCTCTCTCTCTTTCTCTCTCTCTTTGCCCTTTTTAACTTGAAAAAAGGTAAGTGTTACCGTAGTGAGCTTCATTCTTGGATATCAAGCAGTATTCGCTTTAAACGACTGTGCCGCTCTACAACTTCTGTAGATGACTTGGAAAGAGTAAGGGGAAGTGTGGCGAAAGTGTTGGTCAGGAGAAGCAGTAATGCAGAATTATATACAGTTAAGTATCCAGATAGCTGTGGAAAAGATTAATGTTCCTCGCATAGTTTTTTGTGGCAGTATATCCTTGTAAACCTGAAGAGGCTGTTTCTGATTCGTCGTCGTGATTTTTGAAACTGAATGTACAGTACCTCCACCTTAACAAGTGGAAGCGCAGTCCATGCACTCATACACACACAGACACACACACACACACATAAACACACACACACACACACACACTCTCTCACTCTCACGCTCACACATAGACTTCACTCCCAATGGACCAGGAGTGTCCTCCTGTACACACTAGTACTATAGACTGAATGTATCATTTCAACTTACATTCGTCACATTGCCTCATTCGATGTCAGTTTAACCACTTCTTCTGCTCTCCTCCCTCCTCTTCCTCTCCTCTCCCCTCTGGAACACAGTAATCAAAAACAGAACTTTTTGTATGTGAATAATGTTTGTGGTGTGTTTTTCTAGTTTAGATCTCAGAACCCTTCTCTCAAAAACCTTCTCTGATCCCTTAATCTACTCTCAGTCCAGCACCATACACACATGGTTCCATTGTTCTGACTTCTGAATCTGGCTTATTGTCCTCTCAGTGCAAATACACAGCTTTTTGTAGTATTCAATTTGTTTTGAATCATAAATGCCTTTTGTATAAGCCATTTTATACCTTACAAGATGTGAGCTATGCCAGTTATAACCTATTTTTTCTGAATACTTTCATAGATGTTGTATTTAAATATTGGATAAAAAGGTAATATTGAGAAGAAGAATAAATACCATGAGCAGTTTGTGATATTTGTTAAAAAAAAAAAAAAAAAAAAAAAAAAAAGCTTAGGCTTTTAACTTGAGCCCAGTTCAAGGCGTGTGTCCTTGCATTACTCTACTGAAGACTGTGTAACCCTAGCAACTGTGTCTCATGATTCCCCGTTTTGCACATTTGCCCAGCTGACATGGGCATATTAACAAACACACACACACTCCCACAGGGTGCAAACATTGACAAAATTGTTTTTATGTCAGCAGGAAAAAAAAAGAATATATGTGAACCAAAGTAGATTTGTTACAGATTCAGCCCCTTCAAGATGCATATTGCATCTGTGTTATTCAAAATAAAGTTTTTTTGCGCTAAATTTAAGTCTGATTGTTTGTTTCAAACTCTTCATTTTAATGTTTGTCCTTGTAAAGAAGCATCCTGTGTTGGTGAACCTTGCTAAAGAGATAAAGCAGAAAGTTATAAACTCACAGGTGCATGACCAAGACATTAATAATGGATTGCATACATTGATCAAAAAAATCTTCCCATGCTATAAAAATGACTTCTGTTACTTAGAGAGAACACCATGGAGACACAACACAAACACATGGTTACACTGTATACACCGTCTGTGGTTATACTTAATACACACACATTTCTCATTAACAATTTCCTGAATCAAGGTATCTAGTGTAGCAACTACCAGTGAGTCACAGAATTGACTTAAAAGCTGCTTCTTCATAAAACAATAAATGGGCCATAACCAAGGTCTAGAAGTGTACACCTACTACACCTGCCAGATCACTGGCAAGAAATCTGTTAATACTACACTACTCAAACCTGCTATGGTGAAACCATTTGTTGCCACACTGAGAAACAACCTTTAAATCAAAGTTGTGCCAATGATTACCAGTTTCAAATCTAGCTCCCAAGCTGTTCTCAGAGGCACTTTGTTGACAGACCAAATACACTCACTTTAAAATTATGATTCAAAATAAATTTTTAATGTGCTTACTTTTATAATGAATTTTGTCTGTGCTCTTCATCAAGAAGTTAGTAAAGCGCTTTTAAGTGTTTAAATTGTGCTACATAAGCTAGTCATGTCAAGCATGCAGCGTCACATTCTTTACAAAGGGAGGGACAGTTAAGAATGTGTGTAACTAGCAGGAATAAAAGAATATGTGTGTGTGTGTGAGAGAGAGAGGAACACACATTGACACCTTAGGTGGCCAAATCATGTGGCTGTGACAGCTGTTCTCTGATCACTGCTGTACTGCTGCCTTCAGCCGACTCCTCATCCAGCCTCTCAGAACTTTGCATTGCCCTTGTGTGGAGCTAAACAAGGGTCGCCTGTGTAGTGTGTGTGTGTATCTGTGTGTGTGTGTGTGTGTGTGCACATTCTTTTGTGCATGAGCTCATGAAATCCACAAAACTCCTCCAATCCTTTCGGCAGCCGTCAACTTTACTTCATTACATAAGCCCCCCCCCCCCAGCCTTAATACACCAGGAAACCAGGAATCAGATACGACAAAACATTTGGTGACTGTTTTATTTTTTTTATAGAAAGGAAGCAAATCCATTTTAAAAGAATAAAATGACAATTTTACAGGCTGACAGTCACTCTCACAGCCCCCTCTCTCCTGACATCATTGTCAGTACTGTTTAACACCAAGGGGAGGGGGAGTAAAAATACTGTGCAGACGATTCATATTTAATATCACACATGTACAAATGCACGGCATCCACTGTACACAATATAGAACCAGGAACATGAATAATGGATGGATGGATGAATGGCATTGCTATCTGGGAAGTGAACAGGAATGGAAAGGAGCTGCACTGCTTGACTTCACTGCCTACTACCTCTTAGCCTCTTTGAGCACATCATGCTAAGGGGCACTGTGTCAGGAATCCATGCCCAGCTCTCACAGTTAAAAAGACATCAAATTAAAAGAGCAAAAAAAAAAAAAAAACACTAAAAACATCAACCCCTGTCTCTTATGTCTCCTTTGGGAATCAGTCACGTGAACCACTCATAGTCTCATGGACAGGCTCAGATCACTTATATAAGCATATTCTAAAGGCTTTCATGTTTAAATAGGGAGTGAGTGGGCGTGTGTGTGTGTACGTGCGTGTGTGTGTTGTGGTGGCCACATTGTTTAAGATGACCCATTGTAGTCAAAACATTGAGCTTTTTTATGTGGCGTCAACAAACTTGGTATGGTTTGTTTTTAGGTTGACATAACAAGACCTTATGAAGATTTGTGACAACAAATACAATGTGTGAGTATTTGTGTGTGTGAGGGGAGGGTGACTATGGAGGAGACTGGCATAAGATGGAAAAAAATACTGTGCAAGGTGCAAAAACTTAAAGGAAAATTGTGTACATCACAAGAAGTGTAACAACAAGTGAAGGAATGGATTCAAAATAATACAGAACAAAAGAAATTGTACCAAAATCCATCTGTGCACAAAATAACGTGTTGGAACGAGAAGTCCTGTGGATCTCTTATTTTGAAGGTCCTGCGGATTTATCATGGACTTTGGCAAGGTAAAAGCAGCTAATTGTGAAACAGACCTGCCTTGATTGAGCCAAGGACCAGTCAGGAGTTAGGACTGACAAAGCCTGATCAGCTCCGGTCAGCTGCCCTGGTGTGAGGGGAGTGGGGGGGCTAGTGTGGGGAGTGTATGTGCTCGTGGGAATCACTCTCAGGGCACTCAAAGCTGTACAGCATTAGGCCTGTGTTGGGCATACAGCGCTGCTGAGCCTGAGGGGTCCTCGCAGTCCTGAGGTGGCCAAATGTGTGCCTGAGTGAGGGGGTTCCTGCTTATGACCAGGTTGAGCTTCTCTCCAGCCTCGCTGATGAGAGGCACAGCCAGACAGCAGTCAAAGTCTCGCGTGCGTGCATGGTTCACCTGCAGACACACACACACACAGACACAGACACAGACAGGCAGGAGAGGGTGAGAAAGAGACGGAGGCTGAATCTAAAGGTCTCCCCTAGCCCCATGCCCTAAACCCTCAAAGATTTACCTGCCATCAATCATGAGACAGATTCATGCCAGATCAGTCCTCCCCCTGAGGATACAGGGCTTAGGAAGGACACTGGGATTTAGCCACTGATAGATGGCTTCAGCTGCTACCTTAGAGCAGCTTTCATAGACCCTTTACTATAGCCATGTGACATAGAGACCATGACAACTGCTGTGCCTCACTCAGTCAGACCATCTGTTTCATAATGGCAGATTCATCACAGCTACTGTACCAGCATCCACCGTCTCCACTCAGCAACAGTCGCCAGCCAGAGTGAATCATGAGGCCAGTTGACCTGCAGTCTGGTGCCCTCTAGTGACAATTAGGGCACATTACTGACCCAGGAGCTGCAGAGGCTCTTCAGTACATAGTTTTATGGTTTAACAATGAGTCCCACCCAGAAGATTACTAAATACATCTGATGGCAAGAAGAGCTTCCATCTGTGACAGTGACAGTGTTTTTGCTGATGTTGTTGAGCTGGGCGTGTTAGTTGATTGCCCATTAGATTACTAATTTGAACAATCCTATCCTAAAAGGAAAATCCTATTCAAAATAGGAAAATCATGTTGTTATATCATATTCATAATATACTTCTATACACAGGAAGTCAGTCCACACACAGGAAGTTAAACAGCTGACATCAAAAAAGCCAGTGCAACAATATTATTTTTCCACAATATGTTTGCAGCTGTGCACATCTTCCTTAAAAATTTTTTTTCAAACACATTTACAGAAGCTACAGCAAACAGCAAATTCAGGAGTCACCTGTAGGATGCGGTCATAAGGCTGCAGACCTGCCTGGCAGGCAGGTCCATCAGGTCTGATCATGTTGACATACACGCCTTTTTCCAGCAGACCATCTGAAACACTGAAGCCAAAATCACGCATCTCTGAGTCTCTCCACAGGATCACCTAAGGTCACAGAAAACAGAAAGCAGAAACAGATCTGTGTGAAACCATCCACCATAAGGGAACAATCTGCCAAAGAACCGCGAGCAGATCAGGGGTCACCTTAAGCAGTTCTAGAGGCGAGGAAGAGGTGGTGCCTTTCAGATCCTTTTTCTCCACAGTGCCGGCCCAGGAGCTTCGCTTGGGCTTCGGCGGAGCGACGGAGACCTTGCGCGGCGGAAGCCGTTCATGTGACTCACAGGTGTCATCGGTTCCCAGACTCAGGCTACTGCCAGACATCATGGAGGCCTGGGAGATTAATTATATATATATATATATATATATATATATACACACATACATACACACAAAGTATTCACAGCGCTTCACTCTTTCCATATTTTGTTATGTTACAGCCTTATTCCAAAATGGATTCAATTCATTTTTTACCTCACAATTCTACACACAACACCCCATAATGACAATGTGAAAAAAGTTGAGATTTTTGCAAATTTATTAAAAATAAAAAAACTAAGAAACCACATGTACATAAGTATTCACAGCCTTTGCTCAATACTTTGTTGATGCACCTTTGGCAGCAATTACAGCCTCAAGTCTTTTTGAATATGATGCCATAAGCTTGGCACACCTATCTTTGGGCAGTTGTGCCCATTCCTCTTTGCAGCACCTCTCAAGCTCCATCAAGTTGGATGGGAAGCGTCTGTGCACAGCCATTTTCAGATCTCTCCAGAGATGTTCAATCGGATTCAAGTCTGGGCTCTGGCTGGGTCACTCAAGGACATTCACAGAGTTGTCCTGAAGCCACTCCTTTGATATCTTGGCTGTGTGCTTAGGGTCGTTGTCCTGCTGAAAGATGAACCGTCGCCCCAGTCTGAGGTCAAGAGCGCTCTGGAGCAGACTTTCATCCAGGATGTCTCTGTACATTGCTGCATTCATCTTTCTCTCCATCCTGACTAGTCTCCCAGTTCCTGCCGCTGAAAAACATGCCCACAGCATGATGCTGCCACCACCATGCTTCACTGTAGGGATGATATTGGCCTAGTGATGAGCGGTGCCTGGTTTCCTCCTTCCTGAAGCCTGCCATTCACACCAAAGAGTTCAATCTTTGTCTCATCAGACCAGAGAATTTTGTTTCTCATGATCTGAGAGTCTTTCAGGTGCCTTTTGGCAAACTCCAGGTGGGCTGCCATGTGCCTTTTACTAAGGACTGGCTTCCGTCTGGCCACTCTACCATACAGACCTGTTTGGTGGATTGCTGCAGAGATGGTTGTCCTTCTGAAAGGTTCTCCTCTCTCCACAGAGGAATGCTGGAGCTCTGACAGAGTGACCATCTGGTTCTTAGTCAACTCCCTGACTAAGGCCCTTCTCCCCCGATTGCTCAGTTTAGGTGGCCGGCTAGCTCTAGGAAGAATCCTGGTGGTTCCAAACTTCTTCCATTTACGGATGATGGAGGCCACTGTGCTCATTGGGACCTTCAAAGCAGCAGAAATTTTTCTGTACCCTTCCCCAGATTTGTGCCTCGAGACAATTCCTTTGACTTCATGCTTGGTTTGTGCTCTGACATGCACTGTCAACTGTGGGACCTTATATAGACAGGTGTGTGCCTTTCCAAATCATGTCCAATCAACTGAATTTACCACAATTGGACTCCAATTAAGCTGTAGAAACATCTCAAGGATGATCAGTGGAAACAGGATGCACCTGAGCTCAATTTTGAGCTTCATTGCAAACACTGTGAATAGTTATGTACATGTGATTTCTTAGTTTTTTTATTTTTAATAAATTTGCAAAAATCTCAAAAAGACTTTTTTCACGTTGTCATTATGGGGTGTTGTGTGTAGAATTGTGAGACATAACAAAATATGGAAAGAGTGAAGTGCTGTGAATACTTTCGGGATGCACTGTGTATATATAATATATATATATATATATATATATATATACACACACACCGCCGCTTAGTACAAACATCATCACTCACCCAAGACAAGAGCACCTTAAATGTCCATTACCGCAAACACTGCATGTGCGACTGTATGGGTGATTCATGTGTTACGTAAACCGCAGAAGTGTATGACTACATGTGTGTATTTGTGTGTGTGGTCCTTGTGTGCACAAATATACCTCCAGCTCTCTGAAGATCCCTGACTGTCCATGCGTATGTGTGGGTGTCTGTGTGTGTGTGATGTTCTTGTGTGCACAAATATACCTCCAGCTCTCTGATGATCCCTGACTGCCCGCATGTCTCCAGATCCTGTAATGCTTGGGACCAGAAATTCTCCTGATTGTCACTGTTACCGCGGCGACGCACTGGACTGAGGGATCTGTGTGGGATCAAGGCAGGAACCAGAACAGGTGAGCGGCCCTCAAGAGCCGCAAAGCAGCCTGGGATATGTAGTCTCTTTCTTTTTAGCCCCAACAATCCACTCTCCCCCACCCTCAAGAGCATAGTGTGCAGTCTCAGCAGACAGACAGACACAGTAAAACTAAGTAAACAGCACTCACACACACACACACACACACACAGAAAGAGAAGGGTATCTGGAGGACACTTGAGGAAGGACAGACAGGATGGACGGACTGACGAGGAGACAGAAGAATAAGACACGACAGAGAGGCAAGTGTGTGCAGCAGCGGCAGCAGCAGCAGCTGGACCCCTCGGGAGATTAGTAAGGCAGATGAGACAGAAAGTACCTGAGAAGAAAGACAAAGAGAAGCACAGATAGAATGGAAGTGGAGGAGATGAACACAAGAGAGATTCTTTTCTCTGGCTTCTGCTGAACGTCACTGTTGCACCACCGGTATGATCCAGTGATTGATTTTAGAGAGTGTGACAGCTATCTTATTAAATGTGTTATTTATTAGTTGAAATTGTGCAGGAAAACATATCTGTGCAGCAAAGTGGCAGTATTAGGCTATGTTCAACTAAACTCTTGTGCTTGTGTTTCTCAGTGTTTTTTACAATTGCTTACAGACTTAAATAAAAATGATCCCATAATTACCAAAACTCTACTCTCAAGGAGCAAAACACCTGTGCAGATTTGCACAATATTAAGCACAATGTCTGCTTCACACAGTGATTTGCAAAACACTACACACATTTTCACACTAGATACAGAAATCACCGATAAAAGTATTGGCAATTTAAAGACTCTGCCCTCCAAAATACCGCACACATGAACCAACTGAGCCACACCGTTGGTTCTGAACACACGCAGAATTGTGCAAAATTGTAAATGCAATAAACAGTCCTACACACTTTATAAGTGAACAGATCAAGGATAATTCAAATATATGCATAGCCTAAATGATTGCATTGCTTCTTTCTTTCTTTCTCCCTCCAAGTATGACTGTACATCAAGCACTTTCACTGCAATATCAAGGATAGGTGTATAGAGTGGCTGAGGAAATTAAAAAAATGAAATTGGAAAAAAAAAACTGTCAAAGATTGGTCTTGTGTATTGTGTTTTGTCACCAAAATTATCCCATGCATAAAATGTCCAGCAAAGAACTCAAGTGCACACTATTTCCAACAGTAAAATAGGGTTTTTTACAATTGTGTTTTGTACTGATCACAGTAGTGTGTACCTGACTGCAGTAGTATCTGATCATTTGAAGTGTGTTACTAACATGAAAACAAAGTAGCATTTTTATTCGTTATAGTATTTATAGTATAGTATTTATATAGTGTTATAGTATTCGTAATTAAATATTTGGAAGTAAGAAGTCCTGTTTTCAAAATTGTAAACAATTGGAAAAAAAACTGCAATGATATGTTAGATATTTGCAAAAGGGCAGTCTATTGAAGCACTGGCTAAGGTGAACTTGATTAACAAATGAATTTCAAAATTTCACATTTTAAAGACAAATTTACATTACACAGCCACTAATTCACCACTGCAGCCAGAAGCCAGGAAAGAGCATTGCCAACATGCAGTAGCAGAATATCCACAATTCTTTTTACAAAATACACACACAACAAGACCTATTTACAGCATAAGAATGCTGTGCGCATGTTGGACTGTATATTTTTTTGTTTAGAAACCATAAAAACAATGAAACAGAATCTAGATTAGTCAGGTACAGTGGTATAGCTTTGTCTTTACCGCTGAAGACACAGTGCCTCTAGAGTCCTTAAAAGGATCCCTGGCTCGTAAAGTTTGTTGGTCTTATAAGACTGATGTATCAGCTATATTTAACAGGATTTAAACCACTCAAATTATTAAAACTTTTAGAAAATCCCTTTATTTGCAGTGCTTGTAAGCTGCCATTGCATTTTAGTCTCAATGCTCTCTGGGTAAAAAGTGATATCACCTAGTTGAAATTAGGCAAATTCAGGATCAAAATCTGTCTGTCTGTGTCCGTCTTTGGCTGCATACATCTACAAGATTTGCCAAAATGCAGTGGTGATGGCAGAAAAACACGAGGCACAGCTTGAACAACTCAGCTGCAGCTACACTAGACGTGAACAGAGACGTGACAGTCAGGAGATATCGCAGAAGTTTGTTTGGATTGAAAACAGTTTGAATCCCCTCATTTAACCATTAAAATGAACATGATGACTTGATAAAATAAATAAACCCATTTCATGGGGCAAAACTTAGATGCTGCATTTTAAGTTAGTCAGTCAGCCCATTCAAATAAGCCCATTTCCAATAGCTTGATTGCTGTACCTTGATTGGACCTTGATTAGATTTGAGAGTATTGGAATAAGAATGCATGTTTTATTATTTTCAGTCATATGCAGTTTATGTCATTATGTTTGAGCTAGACCTGACTCAACTGTCTTTCCACATATGACATGACTTTTTATTTCATTCTGTTCCTGCCGTTCCCATCATCAGCGATAAGGTGGAATATTATGCTCATGGGTTGTTTCGGCACTTGCACTGTCTAGGTTTGTCCCCTGCACCAGTGGCAATCTGCTCTAGTGTACCACGTTGGCACTAATCATGGTCTGATTCAGTGTGGGCCACATCAATTGGGATGACCAACGCCACTTTCCGTCAACCTGGAACTGTACTTAAAATCAGGCTATTTCCTTCTCTAGTTAGAGCGGCTGGTGGATCTTTATGTGAATGCATGCTGTCTCTCCCTCTCCCTCCACATTCATTCAATGTAAATAAAACTCTGTTCCTGATTTTTCTACTGTCACCTGACTTGGACAGATTCAACCAGGTCACTATCTACAACAATGGCAGTTTACAAGTGAAAGAATTTTCTATACTTGTTTACCAAAAACATTTTGAGTGTTTCATGTTTATGCAGTTGATGCCAACATCAGGCCTTATCTTACTAGCCAGGAATCTCTTTGTCTTTTCTCTATTACAAAGACTGTAGGCAGTAAACCCCACTATAGCATCACTATTATAAACAAACTTATTTGTTTGTTTGCATGGTGTGTGAATATTATTTCTGGGTTTGCATGGTGTAAATAGGATTTCTGTTTTCTGATAAACTGTGCCAACCATTTTCTATGGAGCAGTGATGGAATCATATGCAAAGTTCATTTTGATTTACTATATGAGTCATCATGCTCATTAAGGACGGTCATTGTTAAGAGTACTCTAAGGCCAATTGCGGCATCACAATAGGCCTGTTTCACAGCAGCCATTTTCCCAGTCTCTGGGTAAGCACAAGTGTTATTAATGACAGCCAGTAGTATTCTGATTCAGTGAAGCAGAATCAGATCCTTATTGGAAGTCATTAATAAATAACACCTGTGCTTACCCTGCAACTTCTTGGAAAAATGGCTGCTGTGAAATAGGCCCATTATCAACAGGGTGTGATTTTGGGTGTGAATTTGAAATACAGGTTTCTCAGGTAAGGTCTTATCTCAGTCCGCACTTTCTTGTGTATCCACCCTGTCCACCTGGAAATCATCCTGCCAACACTACTAGGAAGAATGACATGAACACACAGAGAAAAAAAGACACATACAGTGAGAGACACACAGACAGACACACACACACACTCACCCTAGGTGTTTGCTCCACTCGTCATCATTTAATCCCCCGTCGTATGCTGGGGTGTGGTGAGCACGACTGGAGGAGTGCAGCGGGCTCCTGTGTTTGCTGCGTCTCCACTCGTGGGGATGGAGTGTCAGGTCGGCCGTTCTGTGTATGTACGTGCCTGTCGGAGGGGAAGAGTCATTTCACACACACTCACTGGGCTTCAGTTCACACAGATTACTGGTCTTAGTTTTTTGTTAATGAATTAAGTTTGAAGTTTTATCCTTGTAAAACTGGATTAGATACTATGAGATGAACATAGAGCACAACCATGATAGGGAGTTTATATGAAATTTTCAGTACTTTTGAAAGCCATTAATTCCAGCTCATTCCTGTAAATTAGTAGATGACCAATTGGCTAATGAATGTAAAACTATCAGATGATCAGGTGATGTTTTCCATTAGGACACACAGTACATCTGCAGTCAGCTCAAATACAGACACTCTCCATCAGATCATCACGTCTGCATCAGACATCCAAAGAGCTCTATAGCCATAACTTTTGGTCATAATCACTGTTCCATCTAATGAAAAGAATCTTGTACTTCCAACTCTCGAGTGACTGCAGTGCAGTTAGATCTCTGACTTCTGTAGGTTGTCGTACCCTGGCTGTCGTATCCAGGGTCAATACCCGAGCTGTTCCAGGACTCCAGCACAGAGTCCAGGCCAGCAATGTTTAAAGGACTAAGCTCTGGGAGGGTAGCCGCTCTCTCTGATTGGTCATCCTCTATGTCACTCAGGTCACTGACGTCTGCAATCACAAAACAAGCACTGTTAGTCCAGATGTCAGATGCAAATACATACAGTATATAGACCCTTTCAACAGGAAAAAACATACACAATGCTCCAACACAGTTCCATTTCGTTTGGAATCAATCTACTTCCACCAAATTTACATCACATCAAACAGCAACATGAACTAATGAGAGGGGTCCATTTGGAATGTTAAAGCAGAATCCCAGTGGGAATAGCTATTACACTCAAAATCAGACTCTCTTGAAATGGTCTATGGAGACACTCACATCATGATCGTCATACCGCCACACTCCCATTAGTAATATAGCACAATCATTATGGGGACAGACTAACCATTCTGGTACCAACTGGTCATAGTGTGTTGTACTGTGCATTCTGCATTTTGTACCAGAAAGGAATAACTATTGACCACTGTTACTTGGACTGAAATTTGAGTGTATTTGCTTTTTGTTCACAAGATAAAAAAATATCCATTTTGTTCACTGTGCATACAGGATTGTGTGTCTCCTGAATATCTAGTGGACACAGTGCAAACAGATTTGTGTCAGTACTTTTCTTAAAAGCTGTCACAGTATCTCAATGTTTAGCTGTTTAATTAAGGCATTCTTTTCATAGCACAGAGTACATTCTGTCCATGAAAACAAAGGTCTATAACACTTGGTGGCCTGTAACCTAGTGTGGTTAGCAAAAGAGGCCATTGTGTTTGGGTGGGTGGTTGAGATGTGTATGTAATCCATGTTAGGGACTCACGCTGAGCTCTTTTCTTGATCTTGAGGGTGACCGTCTCTCCAGCCGTCTGCAGCAGCTGGATGGCCTCACTCAGAGGCTTGCCCTTCAGACTCACATTGTTTATGGCCAGGATGCGGTCCCCAACATGCAGAGCACCCGTCCTGTGCACATATATATGAACAAAAAACATACAGTATAAATACTCAGGTGTGAAGGTCCATAATGATTTAGATAGTCCATTACCATTACCACCTATTAATCTAATATGTACACGCAGGTGTAGTCAGGTGGTCAAATGTTTTTTTTATGTTTTAATGGTTTGGGAGGGGGGCTGGTCTAATGTCTTATTTTTGAAGCATATCATGAAATGGGTTTAGAGTGTGGCTGTCAGCTTTAAGTTGCAAGTTGGGTGGTTTAGCATACACTCTTTAATGCTTCCTTTATAACGGTAAAATAAACCTAGACTAAAGGATTTAAAATTAAGACCACTTAGTGTGCAGAGGGGGATGGAGGAGAAAACGATCTGAATCTGTACGAGTCGGCTACACAATGTAGAACCACAGACTGAATTCTAAAATGCAGGCAATGGGAGCCTACACTGCCTACAGTCTTTGGAAAACAGATGGACAATTGTGGCGTGCAGTCCCCTGAGGACAGAGTAACATTATGTTCCCAGGGATTAAACATTAGCAAAAGCACATAAACACCCACATGACTGCATTCATACCACTGTCCTCTCTGAATGACACAGCTCATTTCAATGGGAAAAGACATGCAGACCAGACAGTTGAAGAATAAAGATTCAAATTTTTTCTTTAAAATTAAATTTAAAATTCTAATTTAAAAATTCGCTGTATTGTCAAGAGAGCAAATCTTGGTCCTCATATTGAAATAATTATATCATATTTTTATTATAAATAGATCGGTAATTAATACTGGGCATATCTATTTTATATGCAGTGCCTACTGTGACAGTGAGCAGACATTTAGAAAGACCACTAGATGTCACAAGAGTAGAATGAAAGTATTTTTCATCTGTGTGACCAAGGGGTAGGTATTGATTAGACCCTGTCAGTTTTGAAAAAGGTCATCACAGTCAACACATGATAAATGCTTTTTAAACATGATTTTTGATGATTTAATAAGCTGATGCATGTTGAACCAAAAGATACAGTCTGTGCTGAATTTTTCCCTCATAATAGGTTAGTTTGCAAAACATAATATTGCACTTTTTTTTTCAAAAATGAATAATGCATTGTGTTAATGCTGTGTGCAACTATGAGTGTCTGTCACTGTGTGTGTGTGTGTGATAGAGAGCGAGAGAGTGTGTATGAGTGTGTGTGTGTGTGTTTGTGGTCCTGACCTTTGCGCCAGGCCATTGCGGGTAAGGCTGGAGATGAGGATGGGGTCAAAGGGCTCCTCAGTGCCTGAGATGGTGATGCCCAGTGGGCCACCGTAGCGCTTCAATTCCACTGTGTACATGATGGAGTCGGACATCTCCAGCTCCTCTGAAAAACACCACATGCAACACAAGGTGTACTCACCAACACACCTAATTACTTTAGACATCAGGCTGACTGCCTCATACTCTAGCTAGAACATATGCATAGACATACATACACACACTCACACACACTCACTTAAATACAGTCACACAAACACACACATAGACACACACGACTAAAACACGCACGCACACGCACACACACACACACACACACACACACACACACGCACACAGAGAGACAGCAGAGACACACACAGATGCATGCTCACCTGTGTTGTCTTCATCTTTTTGTATCCAGAGTTTGACCATATCTTCAGCCTGTTGGAGGACTTTCATGGCCTCCTCTATCCCACAATTCTCCAGGCGCACATTATCAATAGCCAGAAGTCTATCACCTGGTTCCAGAGTACCCGTCCTGAGTAGGAAGAAAATATCAGAAATGGAGATTAAAGCATGAATTCAGATAAAAAAGATTAACATGTTAGAATTATCCATAGACTTCAGATCTGATTACAGTGAAACACAAATTGTTTCAATTACCAACAACATGTTTACTATAGAATTCCTTTTAAACTTAGTAGCAGTTCACTGTTTGTTTTGGTAAAAGAAAGAATGAAATGATTGTGATGTTTATAACAACAACAACAACAACAATAATAATAATAATAATAATAATAATAATAATAATAATAAAAGAATCTACACTCTTTTGATCCTGAGAGGGAAATTTGGTCTCTGCTTTTTAAGCCAATCATGAATTAGTGAAACACACACCCACACAGCACACAGTGAAGAAGTACACACTAACACGGAGCAGTTGGCTGCCTGCTATAGTGGTGCCCAGGGAGCAGTGAGGGGTTAGGTGCCTTGTACAAGGGCAGTTCAGCCATGGTCCAACCGGCCATCCTTCAATTACAATCCCAAGCCCTAACCAGCAGGCCATGGCCATGCCCCCCCCCATTCTTATGTCTATGCAGTACCAGGAACATTGCAATACTGTTTCGGCAATGTTTCTAACTGTCTTGCAAAAAAAAAAAACACACAAAAAAGCATGTATTTAAAATATGGTTATGATTAAATATGGCTTTTGAAATCCTGCATAGGGTAGTGTTGAGAATTACTGTGCATACTGTGCTAAATGCACAAATATGAGTGTCAGTGTAAGCAACATACCTATGAGCAATGCTGCCCCGCTTGATCTCAGAAATCACCAGAGGTTGTCCAGGCTTTTTGCTCACTGTAACAGCAAAGAAATCATTATGCAGGAAACACTTCACAACATGACAGTGTATCACCTTTCT
The DNA here is from genome assembly GCA_027481765.1 of Tenualosa thibaudeaui. Lineage (NCBI taxonomy): Eukaryota > Metazoa > Chordata > Actinopteri > Clupeiformes > Clupeidae > Tenualosa > Tenualosa thibaudeaui. The sequence goes on from JAIFZK010000024.1 coordinate 8,509,596, forward strand.
TTTTTCCCTTAAAAAGTGAGGATAAGAATTCCTTATGAATAAGGCAGAGACTCACTGCTGATGGTGATGCCCAGCTCCACGCCGCGTCTCTTGGGAAGTTTCACATGGAATGTGCCACTGCTCGGCACCACCGACTCTATAACACAGAAATACGCAGCAGCAACAGAGGTGACTGACAACCTCCAGAAAAAACTCTTGCTCTTGATCTGTACCATTGCTGGTTGTCTACTGTCTCCGGCTTTCAACTAATGAAACGTATATTTACATTTATGCATTAAGCAGACGCTTTTATCCAAACCGACTTACATTTGTCAATTATCAATTAGTTCAGAGCCATTCTCCCCTATAGCAACTTAGGGTTAAGTGCCTTGCTCAAGGGCCCAAAAGTGACAACCAGGATTCAAACCCAGAATTTCCAGGTTACTAGCATGCTAGGCAGGTTCCTTAACCACTATCCTGCTATCAAGTCTTATCTTATGTCAGATTATAACCTGGTACTCTGGACCTGAATGTGTTGTGTTGTTTGAAACTTTCAGTTACATGGTCAATTATATGATACACCCATTTCAAGTCTTTAAAGACTGCACCATGCACTTTTGCTGTCTTAGTATGTATTTTACGTTAGCACTTTTTTCTGTTTAGCATTTATGTCAATTTATGTCCATCATAAAAAAAAATCTTAGTTGTGTCATTTAGCATTGAGACATCAGCACCTTTCCTTCATCAGTACTCATCCTGCTCCTCTCCATGTTGCAAAGGAATGTGCTTATTTTTTAGGTCATGATTTATAACTGCGTTTCTGCAGCAATCTCCCAGAGGTCCAGACACATTAAAAATCACTTTCGCCTACAGGGAGCGAGCCTGCTCAAGCAAGCAAACAAACCATCACCTCCATATTTGGCTTCTGCCTCATATTCTGCCTCTGAGCCATTTGGGAGTTATGTTGTGACTGGAGACCTGTAAGAGCCTGATTGGAGTTTTCAGCGTTGCCCTGTTACTGATGTGATGTTCTCAGAGAGCCATTCATCACATTTTCATCTTGACTTTTTATCAAACAAAATGGGTTGCGTTCGGATTTGTGCAGTGGCTTACAGCACAGTCTTGAACCAATGCGTGCTAGACTTTTGCACAATGCCAACATGCATTAATGTCCAGCATCTATGCTAGCGCTGTAAACAGCAACCATTTAAAAGTGCTAGCCAGTCTAAGCCCTAAATCATACTGCTTACCAGCAACATCAAACTCGATCTCCAGTCTGACCTTATTGGCCAGTGCAGTGTCTCGAAGCAGCTGACTGGCCTCCTCCAAAGTCCCGTCCTCTGTGGGGATTCCATTGATGGACAGCAGCCTGTCTCCCACTTGGATTACTCCACATCTGCAAATAAAAGGCAGCAGATTGTTTGGGGGGAGTATTCTTTCTGCTAAACCAGTGACACACAAACACACACACAGAAACAGTCAAAGAGAGAGTGTTTGACGTGAACTGAGACCTTATTGACTGTTGATATGTTTTCTTGCTGGAAGCAGTCACATCAAAATCACTGATGCTATCTATAGACACACACACACACACACACACACATAACACGCACACACACACACACACACACACACTACATCAACATTTTCTGCCCCCATTTCACATGACTAAGTGCCTCGATGACACACATTAGTGCTGCCCTACGTCATTTTCTGTCCCCATAGCACATGGATGTATGCACACATGTGCAGATCCACACACTCTCTCTCTCACACATACACAAGCGCACACACACACAAACACACAGATGCTGACATGAGGTGAGCGCTTCAGGATGCATTAATCAGTGCGTCTGCGTCGTCAGTCTGGCTGACTCTGGGGGAAAGTCACAGTGCTGGGCCTCAATCAAGACCAATGTCCTCTGATCAGCCCTGCCAACAGCTTCAGCTTACATGTATGGCAGCAAGCACTGCAAAAGACACTGCTGACAATGAGTGTTTCTTTATGTCGTCATTTGTATTTGTGTGTGTGTGTGTGTGTGTCTGTGAATGTGTGGATGGATAGTTGTCGGTGTGTGGTAGAGCGCTTGCTTGTGAAAGTACATACACTTCAAGTTGAACATTGCCGACAAACAGACACACACAGGGTCATGCGCGTACACATACAAACAAAATACATACACACACACACACGTATACACACATAAACATGCATACAAGTACATGCATACATACATACACACACAGACAGACACACACACACACACACAGCCTCTCTCCGAACAGTCCGCACAAGCACCCTCCACTGACCCAGGCATTAATTTCAGTGGATGGGGCTGAAGCATAGCCTCTAGTGGTGTGCCTTGTGTGTGTGTGTGTGTGTGTGTGTGTGTGTGTGTGTACACTAATGGGCCCATATCATATCCTCCCTAATCAATAACCTCTAACTGGTTGTGACCGCGTCCTCTCTGATCAATAACATGCTGTTTTGGGCCTCCAGAGGCAGCCCAGAGGGCAGCCACGGCAACCATAGGCTATGGATAATCAAGTACCCAAAACCACAACAGTTTAAAAGGGGCATTAGAGACTCCCTCATTAAGAGGGAGTTAATAGTTAATGTGTTCATAGACTGCATGCATGTCTTTCCACGTGTTTCTGTAAGTGTAGGCATGTGTGTGTGTGTGTGTGTGTGTGTGTGTGTGCATACACAGCTGTTAACATGTTTTGAGAATGTATGAGTGTGCATGCACGTGTACATCAGTGTCCATGTTTCTGCCAGGGGCTTACTTCTCGGCAGGACTGTCGGGTTCTATGAAGCGGATACAGGCGGGTGCAGAGAGGGTCTCTGTAGCAAACACCCCTCCCTGTAGCTGGATGCCAAACCCAGTCAGCGGGTCTCCTTTCAGGATCACCTCACTGGTCTCGATGTGCACCACATGCCCCCCTGGGCCCACTGTACTTGAAGTCAAAGACACTGCAAGGCAGTTGGTGGAACTTTAACCTTTACAGTAATACACACTTTATGATTAAAGGGACATTTCAGTGCAAACCAGCCTATAGTCATGTTATTCTAGGTCACCATGTAGTTTACCAAACAAACTGAAATCAACAACATCTGTGACTGGTTTTAAATCTTCACTTAAAACACCTCTGTACTGGCTTGCATTTGGCAGCCACTGATTCTGCATGTGATTTCTGGATGGAGGCATCTTCCTCCTTGTACTGTATCATTGTCTTTGTCGCTGTCCTTGGATGTTTTTTGTGGGTGAAACTTAATGTGTTTTCTTTCTATCTATCTATCTATCTATCTATCTATCTTCATCCCCTGACTGTAAAGCACTTTGGTTGTAAATGTGCTATACAAATAAATTTTACTTACTTATTTACTGTACTTGACAACCTCAAACAACAAGGCTAAAACCACCACAAATGGTCATATGCACGTATACATCACATGACGGGTATTGATCTTAGTAATAATCCTGTCATATCCATATTTTTAATTTCTCTTGGATTTATTATTTATTCTCTTGGTATATTGTTGTCTTTAGGACTATGGTGCCCACAGGTAATGGGTGTACTAGTAGGTAGGAGGGTTGTCGTATTTGAGTGTCCTCTTCGCTGTTAGAATTTTGAGTACACAGAGGTACATAACTCAACTCAATGTTTTCAGGACAAAAGACCTTCACTTGTGCTTAGACTTTTTTTTTTTTACAAGATGCTACAAGTCCTACTCTACTCCTTTCAGGGAATGTTCTTTATAAGGCTGTTTGGGATTATGATGCTTATAAAATGGCCTCCTTTCAGGATTTTTGACATGAGCAGGGCCTGTAGAACTGTGACAAAAAGGGTAAACAAAAGGTAAAAGGTCTTCCGCGTTAAGTGGACCGTTTAGGATTTTCCAGTTAGACACAATTACTGTCTTATTCTGTGAATAATGAATAATGAACAGTGAAATCTGACATCCTCTATCTGGATGCTTGTAGAGGCATGAGTTAAACAAATCTCCTCACATGAGCTCTTGTGGTCCTTCCTTCTTTGCCTCCTCTTGGTCACGACACTCCGGGGGCTAGAGGGATAGGTGTTGCTGGGATATTGAGGCTGGGTGCCACTGGGATACGATGTCTGAGCACTGCTGTTCTGGCTGTGGTAGCCAGAGGTGTTTGTGGAGGAGGGCGAGTAGCTGCTAGGTGCCAAGGCTAAAGGAGAGAAGGTGAGCTTGAGATACTTTCACACACACTTCTCGCTCAGTCTTTTAAGCTACTATCACACATAGTACCGAACTTTACAACAAAATCATATCATCAGTGTACATTTCGAATTGACATTTCATGAGTACACATCAAGGAAAATGTACATTAAAAACCCTATCTGAAAGGTTTCATCATCAGTAATGGGCAGTGACACAATCACATACAAATCTATAATGCTTCTCCAATGACAGTGATTACCTTCCTAATTTTAGATAAAGGTTAAGACCATTCAATAAGACAGAGCTATTGAGTTTAAAGTTCATTCAAACTGTCTAGTGTTTACTGACTGAGACCTGACCGCTGATATGTTTTCTTGCTGGAAGCCTCACATCAAAACACATTCATCACATCAAGTCATTTATACCGACATGCATACAAACAAACATGTGGCACGTACACACACACACACACGTGCATGCGCACACACAGCCTGTTACACACACAAACCCACGCACAAGTAAACAAATCACAGAAAAAAAGAGGAACTCTGATGTCATTGAAAGTGTTTACTGGCCCCAAAAAAGCAGAAGTGTGAGCATAACCACACAACCATGATTGTGCTTTCTCAACCTGATAGCTGTCGTGCTGCCCCTATAAGACAAAGCAGTTGTGTTCAAACATACTCCTCCTTCCACTGTCTTGCTCTCTCTTTCTGTCAGCTCTCATAATACATATGCACATGATGAGGCTAACAACATCAGTTCAGATCAAGACACAATAATTTGACCTTCCAATTACACAGCCGTTACAAAGCGAAATCCATTTTCTTTTTTTTACTGATTGACGCCTATATATGTCATTAATTAAAACAATAAGCCCCAGCTTCCATGGTTCACCATTATCCCTGAGAGGCAAATGAACAATTACTTCAGGGGTAACATTATGCTAACTTAGGAATCCAGCTGTATTTGTGTTTGCTCTGTCTCTACCTCACACACATTAATTTGTTGCGCATTATTGTATAAAATATTAGTGACATCACTGATCGTGAAATCTTACTTCTATTCTAATAAATCCAGCAGAATACAGAAAAGCATGTGTATGTGCGTGTGAGAGAGACATATAGAGAAAGACTGCACTTGTGTATGTGTGTGTGTGTGTGAAAGAGTGAGAGAGAGAGAAGATAAAGAGAAAAAGAATGAGTGTGTTTGTGTGTGTTCACTTCAGTACTCACTCCTGCAGTGGTCAGGTGGGGCCAGGTGGCTGTGAGGTGGGCCGGGCGTGCCATGGCTGCCCTGGACAGACCAGGGGGATGAGGGGGCTTTGCCATGCAGCGTCTGGTGGCCTGGCTGCACATAACTCACACTGGGGTCCCACTGGCGCTGCCCACTCTTCTGCACTCGCACTGAGCCAAGGAGAGGGAAAATACACAGACATCAACACATGTACACACACTCACACACACGTGCACTCAAATGCAGATAAACAAACACATAGACACACCCAAACACATTTCACAAACTAAATCAGCAGCACAAAATCATCCTTCTGAGGCATTTATGTGTGAGACTACAATGTGTCCCTTGCCTCTTCATATCGCTAAGGTTTTGATGTTTCATGTGAATGTCATATTGTTGTACTAAACAGCCCTGAACTAGCTAGGAATGCCATGCCCTGTCATGTGCTGTGGACACTTCAGTGGCAGATCCTGTCAAACTATTTTCGTGAGTCCCTATTTCAAAGAGGTTAGGCTGAAATGACAAGGGAAATTAATCTTTCAAGTAAAGTCCTGCACTCCCATTGCCAGCTCTTACATTTACTGACGAGCTTCCAAAAATCTGAGAGCAGCGGAGGCATTTTTTGAAAAGCTGTCTCTGGACTTTGGACAAGACATGGCACTGAATTGGACTTTTCTGGATTGGCCCACGGCTAACGACTTTGTCTGCTCCACAGCTGAGAAATCTGAGGAATTAGCTGGGGCTCCTCCCCACCCCCATCACCTGAATTGGTTGTTTAACAGGATGTGAAGCATCAGGTGCAAAGTGTCTGACTTCACACACGGGGTCAATTCCAACATCACACCAACTGCACACCCCACACCACTGGGAACACAAACACACTGCATGGTGTCACTCTTCTGTTAGATGTTAAATGATGGCAGTTTCTAGTAGCTCAAACATCCAATTCTGACGGCACTGACATATGATTCCAGATGCCACAGACAGCTGATTCCAATAGCACTTAGGCAAGGCAGGGCACGTTTATTTATATAGTCCATTTCAAACACAAATCAGTTCAATGTGCTTTACAGAGATAAAGGCAAAGAACAGTGAATAAAAGGAAATAAAATTACATTAAAAATGATGAAAAAACTGAAAACAAAATAGGCAAAATAAACAAAGTAAACAACAAGTAAAACAAACAATTTTTAGAGAATTAAGCAGCTGTAGACCACTGAGGAACCATCATTCTGCAGAAAAGAACAGAGCTCAAACCCAGGTAGGACCGAATCCGCACATGTTACAAACACTTAACACTTTTTCCAAGAGCCAATTTCGAGTTCCAGACCAAGTCAGTGTAAAACAGTTGGCGTAACAACTAGGTCTTCTGACTGTAAGTAGTGCAATTATGGGTTTTAATGTTAGACCAACTAAACACAAAACAATCCCTGGAACAACTAAGCCTTTTGTTAATTACAGAGCAACCACAACCAGCTACTGTATGTCAGTAAGCCTACTTTACCACTTTACAAACTGTGACACCGTCACTTGTGGAACCACCGTTACCACAGAAAAGAACAGAGCTCAAATCCACGTTGGATCAAATCCACACACATTACAAACAGACAAGCCAATTCAATTCAGAAACTGATTCTAAATATCTGATTCTAATGACACACAAACACACTCTTGTGAAATGGGTTGTAGAAAATGGCAAAGGTGATGATGCATGAGGCAACTTTTAGAGCAATGCTGCTTGGCGACCACCTAATGAGCTTCATGTGTTCTGATTGGATAATCATAATAAATTGCTTACTGATGAGGCTGCTACAGAAAAAATAAATATGTCAATGTGAATGTACCCAAACAGCAATCCTCAGGAACATTACCCAGCAACATTGCCTAAAAATTGCTTTGAGTGTCATCAGCTTACGTTCACCTCTCTCTCATCCTAATTTATTAACTGATTCACTTTATATACTCATCTAAAGATTCTGTCTTCAACAAAAAAAATCTGTGATTTTACTACATCAAAGGTGTAATGTCTGTCTTATATTTCCCCCTGAGAGAATTTTTGTGTGGTCATGCCAGTGTATTAAATTAATCCCACAGTGAGATTGCCAACAGCAGAGGGACCTCCGACACCTTTGCAGAGAGCCAGAGAGAAATGAAAGGAAGAGAAGAGACGGGCAGCAGGAAAGTGTGTGTGTGTGTGTGTGTGTGTGTGTGTTTCCTGGCAGAAGGCCCCAGCTGGGCTGAGAGGGGCAGCGTGAGATGCTTCTCCCCCATCAGAGACATGCTTACACACACACACACACACACATACACACACACACACACACAAACGGCTGCTGCACAGCCCCAGTTTCATCTAGCTGAACAAACCCCCCAGAACCCCAAATACACTCGCATGCCATGTCATACTGCTTATCTGTTCAAGCTCACTGTGGTGATGGCAGCCCTGTCCCATTAAATCCCATATATAACCTCTATTTGGGATCCCCCGTGTAGATATATGAGGCTCTGACAAAGGCATTAAGGAACATATTGCGTGATGGATGAGCATGTGCTGTGTGTACAGTGGAATGCTTCGTTGTCGTTGAGTTTCCACTGAATTAGTGATTCATCAGTGGCTCTATTGCATTGCTATGCTATTTTGTTGGATCATGAATATTCTCACCATTCAGACTTACATGTCTGAAATAGTGTGCGTGACCATGAAGCTGAGCTGTCTGTGTGCATTTATGATTTGTGTTCTGTCAGGGTAACACAACTATGGTACCTCTGTCATTCGTCATCGTTGATATTTTAAAACTTTTTTTATTTTTTATTTTTGGAGATTTCTTGTGAATTACAAAGAATGTCATGAACATGAAGAGGACACCGAGGAGTCAATTCACATGGAGGACATCAAGAATATACTCTCAAATGGGGGCATCTCCAGCATAAGGATGACTGTGTTCTCTCCTCCTCTCTCTCCCCTTTTTTTCCCATTGCTCTCCTTTCCTCTGTCACAACACACTGCTGCACTCAGCGTCTCAGCTCAGAGAGGCGAGCGCAAAGGCAAGGGCTTGTGATTCCAAGCAGAGAGGGGGGGGGGGGGGAGAGAGAGGGAAGGAGAGAGAGAGAGAGAGAGGGAGGGAGAGAGCGAGCGAGAAAGAGAGAGAGAGATACTGCATGCAGTGCCGTGAACCCAGCCCAGCCCAGCCCCGGCTGTTATGTGGCTGTGAGAGCGACCACATCACACGTGTGTCCGGAGGGGAGGGGAACTCTCGCCCTCAACCCTCATCAAATTATCAGTGACTCAGAGCACATGCAAGAACACAGTCATTCTGCCATCCGACACAAAAACCCAACGCGGCATTCGCCCAACCGCAGCTACCTCCCCCCTTCCCCACACACACACACACACACACACACCCTGCAGCCAGCGTGAGCCCAGCCAATCAGAGCAGGATCTGCGGCACGAGCAAAGGTCACAACCAACTGCTTGGAGAAACAGAAATAGGAGCCATATAGATATAACTGACTGAGCTGTAGTATATACACACGTATATATATGTATAGGTGTATATGTGCATACAAAGACAGATTATGTAAAAGACCAGAGAATAATTGTATGCATGAATTTAGAAGTGGTGTTTTGAACTGATGGTTTCTGACAGTGCTTGGGTCGTTCTGCTTCACAGAGATGCATCACTGACTCACTCTTAGTTGAGCTGGGTGGGATATGGGCTATGGGGGAGTATTCGGACCTGTCAGGGTTTGCTCTTTTCTCCAGTCAGCCGAAAAATCTGAATCCACACACACATTCATGCTGACAAGAAGAGAGAATAGAATGTGTGTGTAAATGTGTGTTTGTGTGCATCCGTGTGTGTATGAGAGACAGAGAGACTAAATCAATGTGTGTGTGTGTGTGTGTGTGTGTGTGTGTGTGTGTGTGTGTGTGTGTGTGTGTGTGAGAGAGAGAGAGAGAGAGAGAGAGAGAGAGAGAGAGAGAGAGTCACCTGGGTCCTGATGAGCTGGGAGGATTTCCAGTTTGGTGATATCTGTGCTGGTGGCCAGCAGCTGATGTGCCTCCATTAAAGTGCAGTGCTCTGTGTTTGTCCCATCAATGGACAAGAGTATATCCCCTACATGCAGTGCCCCACACCTGCAACACACACACACACACAGACACACACACACAAACACACACACACACACACACACACAAACACACACACACACACACACACACAGATACACATACACACACACACACACACATACACACGAAACATGTATTACTTTCAAAATGTGACTTTCATTTCTCTTGACAATTCATGTGTGTGTGTGTGTATGTCTGCATGTGCTTGTGAACATTTCCATATGCTAGATTACCTCTCGGCCACGCTGGCTGGTTTGATCTTTTCTATGGTGATGACCTGCTTATTCCTGTAGAGGGCAGTGGTCAGGCTGACCCCTAGTGTTGAGCCCGCAGGCCTCGGGATCTCCACCAACAGAGGCCCTGAGGCTTGCTTCACCGAATCTGAACACACACACATACACACACACACACACACACACACACACACATACACACATACACAGCCACACAAATACATGCAAAAACACAATGTTTATCAACACCGAAAACATTTTTCCCCATCAAATTCAGACCTTAGGTCTAATTAATGAAGAGGAATTGACCCTTTCACAGTATTTTTAAGCTTCTGTCTGCCTCTTCCTTTTTCACATAATGATTTGCGTTAGAGACATAAGGAGCTTTTCTGTGCTAAGAGGTTTATTTCACCTTTGGTCTGAACCTGTCTCTGCTCTCTGTTTCTCCCTCTCTGTCTCGCTCGCTCACCCATAATGGAGACATCATATTCGATGAGGAAGAACGACTCCTGGTTGCTTTGCATCAACATGGTCAGGGCATCAGCGTGCTTGTGTGTGTGCAGAGCTACCCCATTCACACTCAGGACACGGTCGCCTGTTCGCAGAGTGCCCTCCCTGCCAGAGAGACATGAAGGATTTGGGGGGGGGGGGGAGGGAGGGTTAGAGCAGGAGATAGATTAGGCAAAGAAAGGAAGACAAAAAGACAGGAAAAATGAGCAGAAAGAGAAAAAAATAAAAGAGGATGCAACCCATAAAAGAAATGTCTGTCTTGTTATTATGGGGGAGGGGGACTTTAGTTTATTTTTAGATACAGTAAGCCACCAGGATCTGAGTTGACAGGAGTGAGGAATACATACACACACACACTCCATGCCTCGAACTACACTACACACTACATCCTCATAATTCTGTCTGATGCCTGCTTGTGCTGCTTCCGAGTGGGAAGGCTTATGAGGGTATTTTTCTGGAATGCTTGTAAGGGCGGCTCTAGTGTTTGAGTGTGTATGTGTGTGCGTCTGTCTGTCAGTCTGTATGTGTGGGTATGTGCGCATGTGTATGGCCTTTGAGCCATGGTGAGTGTGTGTGTGTGTGTGTGTATGCTGGCTTCAAGCCATAGTGTGTGTGTGTGTGTGTGTGTCTGCACTGTATGGTAGCGGTGGTGTGTAAATGTGGCTGGTCTTTGTGTTAGCAGCATGGAGCTTCAGGCTGTGTGCTGCCCTTCGCTTTTATTATGCTAAAATGACTTCACACACACACACACACACTCACACTCACAGAAACAGGCACGTGAGTACACAACATTTATTTGGGCACTGAGACACAGACACACACACACACACACACACACACACACACTGCCCTTTTTGCTCATTATACCAACATCACTTTACGGCTGGGTTAACTCATGTGCTTGAGAAAGCTACAGAGGGGACTGCAAACATCCCAGTGACACATTAGACTGGCAGAGAAGAGCATTTTTCAGAGGACATTTGGACATAAATACCAGGTTACATCTGCTAGAGAGGGAGTGTCCACACAGTAACATTAGATGTCTTGTAATGATCATAAAGCATAGTTGACTTGTCTAATATGGGACAAAAACAACATAGCAATAACATAGAGAAGCAGACAGAGCAACACACACACATACACACACACATACAGCAACAAAAAAGGGAGGCAGACAGAGCACACACACACCCATGGAGACTGACAGATGGAGCAAAACACACACACACACACGCACAGGTTGGATTCACACCTGTCTGCAGGGCCTCCGGGCCGAACGTAGGTCACCATTAGAGGTCGTGACCTGTGCCAGTCTTCATGAAAGCCTCCTGAAACATGAATCATATTACCACAGCCACAGTTACTCACACAGCACACACACAACTAACACCTCATCCCCTCATGTGCACACACACACGCATACTCATAGGCACCCGCACACACATACATGCATGCACATGCATGTATACACACACACACACACACACACACACACACAAATACTGCAGGCCAGGAGACTAGTCACCTTCATGGCTCATATGTTCACTATTCACAAGTGGTTGCTACAGCTTGAATGATGCGGTCTACAGTAGTGAGCAGGGAAAAGCATGAATGTGCTGATGACTGAATGTGCTCTGTGGGAGGAGAAACACGTGGTCTTATATGTCGTACCTCTCATGACGAAACCAAAGCTGTTGCCTTCCTTTTGAAGACATACTTCAATGGTCTTTGAGATCTCAGCAGCAGAGTTATTGGGTACTGAGAAAGAGAGAGAGAGAGAAAGAAAGAAACAGTGATGAGATGGAAGAGGATAAAGGGGGAGAGAGGTAACAGGCTAATGAAGGATAATAAATGTAAAGTCAAAAAGTGTCTGTTTTGTGGAGCTTTGATCATTGTCATAGTGGGAGGGATTTGAGGAAATATTCTTCTGAATCTAATTCTGAATTCCTGCTTTATAGTCATGGTCGGTTCTGAGTAGAGCTTGCAGATAGCAGGTAACATATTTGCCTAAAGTTTATTTGAGCTGGGCAAGTGGTAATTGTATGGATTGAGTGGTAATCTTCATGGTGATTACTCGTGGTGGTGCTTTATGGTTAAAGAAGCTAAACCCATATGGAGGATCTGCTTTCACATCCAAGTACTGTGTAGTGGTGTGCGCATGCTTGGTGCTATGATGGCTGACTGGAGTTGAGTGTGGTTATCTACTGCTAAAGCCTGTGTATGTGTATGCGTGTGTGTGTGTGTGTGTGTGTGTGTGTGTGTGTGTGTGTGTGTGTGTGTGTGCCTGTATGCATGTGTGTGTGTCTGTGTATGTGTGTTCATACCATATGGAGGCAGATCATACTCCACTTCTAAAATCACCCTTTCTCCAATGTTCTTGAGTAAGCTGATAATTTCATCATGGCGAAGTTTGGTGAGGTTGATGCCGTTCACAGACTTGATATAATCTCCCACATTCAGCTGGTCACTCCTGTCATGGAAACATCAACATTGGTTTAGAATAAACAATCAACTCTTGTCAATCACATATGTGTACAAAAAAATAAGACACTCATTTTCTCCAAGTACCATTACCAAACTAGTGAAACTTTTGCTTGTGTACTGTTCAGTATTTAATCCACATGAAAATAACAAATCATCTTTCAGATGTTCAGTGTTGCAAACAGTCTTTCAGATTGTTGATTTCAAGCCACAAAATAATGAATGCCTCTATCATGAGAAGACACCATTAAAGCCTCACTTGATCTAATTAAAGCCTGTACAAAAAACGGCTTAAGTTTAAGCTAATAACCATCGCTGGCCATAAAATAACCTTTATCTGATGAACAAGGGGTTAAACATAAGGGTGTTAATTACAAGGGTGCCAAAAATAGACAAATGAAATTCAAAATTGTTGGAAAGGTGTACCAGGCAGAATATGTTTTTCAATTAATTTATGTGGATTTAAGTAATATTTTATTTTACTTTCAGTCATGGAAAAGTATTCATGTTTTTTACAGCAATCAATTAAAAAACACACTTCCTGGAAAAAAAAACTTTGTAATATATTGAAACCCCAGATGCATTAAGATATATTGTGACTTACTGGAAGGCCTTACAGATCGCAAACAGTAGTGAAAACCATGAAAGCAACATAAATCTTCCTGATAAATCTAAGAGCCATAAACATTATACCACAGCCAATGATGCATCAACAACTTTGTTGGCAAAACACTGTAATATCATTGGCAACACATCCATTGCGAGAATTCCACAGTCTTGCAGGCTGGCTTTTAGCAGATGCTTCACCAAGTACTGAAATGTCGCCAGTTGAGTCTCGGCTAAATCAACGTGACAAGGAGGAGGAAGTCCTCCACACTCGGTCCCGACACCACGCAGCACTCTGAAGCGCAACTGAGCTACTGTACATGACACACGGGGCAAGATGAAGGTTAACACTAGAGTCTTCACGCTACTGCTACTATATGTGTGATTAATGCAATGCTAAATGCTAGCTCAGCCTTTATTTAAGGTAGCAGTTCCCAAACTTTTTCTGCCATTACTTTAGAGAGTGGGAGATTTTAAAGACCCACATATCCCCCATCACCCCAGCAAAAATAATCATGGCGTCTAAAATACTATTTATGCATACTTCATTTATACATACTTCATTTATGCATACTTCATTTACCTCCCACTCTCCTGGATCGGATCTGATTTATGCAAAGCCAGTAAATGACTGCTTGTGTGTGGCTGTTTCATTTTGCGTGTATTTATTGTCAGTAAGGCATTAACAAAGATAAAGTTTGTCACGTCCCATCTGTCGTCTCTATTCTCCATTCCCCATGTTTATACAGTTTTTTAATGCAAGTTTTACACAGGCAAATTTCATGAAATCATTCACATCATATCATACCGAGGCATTTTACCCCAGCAAAAATAATCTTGGCGTCTAAAATATTATTTATGCTCACTCAATCCATACTTCACTTCACCACCTGTGGACTAACTACCATGTAATGTAAAGTGGGATAATACTCTGGAACTATTATGATCCTTAGCCAAAACCATGGACAACTTGTAGTCTATCATGGTTACCACTAATTGTACTTTTCCTGCATGACCCCTGGCAGTTGGGTTAGCCCCTTGAGTCGTGGATCTGCCCAAGATCTGCTCTTGGATGCTCCTTGCTGTAAAGCACCATGAGACAATATTATTGTAAAAGGCGCTGTATAAATTAAATTCAATTAAATTGATTTTAAATTTACCTTCCACTCTCCTGGATCTGATCTGATTTATGCAAGGACAGTAAATGACTTGTGTAGTTGTAAAGGTGGGCATTAAAAGACAAATTTGTTCCTGTTTGTCACATCCTATCTGCCATGTTCCTATTCTCCATTCCCCAATGTTTTATACAGTTTTTTAATGTTTTACAGTCAATATACCAAATGCTCAAATTTCATGCAATCATTCACATCATATCATACCATGGCATGGTGACAAAAGGATCTAATTTCTGTGGAATTCCCCTAAACTAGATACATGATTTACACTTCAGCACCTTCAACACAATAAGCAAACATTTTCCTTCCTGACCTTCAGCTTCCATCAACCTTTCCCACCACCATGATCCACTGGTATCCAACACATATGCAAGAAATGGCACAGACTCTATTTCTAGTGTGTGTGTGTGTGTATGAGAGAGAGTTTGTGTGTGTTTTCAGAATTCACTTATGAGTCAGCTGCTAGGCTGATTCAGATGCTAATTTGAGAAACACTCACTCATACACTCACACACACTACACATACTCTCTCTCTCTCTCTCTCTCTCTCCCTTTCTCTCGCTCTCACTCACTCACACACACACACACACACACGCAGACACACAGATACAGACACACACACACGCTCTGGGGCCTGTGCTGATTAACACTGTCATAAAGTGGCGCATCCGAAGGGAGCCAAGTAGCTCTCAACTCATGTTTAGTGCGGTAGGTAGAACACACAGCAAACAGCACATGCAACACAAGCACCACAGAACACTTTCTATAAGACAGACACAATCAACACTCATGTTCTTAAAATGCCACAAAACACCTTCAGTAAAACAGACACAAGGCTCTAGAGCACCACACTTTCGGTAAATCAGGCAAAAATCTACTGACTAAATGCCTGTAGTAGAACAAGCCCAATAAGACTCTTGAGCACAACAAGCAGCACTTAACCAGTGTTTACTGTTCTGGCAATTCACCTTACCTTCTTTACTTTCTTTTACACTATTTACTGTGTTTGTGTGCATGTGTGTGTGTGTGTGAGAGAGAGAGAGAGAGAGAAAGAAAAAGAGAGAGAGAGGTGTGTGTTTGAGATTCAGTGGAAGAAAGAGAGAGGAAGAGGAAGACAGAGAAACGAAGAGAGTGAATATGTGCACTAGAGTCACGTTGAGCTTGTGTCAGCGCCCACAGTCACACTCCCATCACACTCTGAATCGCTGATGGAATGTAACAGCGGACCTGAGGTTAGTGGTGTGTGTGTGTGTGTGTGTGTGTGTGTGTGTTTGATATGCACTTGTGAGTGTGTGTGTGTGGTGTACATGTATATGTGTGTATGTATGTGCATGCATATGTGTGTTGTGTGTATGTATGTGTGTCTGAGTGTGTGTGTGTACGACTAAATGTGAGATTAAAAACGCACACACACACACGGACACACTCGTCCAGAAAGATAACATGCTGAGACAGGCCAGGCAGATGTCAGCCTGAGTGCTCCTAAGCGTTGTGAGTGCTCACCTGGCCGCCAGCCCCCCCGGCCGCAGGTTTGACACTCTGGGCTTGCCGTCCTTGTCGGAGCCCCCGGAGATGGTGAGGCCCAGGCTGCTGCCCTCCCTCTTCATCAGCTCCACCATGGTAAGACCCCGCAGCTCCTCTACTGACAGACACACACAAAGGGTGATGCACCTGTGAGCTCATCTCACCTGCCCTACAGAGAAGGCACTTCTCTCTCTCTCCCTCTCTCTGATCCAAGTTGAAGCTACCTCACACAACCCTCACACTTACTCTCTGGCCTGTGCTGAGTTCAGCTCAGTCATGTGCAAATAGAAATCTAGAATTCTAGATACATATCTATTTTTTGACTCACAGTCAAAGATTTGGTAAGGTAAGGGAAGACTGAGCCAAAAAGTTGTAAAGTTGAAAAGGCCGTTTCACTTTTTTCCTCACAACACATCACATTGTAGAAATTTTGGAATATCCGTTACTACTTCCCTTTGAAACTAACCGTCACCTTCACACAGCATCATCACACAGTTGCTAAAAATATTGACTGTGTTGACATTTTTATGAAATGATGATATGAATGTTAGCATTAGCTAAAAACATCAGCATTAGCATGCAAAGTGAAAATCAAAGTCAACACCAAAAAAGTAAAGGTTTCCAGGGAAGAGAGCTTTATGGACACCACTTACCTGCAATGCTACGCCTCTTGGAGATCAGGGTACCATCAGTGTGGCTGGACTCCCTGCTCCCCTTGGAGTAAGGAACATCTTCTGCAAAGATTAAAGTAGGGAGATGGAGTCTTGTGTCAGCTATGTGTGTCTGGTGTGTGTGTGTTCTGATTATGTCTGAGAGAAGACAAACACCCTCCCCAGACACCTGAGCTGACAAGGTAGTGGTCCAGCCCTTAGCTCACATGTGACAAGACTCGTCCTCATCACTGCCTTCTTTATTCATATCCTCAAGCTGGGCAAACGACTTTCCCATCTACCTAGTGCAGTGAGGTAAAGCTATAAATATCCATTGTAAAATAATGTCTAAGTTTTGCTGTTAAGGGTCTTAGAGGATTAGATTAGATTAGATTAGATTAGATTAGATTAGATTATTTTAGATTAGAGGAATTTCATTAGCACTCTCAAACAGCCCTTGAATGAGAAGAAAATCGTTTTAAACGATTGTAGTATGATCAGTGCAACATTTTTTTCTTACAGAAAAAAAGAATCACATTACCTATTGCATCCTACACGTAATCAAATTCTTATTTTTACTTAACAGCTAAGATCATGGACATATTTTCTGTAAACAAAAACATTTAATCAAATGTTTACAGAGCACAATATTAAGGCACAAAGGCAAGGGCCATGTTTTTATAACCTCCCATGATGCTAACATTGTGCTGACAACCCAGAGGTCATGAGTTCAGTCCCCTGCAAGCATCCATGCTGATAATCCATATGTCCACACTTCACTGTAGCTAGGAGAAGATTGTCTGCTGAGTGAATCTTAACATATACACAAATCAGTCAGGACATTTCCTCAGTCTGCGGCATAACACCTCTCTGATTGACAGGCCTGCAGTCACACAAGCCTGGCAGCCCCGGCAAGGCCAGAGCAGATCATTCAGCCTCCATCATCAGTCTCTGCTGTTTAGGGGAACACAGGGAAGGGAGCAGAGCACAGCTAACCACACCACACCACAGACTCCCAGCCACACAGTCACTGGCGGCCCAGGGGGCACAGGGTGAGGAAGGAGACTTACTCTGTGCTGGAGGTGGGGAGAAAATGTCACTAAGGAGTCACCCGTTTCTACACTCACAACCCCAGCAGACTTTTACGATGCAGGCCACCACAGCACAGCACAACGCAACGAACATAGCCTGCTGTGCTTTGCTGATGCTGAGGGCACTAAGTGTTTCATCATGTGCTCATGCTCTCTCAGGTGTGACCAGCTTCTGTGTCATACAGGTGTTCCAAAACCACTGGAAACCATTTCCCTTACAGACTAAACCAGTTTTGAGGAAATTAAATTTGTCTGAAGCCAATTAACCCTGAAAAGAATATGGGGCAGCTGGCAGGAAACCCACCTCCTGTTGACACTAATTCCAATGTGTGCTAAATAGGGAGGACGGGTAACAATGTCTTTTGGAAGCTGCTCCTATTCTAAGACCTGCTGAGTATTTATAGCCCTCTCTAAGACCTACTTTCCAACAACCATCTCATGCAATCTCCCCATGTCAATCCACATATACTACACACTTGTTCAACGGTGGATGACAAGCAACGTTACTGTAGCAATGACAAGCAATGACAAGCAATGTTACTGTCATCAGCTTCAATGATACTGATTGATTAATTGAATGTATTTATGGATATAGAAAAAGTAGCAAATAAAGAGCCAAGACATAACATGTAAAAGTGAAGTCACTTGTTCCCAACATGGTCCCTGGTCCCTGTGGACCTATGACAAACTGAGATACTGTTCTGTTGGTGACCTTGTCCTTTGATCTCAAGGTGGTGGTCTCAAGTAATTTTGTCTATGTCAGAGGGTATAGGTGGATCACTGCCAATGGTGGTGGGTATGAAATGAATGACCAAAATAGAACATATATGGTAATAATAATCAACATACAACATACAAAAATGTCAACATACAAAAGCAAAATTTAACATACTTTGCTTTGCTACTGAATAAGAATTCTTTCTTGAGACACATATCAAACCAAATAAATGTAACATTTATTTGCCACAACGGCAATATTAATCCCCTGTCTATAGCAGGCTATACAGGACAACAGAATACACAACCAATAGGAATGAATCTTTAGACCACAGTAGTCTGAGCTTTCTGTGGCATGGCTGTTCCTCTGCCATGTGCCTGAGGCCACAGCTCCTCCATGCTGGATGATGTTGGATAATAACATAATGTCACTGCATCTGCTTTCCTTTGCTTAGACGATGGCCATATCATAAAGTCGTTGTGGAAGAACAGAATACAACATGAAGAAGAAAGAAATGGTCTGTATTTGAGAGATTAAAGATTTATGTCCCTCCTTTGACATCCAAGACACATTTGATCTCGACATGAATCCAGCATTAAATTTAAACATCAGACATCTCTGTGGATGTCTATGATGCCCTACACACACACACACAAACACACACACACATACATACAGGCAAAACATTGCAAATTACATGGCTATCAACACATGTGGAAAACAACCATAAACATATTCCATTATACGACCAGCAAACAACCAAAGGGTTAAGCCTCTGTTGCAATGAGAAATGAAGCTCAACACAGCACTGGTGTCAACACATAAGCTAGGTGTGACAGTGAGAAACTGTTGTGTGAACACTGCATTAGTAGCGTGACTTTGCATTTGGAATTTGTTCGAATGTGAATTTCTTTTCCAATTGGGAGTTTGACTTATAGGGTTGTAGAATGTGTGTGTATCTGAGGTATTTGCATGAAGGAGATATACAAGAAGGAGATAGAATCTGTGTGTGTGTGTGTGTTTGGAAGTTTAGATGAAATCTTACCACTGCTGCCGGTCCTCCCTTCTCTCCTGAGGCCACAGAGCATGGCTGGACTCTACTACTCCATCGACTCTGCATACACACACACACACACACACCACACACAGTCCTACACACCCTCTCCACGGGTGAGTGTAAAAGCTCCTCTGCACGTTCCACAGCAGTGGGTTCTGGGCTGAGAATTCTACAGTGAAACAAGTCAACACTCCAGATGCACAGTTAAATCATCACTCTTGCTTCTCCTCACGAGAACTTGGACTCCCGTCGGACACTCATGACCTAACAAAGAAGCAGTGCTTCAGAGCACAGAGTGCTTAAAAATCCTCATGCTGTCCTATATGCTAAGACATCAGCATCTCTCTGGAAGCATCCAAAAGAGCGAGACACAAAAATCCCCCTGCTCCCTTCCTGCGTGTCTGTGACTTTACGTCGGTCCGTGCTCCTCCACAACTCTGGTGTTCCCACGTGAGTCCGGAGGACGGCTGGGCGGTTGGTGCCGAGCTTCTGCCACAGGCACACGCGTGTGCCGTCAGAGAGCGGTGGGGGTGGGGGTTGGGGGAGGTGGGTGGAGGAGCAACAGCGCTGTCCTCTCTCTCTCCCTCCAGGAGGGGCCCCTCACTCACACGGCTCCTCTGTGCACCGAGGAGGGAGCTCTGCGGGACGGGGGGACAGCTCGGTGCTTCGTCTGGTTTTGGGTGAATCAGAGAGTCATTGTGCTCAGGGAGAGAAAGAGAGAGACCAGCAGTCCTCTCAAGCGTGAATGAGCAGTGTGCCTTAAACAGACTCCGAACGGTCTGATTCACAGCTCCCTCTCTTTCTCTCTCTCTCTCTCTACCTTTCTGTCTTTCTCTCACTCACCCTTTATGCTTTTGCCTGCTCCCCCACACTTGTCCTCTTTCTGGCTCCTGTGATGATGTGTGTTGTTCTCCTACCACTGTGCTATCAATTGTCTGCTGCTCTATCACATTCTTTTTCCTCCTCCCAGAGACAACCGCTTCCAACCGCTATGTGACAAGAGCCTCACTCTTTGCCAGAGGGATGTGATTCAGAAACACAAGCACAAACACACACACACACACATGCAGGAACACCAAGCTCCTGTGACACATAGGCAGTCTCAAACACACGCCCCCCTCCCCTCAGTTTCCTTGGGAAATACAGTAGGCAGTTACAATCCCTGCCACACCCCCTTCAAACTAAAACACACAACCTCGTATTCTAACACACGTCAAAACCTCTCAGTGCATTGGGCTTCTGCCTCTCTAAATGAACTACGATCACAAAGAGAAATGCAGACACTGCAAAAATCAAATATGCACAAATTATTTACTGAGAATTAATTAACTTGGTGATCAGTTACCGCTGATGACACATCTTAGATTTAATCAAAGTATTAAAAATTAATAACAGACAATAAATCATATATTTTCTCTGCTACTCACAACTAGAATTTCATATCTAAGAGAACTCAGCTTTGTAACAGTGTGGAAGGACTAAGCAACATTCCTCTCTTACACACACTACTGCAAGAAACTACTACTTACTACACACTACTGCTAATACATTCTGCTCCCACTCAAAACTTTGGCTTGGCTATTAGGACTGTGATGCATCCTGACAGCCTTTTCTAGATGTTGAGATATATAACTCCTAATGAATCAAAGCAGTGTACAGAAATAACTTTTGTGTGCTGGATTGCAACTGAATTAAACTCACATGCATACACACACATAATATCCTTTTGGCTTCCTCCCTACTGCCTGTCCGTGGACAACAGGACTCCCACACCTGTTCAACCATTTGTCACCCTCACATACCATACATAACTTCCAAACTGCCCCCAACACCCCAAGACACAACACACAAAACACTCATGTGCCCATGCACGTACACACAGACACACACACAGACACACACACACCTACAACATACACCATTAGCCACACAAATTACATTCCTTTCACTCAATGAATCATACTCCAAATGAACATGTACACCAGTGATCCTCAGCAACGTAGGCCTAAATTATGTACCACAGTCCCCAAAGATTGTATCTTGCACAAAGATTGTATCTTGCACGACACTGAAGCTTGTTTAAACAAATGTGTGTGCGAGCGCAGACACACATACATTCTATCTCCTTCATGCATAAACACTCTCAAATACACACACATATTCTACAACCCTACAACTCAAACTCACAGAAATTCACAGATTCTAAATATCAACAGTCACATCTCCCTAATCAGGGATAAACTGCAGTAATTCATATCAGTATGCACTGCAGTATTACAGAAGATAATGTGATTTTACTCATTCCCTCAGACCTTTTTTATTCTGTCTTAATGCATGACTGGTACACTGCATTTAGTTCAACATTAGAATCAACAGTTAAGATGCCACGAATGTACTGTAATCACACATGTGTTTGGACAATGACCTGCCTATATCTAAGTCGTTACTTCCAGAGTTCTATTGCTCTGCCCTCTATTAGTAGACACATACGCTCAGCAGGGGCAAAGGTGACAACTCTGACAGAACTCGAGACATCATAGGTTCAGAACTTTTTGGGTTCCAGACATTATGAAAGTCTAGCCTCCATTCCATGCTTTCGTGTTCCTCAAAAACAACACGGGTTGAGTAATTTCGTAAGACTGCAAAAGCAGCTTGTGATCACAAATGAAACCACAGCTGTGGATGTGTCTGAGGGACCGGGAGGTTAAATGAAACCATGGGGATACTTTACTGTAATCAAATTCCTTGTAGGCACGTCTCTGCTTTCACTAGCTTGACACAAGTGTGTTTTGAAATAATACTGCACTCCACTGGGTTGACTGAGCAAGTACAGCAGGAAGAAAGCTGTAGAAATTTATCAGGGTATGTATTCATGTAAGTATTTGACCAAAATTCTCCAAGGAAAAGACACAAAATGTTTTATGTCCTCTGTTTTAACTAAACAAATGTCCATCAGCAGTGAATTAGCCTGAGAGTTCATTTTTCTCCAAGCCTTAAAAAGAGGTATGGGAAAAATATGCAATAGGCTAAAACATAATGCAACTGAATTCTGAATTTTCAATGGTAATTTAAAGCACAATCTCTCTCTCACACACACAGTAAAACTTCCACCAAATATTTCTCTATCATACATTCAGGCTTGATGTTGCACTTAGACATGCAGCTGTTGAAGCTGATGGAAGCAGAAAACATAAATGTAAATATTAATCTCTAACCCCCTATCCTAAAACCAGTATTATAACCCTCTAAAGCCTGATCTGCTCCCCCACCTTTAGTGCGTCCTCTGATGACTCCAACTCTGCACCTAAGGGAGAATGAAAACATCCTCCTCTTCCCCTTCACGCCCCCTGCCGCTCCCTTCTTCAGGGGCTCGGAGCGGCTCAGAGCCTGAGGGAGATGCTTGGGATTCAGCTTGCAGGTAACTCGCCACATCCCGTTCTTCTGGTCTCTCAAGCATCACTGTAAACAAACAACAGAGGACAGAGAAGCACCTCTCTCTCTCTCTTTCTCTGTCTCTCTCTCTCCTTCTCCCTGACACTTTCTTTGCTTCGTCCCTCCTCGCCATGCAACTTCGTCCCTCTGTGCAGTACACATGGTCTCCACCCAGTTGGAGAAGATCCAACATACTGAGGTGACACAGATACATGAGGAGTGGCCAACAGATGAAAGATGTAAAATAGCAAAGAATAGGCAAGTGAGATCCATTAGCCTTAGATATACTGAAAATGGAAAACATCATGGGTATGTCGGGACCCCATGCCAGATATCTTTATGACACAGTAGCTGTAACACAAGTACAATTCATGCACATACTCTTCACATGCACATGTTAAAAAAAAGTGAATCATCAGCAAAGCCATCATGAGACTCTATGTTTTTTTTAGAATTATAACATGCTGCATCAGATTAATGAATGGTAATGTTGTGTAGTGGTGTGTGCATCTAAGCTGTGTGTGGCTAGTGTTGGACTGTGTGAGTGGGAGTGTGTACTGGTGTGTGTAACGCAGCGGCATGCTTCTGGCTGCCATGTTACCCGCAGACAGATGGACTGAGAGACCACTGCAGAGATGCAGTCTGGCAAAGCCCTCCACCCAACCAAAACACTCAGGGCTATGCTCACGTTATAGGAATGCTTCCCGACAATGTAGGGCAACGCATGTCTTGATGCTGAGGACAAATTTCTGTGAAGTCCAGTTACTCATGTCATGCCTCCTCTCATTTCCATCAAAGGTACCTGATAAAGCCAGTGACTGAATTCCAGTGTTCCCCTAAACCCTAAGCCCTGTACCATCAGACTTAAAGCGGACACCACCTCCAACTAAATCTCTCAAAAAACTGAACTGCTGGTCCTCCCAGCCAAACAAGCCAAACATCACCACATCAGTATCAAGATCGACTCCCTGTCTGTTTCTCCCACCAAGGTGGCAAGAAACCTAGGTATCATGATTGATGACCAACTGATCTTTGCAGATCACGTTGCCTCTGTGGCTGAGTCGTGCTGTTTTTCCCTATTCAACATAAGGAAGATCAGGCCCTACCTAACCCAACATGCAACCCAGCTCCTGGTACAGACCCTGGTTATCTCTCGGCTTGACTACTGCAATGTCCTCCTATCAGGCCTACCAGCCTGTGCAGTGAGACCGCTACAGATGATCCAGAATGCAGCTGCACGTCTGGTCTTTAACCAGCCAAAAAGGACACACGTCACACCTCTGTTCATTGAACTTCACTGGTTACCCTTGGCTGCTCGCATTAAATTCAAGGCACTTACGGTGGCCTACAGGGTGAATGATGGCTCTGCTCCCATCTACCTGAATTCTCTCCTGAAGCCCTATGTCACCCGACGATCGCTTCGCTCCTCTAAGCAACGTTTTCTAGCACGGCCAACACCTTGTGCAGGTCAATCCAGACTCTTCTCATATCTGGTTCCGCGCTGGTGGAATGACCTCCCAAGTGCTACCAGATCAACTGATACCCTCTCCACCTTCAAGAAACTCGTGAAGACCCAGCTCTTCCAAGAATATCTCCTGGTGTAAACTTTGAGAATGCACTTAACAATTCAATTTCTCTGCACTATTGCACTTTCAACTTAAAATGGTGCAGTTTCTATGTTAGCAATATGCACTCCTTGTTCGTTCTTTCATTGTGTTGTAGCTTGAATGTTATCCTCTTTTGTAAGTCGCTTTGGATAAAAGTGTCTGCTAAATGCCTAAATGTAAATGTAAAGCGATACCAGGCAAGCTTGCAATTTTTTTTATCTCCGGTGCGCCCCCTACAGGCAGCAATAATTAAAACACGTCTACGGAGACCCACGTGAAAGCATGTAAAAGTTTTTGGTGCGCACCTGAAACCTTCATGCACACACCAGACATGTAAAAGTTTTTTTCGTGGACCGTTAACGGCTCCATACCAACCCATATGTATTTGTTTGCAAACCAAGCATAGGAACCAGCAATGATTGTTTTTCAAGGAGTTATGTTGACTCTCAAGGTAATAAATGTGCTTTCAGTTTCATTCAGTTCAAGTTTTGTTTAACACGACAAGCATTTTCAAAGTGCTTGTAACTGTGCAATTAAGAGATAGAGGGTGCCAAGGGTGCTTTATTTTCCCCGTAATGAGCCATGTAACTATCAAAATGACTGCTCTGGTAAATTAACCTAAAATGTCCCCTTAAGTGACATGAGGTTCCCTGTGAGGTCAGGCTACGTGGGATTATAACATTATCAAGATCTGACTTAAACCAAAATTTTATTATTTTAATTATTTGAGTGAATGCACAGTTCTGGTGGTAGATCTGGGTAGGCGTAGCCTGACAAGCCAGACTATAACTGTTACTATAACAATAAGCTGATTAGCTACTGCTTGGATACCTCTAGATGACTCTCTATAAGGACATAGCATATGATTGATCCGACCAAACCTTGGAAGAAGACTTACTGAGGCCCTATGGATAGTGGCTAGTGTCCAACCGGCAGAGCAAAACTATTTGCTACCGCTAGGGTACGTCAGATTTCTAGGCTGGGTAGGCCCACATTTCACTATCTTATTGTAGCCATATTATGCGAGAAATAGAATTACGTATCTTGTGTTACTGATAAAGTTATGCCTTTAAGTCACTGAAAATTCATAATATTTGTAATCATTACGCCTATTTTTTACAGGGACACATAACACAATGGCGTACCATCGGGATACAACATACAGGAGTTATTAACTCAGTTATGGTCACTGTCACAGCAACCTAATAAAATAGCCATGCAATTATTTGGATCTAGGCCTATGTTAAGTCAACAATCGAAGAAAATGTGCATCAAGTGACTGCATATTATTTACTCTCCCAACAATAATGTCATGGAGTTCTAACTTGCATGTTTGTGTCTTTCACCTTGTAGCCTAGGAAAGACTCAGAATGGCTACGGAACGTCACGGAGACTACGTTCAAAACCAAAGGTGGTGTGATAACGGTCTCGGAGTTAACAGGTGGAAGTCAGAGTGAGGAAGTGCCAGAGTGAGGAAGGAAAGACTCAACCGAAATTTAGTCCAGTAGCCTCCAGACGTGTGTGTCTGCTATGAACATCAAGTGACAAGAAGTTGATTATTAACTCCCTGACTATTTCCTCATTGTCATCACATGATCATTTCTCCTCGGGCTGGTTCCTCACTACATTCTCTCGGGGACTATATTCAAAACCGAAAGTGGTGTTATAACGGTTTGCAGGCCTCGGAGTTAACGGGTGGAAGTCCTGCAAGAGCGAAAAAGGAAAGACTCAACCGATATTTATCCCAATAGCCACCAGGCGTGCGTGTTTACCAAATTGGCGGTGGATGGATGCTCAACGCAACTGTGTCTGCTATAAAAATCAAGTGACGAGAGATTGATGACTAAATCTATTACTATTTCCTCATTGTCATCACATGATCGTTTCTCATCGGCTTGGTTTCTCACTTAATTCTCTGGGTTTGTCACAAAAACTGCCATATTCATGATGGATCAACGACTTCTAAGGTGCGTAAAGTGGGTGTACATTTTCCTATACTGTATTTAAGGGACTACATTAAGATACAAGGACGATATTGTGGTCTGTGTGCAGCGGTAATATTGACCATACTTCGTTTGAAACTGAAAGTTCTAGTTCCTCCACCGTAATCAATTAGTCATTGCCTATAACGCAGTCTGTCTGTTTCGCAGTGGGCATGGACCATATTATGGCTCTGACAACCCTAACTATTGTCCATCAGCACCTGCGGGTCCAGGTAAGTAACGTTAGGCCTGTTATCCATAATACTCTGCAAATAATCAGAAAATCCTGGCCTTATCAGGTCCTCTTTTACTGTCTATGATCAGACCTTATTGCTTGAAGAACAGAACAGCGTCTTGCGGATTATGTTGGGTTGGGGGGATTTGGCTATCGCACATGTCCACATTATTGGCATTATTGCACAGGAAGGCTATAAGGTGTGGAGGACCGCCACCCTGTGACAGTTTGATGAAAAGTCACGAACTTCCAGCTCGTCTTTCCTGTAGGCCTACATTATTGTCCGCTCTAACTTAGTCGATCAGCCCGTCCGCTGTCATTTTGAAACATCCGAAAACGCCGACGTAGTGAGTGAACTTCGCAATAGGAGTGAGAGAAGTTAGTTTCACAGTTGGATAGACAATGCACGATCCACAGGAAAGTCAAGGTAAGTCATCAAAACTAGTGACTGACTTAAATTAAGCCACATCGGTTAAATATTTCGTGGCCCAGGTTGGGTGTATGGAGAATACGTGATGTAAATTATCGAAACAGCCGACAAGGGTACAGGTTACGCGCATCAGTACTGTCATCATAAAGAGAAGCATTGACATCACAACACTGAACTCCAGCAAACGACTGTTAATTTTGAAATCGAGATAATATAATATGCGTTCGATAATATGCGTAGTATGAGGTGGTTATATTAGCGCAATCCGACTAACGTTACAAGATTTCCAGGGTTTTGCTTGAAAACTTTATATAATATTTCAGAATGAAATGGTTCTTTTAGCCTTAGTTTGATATGCCGCATTAAAACTTAGAACAGAGTTAACAAAGTAAGTAGCCTACTAGTTAACTTTCTTTAGAGATTCCACACAAACTGGTTTGTATGGTTTGTTTTAATCCCAGCCATGTTCGCCCCGCCCGTGTCCGACTCCGGCGCACCTTCTGCGCCTCCTGGCAGCATGTTTGACAATGTCCCGGGCTACGAGGGAACAGTGATGGGAGGAGGTGAGTTAAGTGTGATTTCAGTGTGTCAGCAGGCTACTGTGTTTGAATATAAGTTGATTCTTTTTGTTTGGAATCATTCTTCATTCTTGTATTGGCAGGTGGATTTCTGCCACCGCCGATGCCAACTGTGCCAGCATCTATGCCTGAACCAGGGCCAGCGCAACCAAACTGGAAGTAAGGTCTCCTCATACACAAACATGCACACACATCCCTCCCTCTTATACTGCCTCTTCTTTCTGAATTTCACAATGAAGTAGTATGGCACTTCCAAATCTCAGGAGTAACAATATGGGTTTGCAAGGCATTGAGTCCTAAGTGCTTAGCAGAAAGGGTTTAAAAAAAAAAAAAAAAGAAAACTTAATAATGATAAAAACAACTATATAGAAATATCTTGGATAAAAATACAGATATAGATAAATGTAACTATAATGTTGTGTCCAGAAAAATATAGATACATATAAATAAATATAAAATAAATATAAATATAATGTAAAGTTTTTTTTTAAGGGTCAACTTTTGAGCCCATTCAAGTTATTGTTCATGTTTATGTTTGCATGAGTGGAAAAATTTCAGTGGTTAGTGTTTGAGTTGCCAGGCTATAATGACTATGTTGCTGCATTCTTTTCTGCAGCATTCCATCGATCACAGAGGAAACGGCAAGAGATGCTTTTGTCATGTTTGCTTCCAGCAAGTGTTGCTACAGCTCTGCTCCAGCTAAAGATGGGGTCATCACCGGAATGGACGCCTTCAACACCTACAGGGTGTGGGTTGCACTTACTTGCACACTACATCACTACACACACACACACACACATCTACACACACACACAAACAAACACACACACTCCGAACTCAAAATCTCACACCCACAATGTCTACATACCATATGGATGTAAAAGCAAACAGCAATCAGTCCTCCTATTTACACATATTTCTGTCATTTCAGTATCGCCTAGAGACTTTCACTGAATCAAGATCTACTGAATGGAGTCAGGAGCCCTATAATGGTAAAATCACAAAGCTTTGATATATCATGATGTTGGGTCCCATATATTGTGTACAAGTTTGTGTACATCATGTAAAGTGCATATTTTGTTTGTAAGCACCTGATATCTAATAGTAATTATTTTTATTCTGTTTATTTCTCTTTCTCTCTTTCTTTATATATATATATATGTTATATCTCAGGGCAGCCTGTTGATGCATTCACACAACTGGTTCCAGGCCCATGGGACATTCCTGCCCAAACTCCAGTTTTCTTTAAGGATCATACACAAGTTATCAGAGTGCCCTATACTTCATCTGTGAAGGTATACTCTCTCTCACTCACTTTCTCTCTCTCTCTTAATGTAGGGCCAAATGTATTTTTTAATTTCCTTTTCTACCAAGCCAAGATGGCAATGTGATTGTGTTGGAGGTATAAAAAAGAGGAGTCTTGTTGTTAGGTTCTGCTTGACTTGTTCAATTTCCTTAATTAATAGTCAAGATGAATCAAGAGTAGACTTGTTAGTTTCCGCATGACTTATGGATGTCTGAATAGAGTGTGATGATCACTTGTCTCTCTGAGCAGAATTGCTATGAATGTCTTGGGATGGGCAGAAATCCTTGCAAAGACTGTGCAGGAGGCGGAAATGTGAGTATTACACAGAATCAACACACTGCCAGGGCTAATATTTAAATGCTCTGCACTTCATTACACTACACTACATTACACTTTACTCCTACTTTTGACACATGGTATCAGGCTTGCAAAGAGATTACTGAAGTGGCTGTCACAAACTAATCACATCTGGGCCCAGTTTTTCAAATAATTTAATCTGGATCAAAGTGGTACAGATTTAGAAGTCACATGTTTTGCTATGTGGAATCAGGGATTACTTTTGAACAACTTGATTCTGATCACACATGGCAAAACGTGGGATTTCTAAATTGGGATCTGGACTAAACTGTAAAAAACTGGGTCCTGGTTACAAAGCCCTCTGTGATAAACCCTTGTGATAAACTTCATTTTTTGGTTTCTCTTTCAACAGAAAGTTTGCTGGGTGTGCAATGGCTCAGGATATCGCCATGGAGACGATCGCTGCTCACACTGCAATGGCAGAGGAAGAGAGAAGTAAGTCAGTGATTTGTATATTTACTTAACTCAAAAGGGAGCACCTCAGTCACATTTTGGAAGGAATTGGTGGATGAAATATTCAACAAAACTATACAGAGGAAAATCAGTAAGGGTAAGAAAAGAACAGATTGTCTATGTTGCAAAACCATTTCCTTTCTGGAGGCTGTCTTGGTGGTCTCTCTTCTCAGGATTTTCATTTGTACCAAAGTAGGTGATGATTCAGAATTACTTAGCCTATACTCCCTAAATGGATAGAATTGACTTGATGTTATAATTAATTGTTCACATATGTATATATATATATTTTTTATGGTCTACGAAATGTTAACTTCTTGCCATACATCTCTTCAGTGGACATTAGTGTTTTTGCTCTTGCTGTATAATCACAGTATATACGTATAGAAGACCATGCTTTTTCAAACAATGCCCAGGTCCCAACCTTACAAGGATTTATTTTTGTGTTTTTCTGCATGCGTGTGTTTGTGCATCCACAGCTGCAGTCATTGCCATGGCCAAGGCTCCCGTGAATGTCCCACATGCCACGGCAGGAGACAGATGCTGGTGTTCATCAACCTAAAAGTCAAATGGTGAGATATCACAGCATCATCCTTAGACACATCATTATAGATCATTTCAAGTTTAAATTCAATAGCTGTTCCCAAATGGTTTCCGGTTAAACATTCCATATGCTCTCCAGACAGCTGTAGGAGGTTCCATTCACTTTGAATGGGCCTTCCCAACTTTCGGAGGTCAGTTATTTCTGTATAATCACTGCTGTGAAAGTATAATGAGCACTGTCAATGGCAACAGGTTTTTTGCTTCAGATTCTGATCTGCATAACATTCCGCGAGTAGAGTTCATTCACTTATCGCATTGGAACTTGGAGATCAGCTGCGTTCCAAAGAATGTCTCAAGTTCAAATTGCATTGCAAACAATTTGTGTGAAGTTTTCTGTCGTCGTTTTGGCAAGTAGCCATATAATATGTGGCGATAGGGTCCTGTTCATCTTGTCGGGAAATATTTTCCTATAATACCCAGCAGACAATACATTATCCCTTACTTAATGTACCGGAAGTAGTTTGGGAACGAAATAGACCATTCAAGCACTGTTTTTGCTTTGATTGCTGAAATGGTCTCTACAAACATTGTTACTTCATGATGGTTATTATAATAATGCAGTGTGTCTTGTGCTTGCGCTGCAGGACCAACCACAAGGATGTCTATGTCGTGGAGCAATCCAGTGGCCTGAAAATGGATAATCTCAGTAAAGTATCAGGAAAGGAGATGTTCAAGGATTCCCAGTACATGGTGAGAGACACGGTCTCTTCGTTCTGTTGTCATAAATTGGATCTGTACACACACACAGCCATATATGATTTGACATTTTAAAAACCAATCTCAATGGTGCTGTGCAGTGACAGGCACACTGTGCTATAGGAAATGCTGTCCTTTAGATGAGATGTTAAACCCACATTCCGACTGTGGTCATAGAAAATCCAATTGCACTGTATCGCAAAAAAGTTTTGGGGGTTCAAAGTTGTCCCAACCTGGTTCATTCAGTCTGGCCCCTTAACCATCCCCTTGCTGATTCTATCACGCTCCATCTCAACCTGGTGTGTGGCGAGTGTTCTAACACGCAATGGCTGCTGATTGATGGTGGTTAGTGAGGTCCCCCTTTCATTGTAAATGATTTTTAAATGCTGTGCAAAACACTACATAATGTGAATTGTTGGTGGTGTTCTTGTGTACACTCTCCGCATGCTGTAATTAGTGTGTGTGTGTGTGTGCGCATGTCCTGTGGGTTTGTGGTTAGGTATATCCTGTGAGAGGATTTCCTGATCCTGCTATGACGGAAGCATCAGAGAGGCTGGTGAGAGAACATATGGCCAACTACTCTCAAACCTCACGTATCTTGCAGCAGGTAATGTAAAATATGTGTGTGTGACAAAAGAGTGAGTTTGAAATACGTTTTCTGTGCATGATGTGTCTGTATGTATGTTGTTTCAGCGTCAAACCATTGAACTGATCCCCATCACTCGAGTTAACTACGTGTGGAAGGGAACGACATATGTGTATTTTGTCTTTGGGAATGAATTTAAAGTGAGCGCTAACGACTACCCTGCCAAGTGTTGCTGCTGCTCTTTATTGTAACTGCCTAGCAAGAATACTGCAATTACACTTTTATTTCAGTTGGGGGCAACACGTCCATTTGCTGAATGCAAGGTGCCTCTGTGGTGATGATATGATATACCTGGATTATACAGAATGCACACAGAAGTCTGAAATATCATGATATATGTTTATTTTTGTACACATTAAATAACACATTGCACAGGTGTTGAAATTGCATGCACTGACACCAATGAATGAAGTATTCGCAACCGATTTATGTCACACTTGAATGATTTGTTACTGTTACTTGTTACTGATTTGTTGATATGCTTTACTTCAATGGAAATGTCTTATCCTTTGGTGGATCCATTGAATAGCTGAACTGTGTATAGTCCCACCATAACTAATCTGCAGTAGTTTACTAATTTGATTTACTTGTCAATGCTTCACAAAACACACACATGTCGTCACCATTAAATTAGTGACCTGGAGGCTATTCCAAATAGGTGGTGAAGTGATAAAACTGGGTAATTTAAGATAGAGGAAGCGGTAAACCTCCTAATAGAGTTGCCTGCTTGCTTTGTTTAGTTAAGAGAATGATGACTGGACTCTTCTATTATCGGGTTTACCACTACCTCCGGTTTAACTTACCCAGTTTTGACACTGAACCACCTACTTGGAATACCCCCAAGAACATTGGGAACTTTACGTATATAGTGCAGAAAGAGAGCTACATGTACATTTGTTGTCCAATTCTTTTCTACATCATACAGAAAGAAAGTCTGTTTGTGGCTCTGCACAACAACAAAAAGATTGTGGCAGAATTTCTAGGTAGGATAAAGATTTTGACCCTTAAGAATGTGTATTTGTACCAAAATGCGAATGAAATTTATTACCCGTTTGTTATAGTAAATAAAGTAATAATGTCTAAAATGTTTGTACAATATTATGACTCCTGATATACATTATTTACCCTGAAGTTGGTCATGTTTCCATGTTGGGGGGGCCTTGAAGACCAACTGAATGTAAATCTAACAACAAAACAACGTGACTAGCTTTAAAATAAATTGAAAACAACGTAACCAATTGTTGAGTTGTAATACACAATCCAAATACTGCAGTATCCACAATTGTCCTAAAGTGTAGGTCTACAAAGCATCGCCAATCAGTGACTACCTTGTTGTTTTCAAATAAATATTTGTCCAAACAAGCAGCAGGATCAGTGTGATTAAAAAAAATCGCAGATTGAATTAGTTAAAAAAAAGAATTGTTGTGTAGTATTGCAAAAGACCAAATGACTAAACAAGTCTCCATGTCTGTTAGTTCTGTTTTTTTCATTTAGGAATATTGGGATTACTGTTGGGATTAATATGCTACACTAGGTTAATAAATAATAGTAAAATGGAAACTTTGTTGCTGTATTGATTATTATTCCTGATTGTAATAAATATTGTTTTTAATACTAAAACATGTTTCTTGGCCATTTTCTGAGATGATAGTTCTAAATGGATTCTTGGCACTCTGATCCCTTTGACAACAATTTCTAGAGGAAAGACTCTTGTGACGGCAAAACTAAAGGTTACCGTCTCAGGTACTGCTCTAGCATAATAGCCTCCCGGATTTTAACAATCACCTGAAAGAGGGTTCTTCCTTGGTCAAATGCTTAAGATTTTTTGACATATCTGGGAAAGAGAGGAACGAATGCATGTTAAGCTCTTCCCAAACTGCTGCTGAGAAGCCCATACAGACCCACATTTCATGCAGATATTCATATCACCATTGATCGACAGTGATAGTAATCATGTAGACTATGTTATTAGTGCTGTATTCAACCAGTGGCCAATAAATATCCAGGGAAAGATCTATGAGGACCTAGAGTCACTGCAGTGAGTATATGGTGAATGTCTCACAGGCATAGAGATATCTGCTGAGCTGAACCTCAGTTTGAAATGTGACCCAAAGGATAATAGATGCTGAGTTCTTTTGACTCAACAGCATTTTAAGCATTTCATCATGAATTGGCGAGTCTTGAGTCTTTGAGGGTTCAGGATTTAGGAGGAACATTGGGATTTAGCTTACAACACTAGGATTGTGAATCCTAATGTCTGAACCCTAAGCTCTGAACCTTTAACTGGCAATAACTGGCTTCATGATTAACCTACTGAAATAGGTTTGGATGCGCGCACCCTTTCCCATGTTTTAAAATTCAGCCAATCAGCAAAGATCTGCTAGATATTAAGACATTTTTTTATTACAGACAGTACAGCAGACTGTTGAGATATTGAGACCATGTAAACTGTCCTCCACTTTGTCTTCTTTTCTGAGGTCAGATTTCTGTACGGAATACTAGTGTGCTGTTCTTCATCCTTTGTTCATAGTGCTCATCAAACTTCTCATTCTGGGCCACTGTAAAGTGGTTCTTCCAGTCACCAACTTTCCCTGTAGATAATATTACAGAGCAGAGAGATGAGAATGTGAAAACAACATATCAGTGTTTCATGATATACTGCATGTACATGTTCTTGTTACTGACCTTTACGCATGAAGGGAGATACTTTAAAATCCATGACAGGGATGGTTGAGTAGTTGGCCATGGGGTTTGCCTTCATGGCGTCAAACTGCACCCCTCCTCTGATGCGCTCTTTCTCCTCCACTGTGGGGGACAAACCCAGGAAGGAACAGAGGCGATCCAGCTCACGGCCCGTGTCCTGATGAGCACACAAACACACACTCAGGCAATTACATATAGTTACAAATACTGTATGTCAGGACCTGGTGCAATGTAAGGGCTATACAAATATCCACACAGACACAGACACTTACAGCTGTCTACTTTTTATATTCATTCACTGTTGTCTGTGATAATAACCCAGGTAATACAAATTCACTGTATATCTATTAGGCATCTGTCAGTTACACATACCTCGATTAGATCTTCATAGAACAAGTACAGAATATTAGAGTGCGTCTGCTTCTTTTCCCACCAGCCGGTCACATGGTCATACCAGGGCCCAAATACAGCTGATAAGAACAGAGGGTTTTGAGTTCACACACTCTCATTTGCACAGTTCATTAGCCAAATAATTGGTCATAAGGGTTTGATTTGGTTGGTGCTAAGTGGATTAAGTCATTAGTGCACTCATCTGTTTATGCATTTCACTCTTGATTTCAAGACTTACTTTTGCCATCCATGAATCTCTCAATGTAGCTGTTCCAGTCTCCAGGCTCCGGCTGCACCTTGTTCATGCGGTCAAAGTGGAAGTAGGACACTGCATTGTCTTTAGCATTACGAGCCACATACACCATCTGATAAGGGTGGGGAGGGTATAGCAGGGCAAAGACACATAATGTAATTAGACTGTTTCACGGTTTTGTGACACAGTGTCAGATGCTTTAAAAGTCACTGCAAACAGACTGTGCAAAAGAAACAGACTGTACCCTGCAGTTCTGCTCCCAGAATCCTTTGGGAACAAGCTGGACAGGTAGGTGGGTCTTTATTAGACGTGGGGAGGTGGATAGTTTGTCAGCCAACTCTGTCCCTATATGGAAAGCGAACATGCATATTCACTGCAGTTTTGTGACTTTTTAGCATAGCTTTGAGTAACTGGGCTTTCTGCAGACAAATATCAGATAGGTTTTACAATATAAAGTCATGCAACATTTACATTTATGCATTTAGCAGACGCTTTTGTCCAAAGCGACTTACAAAAGAGGATAACATTCAAGCTACAACACAATGAAAAAAACATATATGTTGGTGTGAGTGTGGGTGTGTGTGTGAGAGAGAGAGAGTGTAAGTGTGCGTGTGTGTGGGGGTGTGTGTGTGTGTGTGTGTTTACCTGTATGCATCACAGGAACGGCAAACTCCAAGAAGGGCACTCTCTCATAGATGGGCAGAGTGGTCTGTCTCTCTGGCATGATTTTGCCAAAGTACAGCAAGTCGAGAATATAGGACACCCATGTTGTGCCTACAAAAATACATGTTATTTGCCTGTCTAGTGTAGTGTAAGTAAGCATGAAATGTATGCAGAAGTGTGTAGGAAAATATCAGGCCTTAGCCTACTGTAGCTGGTTGACAGGTGACCAAAGAGCAATCTATGATAAGAATGCAATGCAGTCAGAAATTAAAAATCAACCCATATAGTATATGTGGTGGTATGAGACTGTTAATAGCCAGCGCTGAAAAGCAGATTAAAAAGATATTGACTTTGCAACACAAACTGACTGTATTTAAGACTAGGTCAATAGTCTACTGGGTGTGAGTTTTCTTTGATTTTAACATCAAAGGTCACTTGTGACTTTTTGGCAGTCTTCCACCAATATTTTACCCCTAAAAAATAAGCTTTGCTTTGTACCTCACAAGACCCCTCAGCTGTGCTATATTCACAGTATAGAACAACCTCTCAGGGTTTACTGCTTAAATACTAAACCTCACTCTCAAGAAGCTTAACTAATACACAACACACACCTGCCTTGGGATAGGTAGCGATGAGGATATCATCTGGTCGAGTGCAAAAGTCCTGAACTTTTTGCCAGTTGTCTGTGAAGTAGTTTACCATCGATATTCCTTCAAAGTCAAACATCTTGGGTCTCTCCTCTGACTTCATCTGGTTGGTAAAATTAAAATGTAAGTAAAAGATAAGCATAAGTAGCTTTTATTGTCAATTTCTTCACTCCCTGTGGGGGAGTGAAAAATTTGAATTTTATTTTTAAAGAGTTCTTGGCAGAGAAACATTTGAACAGGATATGTAGTCTTAAGAGAGACAGATTTTGACTGTGCAGGTGGCCTGGACACCTGGCACAGAATTCTTATTGCTTAATAGTCCTCATCCAGACCAATGTTAAGTCTATGGGGGAAATAGTTTTAATAATTTTTAATTAATAGTTCAAAAAGTATAAAAGTTACAAAGATGAGCACAGATGTCACAGTATATAACATATGCAACGCAGTTTGAATAAAGTTTCTACTTGCAGCGGTTGAAGCTGCATTAAGTGTGTTAGAAGATAATAATAATAAGACTACGGATAAGTGTAACACGTGTAGTGTAGCAAACGAGAAGAGACAACCCAACTGCATTTTTATCGACACCTGCGTTTTTCGAGTAGCCTAATTTCATTTTATCCACAAGATTTCGTTAAGAGGGTAGCCTATTTTCAGCTCACGAGTATGGGTTTTGTCGTTACATGTAGAGCAAAACACGGGAGCATACAGCATCGTTTCCTCCTTTCACATCTATCTTGCTTCTAATATTTCACCGTCAAATTGTTAAAGACCATAACACTAATACTCCATCGAGCAATCACCAAATCATGAATCATACCTCCTCTTGTCGTTCAAATGACATATCGGCAGATGAAATAATGTCGGCAATTAAGTCCAGCTGCCTCCTTGCGAACTATGGACCCACTTTAACTTTACAACGTAGCAAAAGGCTACATACAACAAGTCTATCAAAGCAAAGGCTAGCAAAGGCTAGTTGTTATTAACCTTTTTGGTCACTTTGTTTCAGCTTTCCTCATTTTATGTTTCATATTTCATCTCTCTCTCTCTCTCTCTCAGGGTTACGTAAGTGTGTTGTTTTTTTTCCTGCCCCTCCTTTTTGGTCACTTTGTTTCAACTTACTTTTGAATTTCAATAGAAATTCCCAATTTCTTCAAATCTCACTCCAACATATTCTAAATTTGTTTAACAAACATTCAAGAAGTCATATCACACACAGGACACTGGAATTCAGCTGTAATGGACTGATCCGTGTTCAAATAGCTAATTTTGTCTTTGTAAGCATCTAGTTAGATGTTAATAAACAAGTGTTTTAAAATATATATTATTACAGTTTCAAACTCTTTTTCAAAAACTGTTGTCCGTTTTGACAAACATCAGAGCGAAACTGGTGGATCCAGAGTGTGTTCTTTGTGTTTAGCAGGTTCATCCCAGGGGAGCAACACACACACATTCCAGATTCTCCCTCTGGGGATCCTGACTTAACTTCCTGTCTAAAGTTCAGAATCAATGTTTTGATATGCTCCACCTCTCCTGCTATGTCCTGCTTCTCATCCGCTTATAGTGCCCTGGCTCCCTTTTTTTTCTGTTTCTCGGGACTAACTTCGCTCACTGGTTTCAACTGACCAGTGATCAATGGCCTAACATTTGTGTATTTTTGTGTGCGCAAGTGTGTGTGTGTGTGTGTGTATGTGTGTCAAGCATACTAACACATGAACCGTGCGGCATGTGCATACATGCTTACTGTAGTGTGTGTGTGAGCAAGCAGCAGAAAATGGGTGTGTTCTAGATGAGATATTCTTTACCCCCAGCTCTCCTCTCTCACAGATGTTAGATCAGGGAAAGTGTCTACCTAGGGCATCCCAAGAGCAAGCCCTAAATCTTGTACTTTGGTGTTTTTTTCATCCAAGGAATTCTCTGCATTCCTTTGGCAGATGTCATGTTTCGTAGAGACAGGTGAAGGGAATCTGAGTTTGTTTTTTAAGTAGGCCCCTATCATTTGTGGCCTTTATTGTGACAGGACAGTAACAGAAAACAGGAGAAACATACAGTAAAGTGTCATTGAGAGGGGGGTGGGATCGGGAAATGACCGCAGGACAGACTCAAACCCCATGGGCACCTGTCTGTTTATCGCACAGTCTCTGTATCCAGCAGCGACTCTGCACCCCTGAATATTTGAGATTTTGAAGATTTGTTTGGTTTAAGTGACTGTTGTATGGTTGGGCTTGTTGGTTTGATGGTCAGCTGAAAGCTGATGTTGCAGAAAGTTGCAGTGTCACTCTGACCTATGCACAATCAATCCCCTTTGGTAATCTTTTACAGCACATAACATATTGAGGTCAGTTATATCATATGATTAGAGCAAAGTGGAAAAACAGCTTTTTTGAGTAAAAGCTGATCGGCTAGTTTTAGATAGGTATGAGGTTAACAATAGGTATGAGGTTAAACCATTGAGAACCATCTCAAAGAGTCAGAAAAACTTAATTACAGAGTACCAAAAGCTTGTCAAACCTGTGTCCTTGTCTGACCTGTCAACCTGTGTGTTGCAAGCTGCGCATTTTGTGCCCTAGAGATAAAGATAAAAGAGTGATGGAGTGATTGCTGTCTCCCTTTGCTGCAAAGCTTCTGTGTCAATACTGGTAGACTTGCAACTCAAACTCCATCATACAACTCTCAGTGCCTTTTCAACTGCGGGGTTGGTCTACAACTCAGAATTATTTGGATATGTTCCAGTTGCGGGCCAGAGTGTCACACTCTGGACCTTCTAGTGGAGCCTACCACTAGATGTCACCAAATCTAGTTTCTGTCCTGCAACATTATTTTGTGTTAGTTGATGCCTTGATCATTATCACCTGTACTTTGTTAAGTGTGTCACCTGTACTTTGTTAAGTGTGTAATGTGTGCTCCTTGTTAGCCAATTGTCTCAGAGTATTTAAACCCTGTGTTTTGTGTCCTTCTTTGTTGAGTCTTTGCAGCATAATCCCTAAGTCTTTGCGTTACGTTGAACGCTCTGATTGCCTGTTATTACTCTCTGAATTCTTGGCCTTAGGTTTGCTCTCTGTTTTCTCTTTTGTGGAGTGTATGGATTTGTTGCCTGTTTTTGGACTGCCTAAGTTTTGACTCATGTCTCATTAAGACTCTGTACTTTTGGATTCCCTCAACTGACTTTATTTGCTTCACTTTCTGGATCCTCTGTTTTTGAACTTTTGGAATTGGAAAACGCCTCAACCTAAAATCCTATTGCTGCTGGAGACCTGGGTTCGATTCCCGGGCGTAACAGAAGACTCAACCATGACGGACTCAGCGAAAGCAAGCACGGCAGTGTGAACGTCTCTGCTTCAGAATTTGAACGAATTCTGACAGCTATCAACAGCTTTGGTGCAACTATGGACACCCATGGGCAAGCCTTAACAGTGACACATGATACTCTAGTTCTTCAAGACTTGCTCCTCCAGCAACTTGTACAGTCTGTGCAGAGGCCTACCCAGGATCAGCAAGCTGTGGCACCACCCTCTGTACCTTCAACTGCCCCGGCACCTCCTCCTACTCCACCGCAACCCACAGTTCCCGAGCCTCAACTTCCAGCTCCCCAATGCTACAATGGTAACCCAGGTGGGTGTAGAGGATTTTTAACGTACTGCCAGTTAATGTTTGAACTTAAGCGCGCCACTTACTGTTCTGACCGGTCCAAGATTGCGTCCATCATTACTCTCCTGACAGATAAGGCACTGGCTTGGGCCACAGCAATCTGGCAGAAACGAGGCCCGTAATGTTCTGATGTCAAGCTTTTCACTTACAATATGCTCAAGGTGTTTGACCAGACCGCCATAGGGCAGGAGGCTGCTAAAAGGAATCAGACTGCCCTTATTTCTGTTATTCTCAATGGTCTTTCTGACTCTTTAAAGTCTTGCTATTAGGGAAGTCCCAGAAGATCTCCGTCGGAGGGAGAAGTGCTGTATCTATTGCGGCAAACCCGTCCATTTCCGCCTTGCCTGCCCAGAGCTCCTGGGAAAACACCAGTCCCAGGGGCCACCTTCTCTCACCGTTGCCTGGGGGGAACACACCCATTCCTGCCAAGCCTTGGTGGATTCTGGTGCAGCTGGGAATTTTATCGGTTCTCATCTTGCTCACACACTGAAGCTTCCCCTGGTCACCCTGGAACCCCCTCTTTCCGTCTCTGCCCTGGATGGTTAGCCTCTTGGTGACGGGAAGATGACCTCTGTCACCTCTCTTCTTTGCGTCCAGATCACTGACCACCTTGAAGAAATGTCCTTGCACCTGATCGAGTCTCCTGAGTTTCCTGTGGTCCTTGGCTTCCCATGGCTCAGACGGCACAATCCCCACATTGACTGGGCTACCAGGTCTATCCTGGAGTGGGGCCCTACTTGTCACGCTACATGCCTCTTCCCTAGTCCCTCTACTGAATCCAAGTCTCCTGATCCCGTTGAGGTTAACTTAAACTTAAAGCCACAGCTAGTAAGAGGGTCATCCAACTTTTCCTTTTAAGTTTCCGTAAAAGAAATACAGCGCAGATTCAAAATTGCAAATCTTGTCTAGTCAAGTCAAGTAGGGATTTATTGTCGTTTCAGCCATGTACACAGTACATAGTGAGACGGGACAACGTTTCACCGGGAACAATTGGTGATACACGTAACTGTTAAAACACAGTATGAACAAGACAGATACGTAATAGTGCTTACATACACTATTGCGGGAGAAAAATAACATTACAACACAGTTGTAAACGATTTGCAGGTCAAAATACAGGTGACCTAAAACAAACATGCTAGACAGGGCATGGCTTTTTGCAGAGCACTATGGCTAGTGGTGTGATTTGTAAAATGAAGACTGTTCAATATAAATGTAAATAATAGCAGCTAGAGACTATTCTACATAAATATAAGTGATAGCAGCAAGAAAGTGCGGGGGGCATAAGGTGCAGTGTGCTGTGACGCGCTGGTTTGCATCCTGAGTAAGAAATTCCAGTCCAATTGCACTACAGGTTGTTCAGCAGTCTGACTGCCTGCGGGAAGAAGCTCTTCCCCATTCTGGAGGTGCGGGCAGTGATACTGCGGAACCTTCTGCCAGATGGTAGTAGGGTGAATAGTCCATGGGAGGGATGGGTACTGTCTTTGGTAATGTTCTTGGCTTTCCGTAGACTGCGGGTGCTGTAGATGTCTGAGAGGGGGGCAGAGAGACTCCAGTGATCTTTTCGGCTGTCCTCACAATCCGCTGCAGGGCCTTACGGTCTGCCACATTGCAGTTGCCAAACCACGCTGTGATGGCGCCGCTGAGGATGCTCTCAATCATCCCTCTGTAGAAAGTTGTGAGGATGGAGGTTGGGAGATTGGCTTTACGCAGTCTTCTCAGAAAGTACAGACGCTGCTGGGCTTTCTTTGTGATGTGTGTGGTGTTGAGAGTCCATGAGAGGTCGTCAGTTATGTGTGTGTCCAGAAACTTTGTGCTCTGGACAATCTGTACTGGAAGGTTGTTGATGCACAGTGGGATGTGTTTATGCAAAGTCCGCCTGAAGTCGATGACCAGTTCTTTTGTTTTGTCCATGTTGAGGGACAGGTTGTTGTTGGTGCACCAGTTGCTGAGCTGAGCCACCTCTTCTCTGTACGGGGCCTCGTTGCCTCCGCTGATCAGACCCACCACGGTAGTGTCATCAGCAAACTTGATGATGTGGTTTGAGCTGTGCGTTGCCACACAGTCATGGGTGAGGTGTGTCTCTGGTATTCCGTTTTGCTCAACATCAGGTGTCTTGCAGTGGCGTGGTGTGGAGAAATTCTGCAAGAAGTAAGATAAGATAGACTTTCCTAAGTTTTGTTTTCTCCCACAGCACTATGACATTAAGCATACAAAATTCCACAACATAAGGTTATGGCTCCTTATTTCGTAGGAAAATTAATAATGTTTATGGTGGGCATAAATTCTGTTTTGAGTCGGCACAACGTGTTCCAGTACATAACATATCTTTATGTGTATGTGCAGTATTTGATACTCAGAAATAACTTCAGCAGAATCTTACTTGATGACATGATGATGATGATATGATAACTTGATAACAATTGTCAGGGCATATACAGGTAGTTGGGCAGCATTTAATATAATGTAGCACAATACTGACAACCATATCCTACAGAGACTCTTAAGAAACCACCTGTTTGTAAAACCAGAGAAGCGTGAGTTTCATGTCACTGAAGTTTCCTTCCTCGGCTTCATCATTAAACAGGGACAGGTTCAGATGGATCCCGGGAAGACTGGAGCCGTGCGAGAGTGGCAACTCCCTAAGAGCGTCAAGGAGGTGCAACAGTTCCTTGGCTTTGCCAACTCTTATTTAATGTTCATCAGAGACTCTGCCTTGACAAGAAAAAGAGGGCAGCCATTCTCTTGGTCCCCAGAAGTGGATTGGGCTTTCCGGGCTCTCGAGGTCCACTTCTCCTCCGCACCTATTTTAGTGCTGCCAGATCCTTCCTCTCCTTTTGTTGTTGAGGTTGATGCGTTTAGTGTAGGTGTGGGAGCTGTCCTGTCTCAGCGTTCTCCCGATGGGAAGTTACACCCTTGTGCCTTCTTCTCCCACCGCTTAACACCCACAGAAGCAAAGTACGATGTGGGGGACAGAGAGCTGCTGGCGGTTAAAATGGCACTTACAGAGTGGTGGTACTGGCTGGAGGGGGCTCGTCATCCCTTTTTGGTATGGACAGACCTCCGGAGCCTCAAGTACCTTCAGCAGGCTAAACGCCTTAACCCTCGGCAGGCTCGGTGGACCTTATTTTTCAGTCGCTTTGACTTCACCCTGTCCTACCGGCCTGGCTCGAAAAACAAGAAGCCAGATGCGTTGTCTAGGCAGTTCCATTCCAGTGATTCTGAAGAGGATTTGAGGACCGTCCTTCTGCCTTCCCGCATTGTCGCACCCGTCCGCTGGGGAATTGAGACCACAGTCAAGCAGGTTTTCAGGCAGGACCCTGGCCCTGGCAATGGACCTGAAAGGCGAC
This sequence comes from Tenualosa thibaudeaui, assembly GCA_027481765.1. Lineage (NCBI taxonomy): Eukaryota > Metazoa > Chordata > Actinopteri > Clupeiformes > Clupeidae > Tenualosa > Tenualosa thibaudeaui. Next base: position 8,553,159 of record JAIFZK010000024.1, read on the forward strand.
TGTAACAGAAGACTCAACCATGACGTACTCTTATTGCTGCTGCATTTGAGTCCTTTCCTGTTGGCACTGTGATCTAGTGGATTGTCTCCAGACTTTGACTTGGGAGACCTGCGTTTGATTCCCAGGTGTAAGAGAGTATTTGGACATTTAGCATTACATTTACTTATGTGTCTTTCTTGAGACAGTAGAAGACTTAATGTTATGCTCAGGTGCTATGCTGGTGTTATGCTGTGGTATGTGTGGGTGTCCTTCCTGGGTTATTTTCCCACTTCAAGCAAACTGGGAAGTATTCTTGTGGACTACTTCATTATGTGACCAGAGGAATTTAGTGGTGCATGGTCAGTGCACATGGTCATAGAAATGTTTGCCCATTTCCATGACTCGGCTCAAATTAATCAAGCATTTGCAAAAAAAGTTGTTTTTTTATAGTTTTTTTTTAGCTTGGTGAACTAAACATTTTAACAGCATGATTAGACATTACTGTAGGACCCACAGATCTGTAAAAAAAAATGATTTATTTATGCAGCTTGCATATTGAATTGAATTGAATTTAAAATGCCACTCTTAGCCTACCAGGCCCTATATAACCATGATCCAACTTATTGCAGTGACCTCTTTGAGAACTACACCACACACTGCCCATAAGCTCTGGAATTCACTTCCCCTACAACAGACATTGACTACATTTGCATGCACTTCAGTATCCCTAATATCAGGCTTATCCCAGTTTTTATCATATTTCTGAGAAACCAAGATAAGGGCTTATTCAGGATTCTAAATTCGGGAAAAGGTGTTTATGTGGGAAACACAAAGCCCAAATACTTAATATTCTGATCATAGTCGGGATATTTAAATGCATGAAAACCAAGACCACCTTAAAACCCATCTTTTTAAAGCATATGATGTAGGCTAGTTCACCATAGTCCACCATGGCCATGAGATAATTTAACATGACTATGTTTTGCTCAGTTGTAAATATGAGAATTACTGTTCATTTAATAGAGAAAGAAAGAGAGAGAAATTTTTGTTTCTTCTTATTATCATTATTATTATCATTAGTCAACATTTTTATAACGTGGTCATGACGTAACCGGAAAAGATAATACACAACAAAGATGGCGGCAACCATAGAGGCAACGTCGGCTAAACAACACGTGGGTAAAAAAGGAAAGGTAAACTCAAAAATGTACCTTAACGTTTTTTTATTTACACACACAGTAAGTCGCTGAGTGAAGTTTGTTTATTTTAATCTTTCACTTCTCAAAAACAATGTTGACCACGGCGTATTGTCTGTATTACCATCAGCTGTCTAATGTTGAATGTTAGTTAGCTAACGGTAACGTTAGCCAACTTCTATGGTTAAATATCACTAGCTTGCATGTGTAATCTCTGCAGTCTTTTTCCTTTTTGCTATTTTTAAAATAGGCAAATAAGAAATAGTATAACATGCACGAACCCTCTTTGACTGGTTATATCCCGATTCTTTACTAGCCCTCGAAGCGCTACTGGGACAACCCAACAGAGGATGAACAGAATGAAGTTAAGAAGAATCGACAGAATGAAGAAAGTCACTCGAATCAAGCAAATATCACAGGGGTGTCCCCTAAGAAACTGGCCCCGGAGAAACCAAACAAGAATGGTAGACAAAGCAAGACAAACCATATCTCCGGGGTAAGTTAGTAACCTATGTTTTGAAGTCATGTAGGGATGCAAATCCGATGTGTAGCCTAGGGTTGTCATATCACGAGATGCTACACTGAGGTAGAGGTTCCATGATTTTCATGATTTAATTCTGAGTTATGTTAACGTTACAGTCTAAAGACCCTTTCCCTGGAGAAGCTCCAGTTCCCCAGGAGCGTCTGAAAAAGTTTCAGAGAGGAGAGAAAACTAAAGTGGTAAGTACTCATCTTCTCTCAAATATTATAATATTTTGATCCTGTAAGGGATTATTTGGTCCGTGCATTTATCCATCACATTTGTTAATCGAGAATTAGTGAAACACACAACACACAGCAAGGTGAAGTACACATTAACCCAGAGTAGTTGGCTGCCTGCTACAGTGGCGCCCACATTTTTCCTACCGGTCGAGAATTAATCCGGCAACCCTTCAGTTTCAGACTTGAAGCCCTAACAAATTGGCCACGGCTGCCCTGTAACGTGTCAGTATAGAGTGTCTGGTTGTTGAAAGGTGTGGCTGTTCTGCAGTATACATTCGTTTCATTCTCTTTTTTCTTGTAACCTCTTTTTTCTGCAGTCATCTGGTTTGAGGTCGAAGTTAAAAGATGCCATAAAACGTTCAGAGGCAGAATCAGAGCTTGCTCAGAAACAAGCAGCCAGATTTGATCTCTTGCTCCCAGAAGAAGCTGGGTAATATTGTTGGCATTCAAGCATTCAGAATTCTGCTTACCTGCTGTTAGGAAGTAATAGTTTAAATTAATGGACACTTGTGTTTTCATTGGCTGGGTGCTTTCAGTTTCTTAGAGGGAGATGAGGGAGAGGATACTTGCACCATCTCACAGGATGATATTGCAGATGCTGTGGACATCACTTCAGGAGCCAAGGTAAAATACACCATCTTCCAAGAAGCTAGGGAGAACATTGCTTGCTTTACCAGAACACTGCCATATCTACCTAATCTTGACTAGACAGGCCTACTTTGTGTGTGTGTGTGTGTGTGTGTGTGTGTGTGTGTGTGTGTGTGTGTGTGTGTGTATTGATAGATAGATAGATAGATAGATAGATAGATAGATAGGGGTGTGTGGAGCCCAGAATGTGGTGCTGAAGAAAGAAAGAAAAGTGTATGTTTGTGTGTGTCAGAGAGAGAGTGAGTGAGCCAGCAAGTTAGTATGGGATTATTTGTCATGCCAGAATTTATGAAATAATCTCATGTTAAAGTCAAATTTCTTTAATTTCTCTTTTCTTTTGCAGTATTTCAACTTGCACCTATCACAGTTTGGTCCATATAGGCTTGACTATAGCAAAGTTGGAAGGTAGGTTAGGTTTTGTTGAAACAGGACTTCATTATCTGAGGATACAGATATGCAGTATATGTATTCGTGAACAAAACAATTTGTTTATGCACATATGAGGGATGTTTGATGTGAATTGATTTGATTATTTCAGGCATCTACTCTTGGGAGGAAGGCGAGGTCACGTGACCTGCATAGAATGGCAGTCAAAACAGCTGATGTCAGAAATGAATGTCATGGAAACAGTCAATGACGTCAAGTGAGTGGCAGCATTACATGCATGGAGTCTAATTCAGCCACAGTGATGAGGAGAATGTAAAAGCAGGTGCTGCATGAACACATTCTGTACTTCTGACTGAACCAGTCACTGTGCTGCCACCTGCAGTTTCTGCACAGCCATTGCCATGACTTGTTCAGATAATGAATGTTTAAATCAGGACCAAAAACATGTACCTGTGGTGTGTTGAACTGTGGTTGTGTTTATAGGACAGTGTGTGGTCCATCCTTGAAGTGGCTCATGAAACCATGTTTGTATGCCAAACCTCTATCTGTGGTATATACACACAATGGGGGTGTGTGGTGGAGCACAACCTCTCAGAGGTGGTGGATGCTATGAAAATGCGACCTGTGTGTCTGTGTTCTCAGGTGGCTACACAATGAAGATATGTTTGCAGTGGCCCAGAAAAAGTGGTTGCACATATATGACTCCAAAGGCGTAGAGCTTCACTGCATTCGCAAGTTTAATGATGTCCTCAGCATGCAGTTTCTGCCATACCACTTTCTGCTGGCCACGGCGGTAAGTGATGAGTGTATGTTATAGTATGAGTATTGACTCTTGACACAACATTCCTATTTTGACACTGTAGTATATCATTTAAGAGTTAGTAGGTCTGTAATAATTTGTGTGTTTGATTATTTGAGTATTGTGCTTTGTGTGCCCAGAGTGCAACTGGGTACCTGCAGTATCTGGATGTGTCTGTGGGAAAAGAGGTGGCATGTATCAATGCCAAGTTGGGTCGCCTCGGTGTGATGACCCAAAACCCTCAGAATGCCATTATCCACCTGGGCCATCCCAATGGCATCATCAGCTTGTGGTCGCCCAATCAGAAGGAGCCACTCGTTAAAATGCTTTGTCACCAGGGTGGAGTCCGTTCGGTAGCTGTGGACAAGACTGGGACGTGAGTTCTGCTGTAACTTCATTTGAGTGTATGTGTGTGTGGTCTCACCATATTTCTCAACTTTGGAGACAATCCCATTTCTGTCCATACATGTCTCTGTAAAGGTACATGGTGACATCTGGTTTGGACAAGAAGCTGAAGGTTTATGACATCCGAGCTTATAAACCTCTGCAGTCCTACTTCCTGCCAGCAGGAGCCGCTTGTCTGTCCCTTAGTCAGAGAGGATTGCTGGCAGCGGCAACAGGAGACATTGTGCAGGTAACTTAATCCATACACCCATTTACACTCATTGTAAATCACAGGCCTATTTAAATTAGGGCAGCAAGAAACGACTATTTGGTTTATTGATTAATTTATTGTTTATTTTCTCTAATCAATTAGCTGTCAGATCAGTGTAATATTGGAAAATGGAGCAAAATTCATTAATGCTTCCAAAAATAATAAAAAAAAATGGCTTAAAATGATTAGATAGGTTTTCAAGATTATACTTCAATAGATGACCTCTAACTGATTCATTGTTTTAGCCCTAATTTAATGTGCGTGTGGGCAGCAGAAACACTATCTCTATTCTTATGTATATGTTGTTGTATATACAGGGGTAGTTGTGGCATAGTGGTTAAGGAACCAGGCAAGCATGCAAGTAGCCTGGAAAATTGTGGGAATCCTGGCTGCCACCGTTGTGCCCTTGAGCTAGGCACTTAACTCTAAGGGAGACTGGCCCTGATGTAATTGATAGTTGACAAAAGTCGCTTTGGATAAAAGCATCTGCTAAATGCATAAATGTAAATGTAAATGCATAGGTATACAGGGATGTGTGGGGGACGCCAGTGACTAAACCCTATATGGCCCACCGTGTGAGAGGAGGCATCACAGGCCTGAGCTACTGCCCCCATGAGGACGTTCTGGGAGTAGGACACTCAGATGGATTCACTAGCATGATCATACCAGGTCAGCACACACACACACAAATACACACACACACACAGGTCTAAGCAGCAATAGTGTTGGATTCTTTGGTTGGTTAGAGAATTTTGCGCTTTGTTGTCTGAATTGAGTTGTGTTGAAATTGAATACACATTCAAATAGAGCTTGATAAAGTTTGGGTAGATCTGAGTCATCAGAGAGGAAGGAGTACACCATAGACATTATATAGTAACCTAGATCCCACACTTTCTGGAGCCAATGCAGCATCTAGATTACTATATAATATCTATGGAGTACACACTCAGTACACACTCAATGTCCTCTGTATGTGATACAGGTGCTGGTGAGCCCAACTACGACGCGATGGATGTGAACCCACTTGGCACCTTGAAGCAGCGACGCGAATGGGAGGTCAAGGCTCTGCTGGAGAAGATCCAACCTGAACTCATCTGTCTGGACCCGACACAGCTGGGCAGGGTGGACCACGCATCCTGGCAGCAGAGGCACGAGGAGCGGGTTAAATCCCTGGTGAGGAGACCCCCACTCACTACTATAGAATTTCAGCTGAGGTCCCAGTGTATACTCAAAGTTTCCCCAGGCATGCTTAAAACTGGCATTCATTTTGTGAATATGTTCAGGTGGATAAAATTTGACAGTATCTTTTGGCTTTCTAGTAGCCAAAAACAGAAACATAGATTATATGGGATTGTCATAGATGGGGGTTCAATCATAGTCAGTAAAAGAAAGTGTGTTGAAGAGCTTAATGCTTAATGACCAGTCACCAATTACCAGTGGTTTAATAGTTTCACCAGGGGCAGGCAGCTAACTCACATGGGTGAGCCAGAAAACGCTGTGCTAAAAATCATGTTGGTTCTGTGCAATTGAGCATGTTTACACTTGTGTGTGAACAGGGTTATGACCCACTGGCTCAGGAGAAGTTCACGCCTCGAATGAAGAAGAAGGGACGAAGTTCCAGTGGCGCTGTGGAAAAGAGGAAGAAGAAGGTTGCTCACGAAGATCAGAGGGTAAATGAGCCACACACACACACACACACACACACACTTGTTGCTGTAGACTCTTTAAATGGTTCTGTTCTAGAACATCAAGGTTTCCTCATCCTCTGTCTATCTATCATATCTTATCAGGATGTGATTCGGAAGACAGTGAAGGAGAGGTTGGAGAAGGAGAAAGAGTTGAAAGAGAAAGAAAAAGCTGAGCTGTCTGCTCAAGGACAAAGGTCAGCCCTGGACAGGTTTAAAAAGTGAGATGTCACAGCACTGGAGAGGGAGAAGACTACACCCTGTATGGCCAGAAGAACATGCCCTGGTGGGTGAGGAGGTCCTGGAGCATCAGGTGCATCAGTCCCTGGGCTGTAGGACTAACATGGACAAGAAACATTGACTGTCAAATACCAATACATTTGACTCGTGTGTGACTGTGTATGCGTGAAAGAAGGATTTGTATTGATGGCTGAGAAATGCCTCAGAAAACTGCACTGTCCATTGCAGAAGTTAAAAACAGTGTTGTACTTTCTATGAAAAGTTACCTTCATAAAACCAATAAAACCTTCCAAGGTTGTATGTACAGGAGAAAGAAAACATTTAGCACATTCAGTGTATGTAAGCCCATACTATATATTTTTTCTTTTATACCATATCAGATAGTTCTCCTCTTTTCAACATGACCTTGTCTGTACCTAAAGAGATGTCTGTCAAAGTTCATAAATGTAATTTCTAAAAGTTAAACTACGCTGGAAAAGAAGCGTAATTTTAGTATTGGTGTGATTATTTTTCCATGCAAACTATGCATTTTTAGTCCTTTCTGAAAGAGAATGGTGCTCATTGATAAGTGATTTTTGGACTGGGAGCGTTTGAAAATTCACTCTCCATACTGCACTATGTATGCACTGGCTTGAGCATCTTTTCTATTCAGCTTGATGATGAATATCACTGTTTTAACACATGGCTGTGCAACCACTCAATATTATACTTGACTATTTTTAAATTATTAGTTTGACAGGTTGCCTAGGGTTCATATAAAGTATGGAATTAGATTTTTGTATTTTCAGGTTCTAATGGCAACTAAGAGTACGAAAAAAAAAATCTTTCCAGACTAGTGTGAAAAAAAAAAATCGAAAATTGTTCGCAAATGTGAGATTGAATACAAGACATGAGTAGTCACGTCAAGCAAGGCAAGAAAAGATGTACATCAGTGCAGCACATTAATGCACTGAATCAAGGCTCAGAAGGCTGTAGCCTAGGCAAGCTCCACTCACCATTGTGTGCACATGCTTTCCACTGGTATGTTTGCATAGCAATGCTTTTCTCCACCAAGTTGTTAGCAGACTTTGTAGGTGGTTGTGTTTGTACTTCCATTTTGTAAAAGCTCCCAAGAAATAGACATTGTATATAAACGTGTATGTAGATCTGATATCCCTACTCCTCCAACCAAAAAATAGTTTGTAGGCGATTACTAATGCCTCTGCCAGCACCAAGTAGTGTAGTATACTTGCAAATTGAAAGAAAGGACTGTAGTATACTTGAGGACTTAAAGAAAAATGCACATTCCAACCTCAGTATCCTGAGCATGAATATGAAATATAAAGGTTGGTTGGGTACACATCTAGGTCTTATGTGGGCACTGTCTGGTTGCAGTCTTCTGCAATGAAATAGCATTTACAGTATATTAAAATAATTTTAAGAACCACTCATTTAAATAAACATAAGAGACCAAATTTACATGACTGGCAAAGGCATTGCATGAACAAAATAAGCATGTGTGACCCACTGAAGTGCTGGAGATTCAGGTGTATCCGTTCTGTTGTTTACATCGAGGCAGGCATGGTAAAACTAACTGAATAATTTAAGAATATTTAAAGGACTGGTAAGACATGTTGGCTTTATAAGACTGTTGATATCAGCAATATTTAACAGGATTTAAAAACACTTAAAATGCTTTCTTGTTTATTAACTTTTAGAAATTCCCTTTATTTGCAGCGCCTGTAAGCTTTTCTAAATCTTTAATAAAAACAAAAACATTGAGTGTTAACATTTATGTAGCTGACACCAACATCAGTCTTACAAGGCCAAAAATAGCAAAAATAAATAAATAGTAAGAATAACAATGGAAACAGTCTGAATTTAGAAAAGGAAGCAAAGATGACCAGAAAAAAGGTTTTCAGGAGTGTGTTTAATAATGCTTTCCAGCTCCAAACGTACAGTTATACACAAGTTTTCAGTGCACTGAATCACAAGGTTTCAGAATTTGCCTGCTTCCATTACTCCTTGTACTAATGTACGGATGCAAAAAATTCTTCTACACATGGCTCTAAGATGCTTCCGTTCTAAGGTACCAAACACTATCTTAACATTATTACACTGTATATTGACACCTAATGTCCCTTATTGGTGCCCTGGCATACTCAGTTTAGCAGCTGAATGCTAATAGACTATATGCTGCCACAAAAAGATGTGAATACAAAGTGTAATTAGGCATACCATGATGTAACTTATAACAGGAAAGCTTTGCCTCAGTATTTGAGTGATTTTGTTAGAGTGCAAGCTGCAGGTTGACCTCCATACCTTTTAGTTTACATGTTACTTGATGAGTCACATGAGGTGAACCTGAAAAAATGAAAATGTAAGCCAATTGTGCAAAATATATTTAGATGTTTACAATATTCAAGTCAATATATTTGTTCTTGCTTTTTGAGTCAATTCTGCTTTCAAATGATTGAAAAACTAATCCAGACATACTGTACTGTTGAATAACGCAGAGCTTAAGAATTACTCTAATGAATTAGTGAACAGCAGGTGAATGCACTAGGGATGCGCCGACATTTTGGACTGATAAACATACCGATGTTTAAAATAACAATTTTGCTGACAACCAATGTTTGTTTGTTTACTTCAGTTTTGTTGAAAATCATACCTTTGGTTACAAGGAAAAGAATTATAAATGAATCAAAAAATAAGTAAATAAAACACACATCTCCCAGACCTTCATAGCAACACTGTTGAATGTTAACATCTATAAAATTTTGTTACTGTAGAGTTCAATAACAACAGAAACACAATAGATTAACATGATATATTAACATCAGGTTGTACCATCCTTAACATCAACTTGTACCATCCCGAAATTAATTTTCTGATGGCCTATATCAGTAAATACTAATATTGGGCCAATGTATCATTACTTCTCTAGAATGCACTTACACACAAAAGTTGCTTAAATAGATGCTATATTTAATCTTTTTTTCACATCAAAGTTTAATTACGATTAATTAAGAAGTTCCTGTATGTTTAATTTATCTTTCATTTTAACCTTGTCCTGAGCAGTTTCAATTTCAAATGAATTCTAAAATGTGACTTCCTAACAATATAATCCAAGTATTATGCCAAAACATTAAATATTTGTTAATTTAAATTTATGCAGCCAACTTCTATCAGTTTATTACATTCACAAAACAGGTCATGTTGCCAGTGCAATCTGTCTGTCTGTATGTAGGATTAAACAAAAACTACTCGCCCAGTTTTATGACAACTGGTTGACAGGCGTAACACATCCCCAAAAATAATTTCTAAAAATGTGTGGTTCATGTCCCTATTGAACCACAAATATTCTCTCACGTTTACGCTCTTCCACTTGAGAATAATGTGTCTAATGGAATTTAGCAATTTAAGCAGACAATTGTAATTACAAAAGTTATTGCCAGTGCCAGTTATCAGCCAGTGCTTTTATTCATGTATAAATTAATTTAAAAAGTATAAGGACTACATGCTGTCTCACAGAAACCCTCTCCACGTTTCACAAAAGTTGTCATGGTCTACTTGACCAAATCAGCATTTTCTACAGTATGTACAAAATCTTTCAGTAAAAAGATGCATTTCACATATTGTCAAGGCTGCTTGAACTGTTCTTAAAATAAATAACTAAAAAAATAAAAATAAAAAACAATGAATTTGTGAAGACATATTTGTGCTTCATGTCATGTAGCTACATTACTGCAGAAGTAACTTAATTTGTAAATATCTGCTTGTAAAAGCAATGGACATCCATCAGAGTCATTGACATCAACGTGTAAGGGTGCACCATTGAAACTATTACTTTCCATCAAAACAACTATGCGGCTGACTTCTGTGCTGTATTATGATGACATTAAACATTGAAACTAGCATTCAACTCTAATAAGAACGGCTACGCAAAACGCTGAAATGGAATGGAACATTAGTCTTCTGAGGGAACATCTAACAAGGAAAGGCTTTTGGTGGCTCAGATTCCACTGAGTTGATTTTCTACACATATTTTTCACAGTATTGTGCATAGCTTTCTTGACTGAAACCATTACTGTTCAGACATGCAGTTGAAATTTTCATCACCTTTTCTTCCAGCATATAGGTGACTGAGACTTCATTAGTAAGTAATGTAAGGTCTAAGTTGCAAAGCCTGTTTTGGCTTACTATAACAAAAATGAAGTAATATACATTCAAAGCCTATGTGTTACTTAATAAAACAAAATAGTGACAATACACAGTGATTTTCAATGCTACTGGTTGGTTTGTGCTTCCTCTTTTTGTGTTACAGTGTGCATACAGTATGTGTTTGCGTGTGACTGCTCCCACTTACAGTCACTTTTTTTCTTTTGGCACCATAACAACTGCTCTGCTTGAACGGAGACAGCAGGCTGTTACCCTATCAGTGTCCCTAGCAGTGCTCTGACCTTACAAACCCCAAGAGATGCCCTTGTGCCCAGCCAAGAACAGGGGGTGGATGTGTGGGCATCTGCCCAGAAGCGGACCATCTCGGATGGCATGACGTGATGCACTGACACCATGGCCTGGTAGCAGCAGCGGCCGTAGGGCACGGCTGGCCCCCCTGAGAAGAGAGGACAGTGCGTGGGCACGATGCCTGCTGCATGAGCACTCAAGCCCACAAACACATCCTCGGGGGGCAGAGGGCGTGACAGAGGCGTGGCAGCAGCAGCCAGGGAAAGCTTAAGGAGGGCAGGGCGTGAGAGTACGTATGCTGTCCCACTGCAGTAGTCTGGGAACACAGCACCGGCATAGGCCTGGGTGGGCATAAAGTGTTTACTGGACGGATTGCGGTCGGGCATCACATGCAGGTGGACTCTCCCCAGATAAAGGTCTGCTGGCTGGCCGTCTGGTGTCTGCTGAGGTGGGTGGCTGTGGTCCAGGTAGCGCAGAAGAGCTGACGGGTTGAAGAGTACATCGTCATCCACTTTGGCAACAAAGTATGCTTGAGAGCAAAATCTGCGTACCCAACCAAGCATGGCCAGAGTCTTCAGGGTCAAATTGCCATAGGAGTCCTGGAAGCGGCCCTGGACCAGGTCACCATGCTCTCGTGCTTCCACTACAAGAAGCTTGCCAATGGTGGGGTCGGCTGGCATGCCCACCATAAAGAGAGTGAGAACCCGCCTACCACGTACTTCCACCTCCCCTCCCCATGTGTCCCTGATGGCCTGTCGTGCTCTCTGATTGGCTGGGGCCGTTGTCACCATGGTGATGAGATAAGGCTTGGCCCGCTGGCACACCAGGGGGCTGGGCATCAGCAGGTACTCCTCTGGCCGTGTGGGTGGCATACTCTGAGGTAGAAGTCCACCCTGTAAAGGTTCTTTAACATACCCTGTCATCCCTAGTGATGTCGCCCACAGTTCGATGGAGTCGATGAAAAGAAGTACCAGGAGGAAGGTGCCCGTAATGCCAACGCAGACAGCAGGCAACATCCCAAACCTCCCACTGCGTTTGCCAAAACGATTTTTGCAGCCCCATAATCCCCTACCAACCATTGATCCTCTACCGGTCACAAATTTTACAAACGGCATCCACAGTATGCTACCAACCTTTCCCTGTGCCTTTTCAACTCCAACTCCACGTTGTTGTCATGTTCGTTTTTCTTTTGAGAAGACACAGCTGCGTTGCAGTCCGTTCTGCAGTGTACCATCCAGAGCCAGAGAATCTGTCCTCTTTAACTCGCAGCACTGGCTATTCTCCCAGGCACAGACAGCTCCATCCAGTGACCGAAGAGTTGCCTGGAAAAGGGAGAGTCAATTGACTTTTCCAAAGCTGTAGCGTCAAATGACCCAATTTGAAAGGTACGCACTGAGGCACAGATCTAGACCTTTCTATGAGCTTATCTCTTTTAACAGTAGTCTGGGTTAGCTTTTCCAGCTCTTAACTCAAGCACACTCTAATAACATAAAACGACATTGTAAGCTGAGGCTAACGGATAACGGCTTGTTCCATGTCAGGCTTTTGGTACCCCAGCTGGTACAATAGTAAGCTAAACGATCGATACATATATTCACAGCTCGTAGCTTGCCCTGATTTTCTATAGGGCTGAAATATAAACATTTCTTAACACTGGGCAACACTGTAGACCTAGGCCTAGAATGCGATTCCGAAGAATATCGTTATTCTGCTAGCCTCTGCAAAAGAGGTTATTTTTAGAGACGGCTACCCCGTAAATATGCGCATTCTGAAACTGTCCTTATTTAGGTCATTCTGTTTGTACTTAAAAAGAACATCTTGTGTTACGTTAAAGATCACTTTATAGCCTACCCCGAAAAGGCGATAATCACCTATGCTCATGGACCCTTGGTGGCGTCCTCTGATGTCGATCAAGGCTGCGACTGATGCTACGGAAGAGAATATGTTTCCGCGCAAGCATCATGTGCCCGCCGGCAGTCAGGAAGGCTAGTCAGAGCCCCGTTTGGTCAGTACTGCGCATTCACAAGTTGTGTTAGAAAGGCGATATACACAGGGCATACTCAACTTCTAGAAAGGTCACAACCAAGCTTTTCTCCATTCTAGTGCTTTTTCATGTAGAATTTTTTTTTTTGCTTGGGACATTTTAGTTAGGCCTATTGATAATTTGCATCCGTATGTTTTTTTCCAGTTTGGTATCACCTTACCCACCTCAGCAGTTAGTTACTTTTATATTTTATGTGATTTTCTTTAATGTCCTAAGGGGACTGCAAAACAAAAGTGTTTTTTTCCATCTGTCACTAACGTGGTATAACTACCACCTAAAGGCCAGAAATAGGCCTACAGATATTGAGTTTGCACCTTTCTATGAATTTATCTAATCCAGCTAATCCAGAAGTGTCATGATGAAACAAAACTGACCTGCTGATTTTTTTTTGTTTTTACTTTAGACATGTCTGAGAGGATTGTAAACAAGAAAATTGTATTAGTGTATCACTTGTAACAAACAGAAAAAAACGAGTTTGCAATTTATGCTGTCTTTCCAAGAGGGTATGAATTTTTAATTTTATGTAAAAAATAGCTATTTATGCCAACCATAAGAGATTAGCTTCTGAAATACTAAGCTTCTCGAAATACTATCCACATGGTCAACAGTCTGTAAAGCTTTGAAATTATAAATAGTATTTGGAAATAGGAAATAGGGTTAGATGGCAATTCCAAGGTAATGTCATAAATGTACACATTATACTTCACTCGTTTTAGCAAAAAAATGTTTGTTTGGGGAATATTTTAAAGCGGTACAAATAAAAGTCTATCTATATCTCAGCAGCAAATTAAGATATTTTTGTGAGATGGTCATTAGATGGTTGACTTTGGACAAAAATTTGCAATATTCTGAGATGATGGTGACAAGGCTGCTCGAACGTACCCAAAACTTATGCAAACAAAATCTGCAACTTATCACATTAACTACAGTAGGCCTATGTGTGATACAGAAATGGTCCAAACAGAAATGCTTTCTGTGTGAAAGGCGGCAGGCTATTGAATAATCTGACAATATTTTGGTAGTGACCTTTAACTAAAAGTTGGTGATTTTGCAGTGGAGCGAGTCTCCAGTACCCAAGCTATCTGGTGGTCCTTGAGCCAGCGAGTTTGGTCTATGGCAGAGGACAAAGTACACAGACAGGCTAAGTATTACTCCACTGCAAGTGAAAGTTGTTGAGTGAAATTTTCATCTAAGTCAAAGTAACCTTGGTAAGTACTTGTTTTGAAAAATACTTAAAAAAAAAAATAATACTTTTAAATACTTGATGTGTAGTTACATATGCTGAAATGAAAGGCACATCCTTTGGTTTGTCATTAGCTATTTTCCCGAAACATCACAGTTTTTACTCTTCTACTCATCACATTACTGATTTCATAATTTTGTTAAAGCAGAACAATGCCATGTTTTGCTTGAACATAATGTCTCTGAAGTGATTTGGATAGAAAATTAACTTCTAATAATGACTCACCAGTTGCACAGTTATGCCAGCTCAACATGGAGGATTCAGACTTGCAACTTGATACAGACTTGCTCCATCTACACCAACCCATTTTTATTACCACCTATTTTATTACCAACCCATTTTTATTGCTAGTTCTATCCACATGTATCCACAGCCAAATACAAAACAGAATATTTCAGCTTTGTAGTGGGTATAACATGTAGGCCTACAAAGATCTAGATATGTGGTATATGTGAGGTGTCACTCAATTTTACCATGATCATGAATGTTTACATAAAAATGTCAGCATTATCTGCCACTGCCATCTGCCAATTTGATAGTTTAAAAAAATAAGGCAACACTTAACAAGTACTTCATGCTCACATTTTAAATGTAGTGGAGTCAAAAGTATTATATTTGTATTATAAATGTAGTGAAGTGAAAGCATTCTGAAATATTAATACTCAAGTGCAGATAGACTGTTTAAAATGCATACTTAAGTACAGTGCTTGAGTAAATTTACGGAGTTACTGTCCACCTCTGGTTGAGGGGAATAAGGCACATGTTATTTAGTATACCTAGTAAAAAGTAAATTATAGCATTGCATTGAGCTTCTTGTGTTTTTTCCACCTTGTTTATTGGAAATTATTAGGCCTATGTCTACTTATGGGTTAGTGGTGAATAGGGTTGATATTCTATATCTAACATTTCTATCACAAATTTCACATATAGATTATCCATACTAATTTATAGGCTATGCATTTCAGACCATGGGTCAGAGGGGCTGTGCAGTTGCATGAGGACAGTGTTTTAGAATGTATTCCAAATTTGTATTTCAAATACAATATTTTGTTATTTGTATTTTATTGAAGAAAATGACTTTGTTTTTGGTATCAAAATACTTTATGGTGTCTTTCTCAGTTCAGAAAATAAAATACTATTGTTGAAACATCCATATAATGGGCAGTGTATGTCATTATTTCTGGCACATTCCTGCAGATGTTGCCAACAATTTCTTTTTCTGTAGAACTTGATTTGTCATGATTATTAAGTCAGAAAACTGGGCTTAACAAAAAGGTGAATGTGAGTGATGTAAGTTTCTCAAACACACAACGCAAACACAGATGGTGAGAGTTGGAGATGGTGGTTGCCCTGACCCATCTCTAGGCCTATAATACAAGCAGTTGAGAGGTTGTATGTTGTTGTAGGTTTATGTTGATTTTTACAAGGACTAATTGGGGATTGTTGGGAACAAGGTGAAGTGGATAATGACCAATCATGAAGTGGTGGTCAATCATGTTAGTGATCCTCTTTGCTAAAGTTGTTGGATGTTGCTCATTTTTCTCCTTTTGTTGTAATTCGGGCACTGCTATACAGAGGATTCACATTTATGACATGATTTCCCTTGTCACAGCAGATACAGTATATCAAGAATGGTATAGTGACATGAATGGCACAATTTTTTTCTAACATCATAAAAGTCAGCACATCAGATCAATTCATCCCTATTTCAATATGGTGAATATACAAATAAATGGATACACACAGTAATATTCAGACAGACAGACATATAGCCATAGCCATAGACAGACATATAGCCATATTTTCAATGTATGCTTAATCCTCTAAACCTCTGATCTTGCAACTTATTGCATTGATTAATTATCGCATACAGGAAGTATTCTTTAGTAGGTAATGTTTAACTCTAGGTTTAAGGTCTAAATCTGTGGAGTGGAGCAAAGCTGATGCTGACGTCTGTACACACAAATGTATAAACTGTGCAGTTTTTCTAACTACTTCAGAAATTTTGCAGTGATCATTAGTAATATAAAGTCTGTGTAGTTTGCCATCATTTCACATATGCCCACAGACTTACAAAAGACAGGATGTGGGTGCCCAGCACACTAAAAGATAATGCCAAAGTGTAAATAGCTATGTTAATGCATGCTCTGCATTTAGTTGGGTTTATTTATGAAAATAAACAGGCAATGTGCTATTTAGTATGTAACTATAGGCCTAGGTGCATCTTCCAAGAAATTGGGATACCAATATTTTTTAATAAAGAAATAAGAGCGATAGGCCTACAAATACATTATCAATCATCACACCTAACGTTATCACTTTCGATGACTTACTAACTTCGATGACAACTAAAAAAAACTTGCGTACCCCTCAAAATCCGCCAATCACTGCTTTGTTGTCAGAGGTAGACAGAGCAGCAGACTAGGCTGACGTCACCGCTGTCTGACTCGAACGGCTCAGGCTCTCAAGCGCTCATGCTGTGTGTGCACGAGCATAGAGAAAAAAGAGGATAGGAGCGCGCGAGAGGGAGGAAGAAAAAAAAAACTCCCAGCACGCTGGCGGAACGGGGTCACGAACTATGACCTTTCACAGATGAGAAACATAAACAAATACTTTTCATAAACCCGACTTCCAAATTCTACGTCGTTTAATCTTACAGGTAAGATGTTTATCGACTTTAAGCAGTGCTCATTTGTAATCGAACCGCGTTCTCAAGAAAAACGAGGATTATTACTCTGGCTAGCAGGCTACATTGCTATTCTTGCAAGCCAGCCCGGAAAACTCAGGCCGGGGATGGCTCCTTATGACTGCTGTCAGAACGCCTCAAAATTTCGACAGCAGTCCTTGTGCAATTAATATATGACATTCGCTGATTTTGTCGTCGTAAACACAAAAGGCTCGTCCGTATTACCGTCAAGCATATACAAAGAATCGTGTGTGCTACAAAGAGCAGCCTCCAGCGTTGCTTCTTAGCCTGACGGCTAATAAGCTAGCCTAGCCTTCGTGTAGATGAACCCGACCCTTTTACCTTTGCCATCTTGGGGAAAGGGGCTGGTTTAGTTAGAAGTGAATGCATTAAGAGTGAGTCGACCACTGCCGTATGCCTGCCATCTGATTAATTAAGTGAAAAGTGAAACATCGCACCGATCACCTTTGATAAAATTAATTTTGCAGGCATTGTTTAATGGCTGCCTTAGGTATTGCTGGCTCATGGCCAAATTCTCCATTTTGTTCCGTGTTTTTTTTTTCTTCGCGACTGTCTGTCGACGCCCCGGATCGACTTGAAGTTCACCCTATCAAAATCTGTGCATTTTCCTCTTGAATTAATACGTATAGCTAATTTATCAAAATACGCTGATATTTTAGAATGCAATCGAAAACATCATATATGTTGTACGGTTGTCAGTCGAGATATGCTGTCAGTCCTAGTTGTTACCTGTCGAATAGAAAGTAAAAATGATGGTTCACTCATCCTTGTCGTTAGTTTATTCATTTTAAATCTTTCACGTCTGCCAAACAAATAAAACTCAAAACCCATCTTATTTAGCCTGTCTTATATCTGATATCTGGAGATTGTGGACAGGTGTTTTTGTCTCATTGTCACCTTGTGCCCTGTAAGTGGGCGTTGCCCTCTCCTTAGCAGATAAACATCTGACATGTCAGCAGCATAAGCTTTCCCCTTATATTGAAACGTTTGGATTAGTCACAAGACTCATTATTGTGGCCACTGATTACAAGCCTAGTAGGTCTTTAAAATGTACTCAGGGTTGAATGATGCAAAAAGCATTTTATTCATTTTGCTCTCAACCATATGCTGTTTGGTGGGAGCTGGCTTCATTTGTGTTGGGCAAAATGTTTGCAACCCATACAGTGCATTCAGAGATGTAGGGTAGACAATTTGGTGTAGCCCCATGAGACCAGTCATGTCTTTAGCACTTAATGGAAAAGGCCAAGAGCTGAAGATTTAATATTAAAAGCTTAAGAAAACTGACTCAAAGGGTTGCGTTTTTTGTGAGCTTAGGCTAAATGTTCTCACGCTTTTATGTTGCATTTATATCTGCACTGTGGCTCGAAGCTCTGCCTTTACGAGGTGTTTAAATGTATGAAATAATCTCACAGATGTGGCTGGAATCAGGTCACTCACACACAACTCATGACCCTTCATCACCATGACAACCAACATGGAGGTGCTCACTCGGCAGATAGTGGCTACTGATCAGGTTACTGAGGTCAGTGTGTGTGTGTGTCTGTCTGTCTGTCTGCCTTCACTTTTAGCCACCAGTGGTCTGTGTGTGTCTGCAACTTTGTTGTACAGCCAAGGATGTCTAATGTTAGAACAAAGGTGTGTGTGTCTGTGTGTGTATGCATCTGTGTGTGTGTGCAGGTACAGACATCTCCCTCAGATTCCTCTGCCATGAGTGGCTCTCCACAGCGTATCCAGATCATCTCCACTGACTCCACAGTCAGTACACCTCAGCGAATACAGGTACACAGACAGACAGACACACACACACACACACACACACACACACACACTGTATTGCTGCTGTACACAGTTATAAAATCAGATACAATTCCAATTGTGAAATAAACCTTAGTTCATTCAGTATGTGGCAATATAGTATAACTTATGTACACTTGATATATTTATAGGTGGTCACTCTGAAGCACTGAAAACTCTTGGTTTTATGGAGTAAACAGCCTTACATCTTTGTTTGTTGCGCCCTGCTGACACAAAGCCATGCAATGGCCTTTGCTTGAAATTATGTTTATTACTTTGTCAATTAACATGACTCTTTATGATTCCCTATACTATTGACTTGTAAGCAAAACCACACACGTTTGCATGAATATGTAACAAAGTACAAAATCACAGCAGCTGAGGAGCTCAGGAGTGCTGCATAGGGCCTCTTTAAACTAATCTGTTCATGATTGTAGTCAGAGTTTATCTCCTGCTTGTGTTTCTCCATCAGATTGTGACTGATCAGCAAACAGGTCAGAAGATCCAGATAGTGACCGCTATGGACCCCACATGCAACCCCAAGCAGCAGTTTATCCTGACAGCACCCGATAGCACAGGGGCCAGTAAAGTCATTCTGGCATCGCCAGAGAGCCAGAACGCCAAACAGCTCATCTTTACCACTGCAGACAGCCTGGTGCCTGGCAGAATACAAGTACAGTATTCAGACACTCACACAATGACTAAGCAACCTCTGTTCCATGGCCTGCAACGGAGTGAAATGTACCTGACACTAGCAATTAAAGGAGAGATGTTTTGGCCGAGGCAACTCCCAGTAGCAACCATAGAAACGCAACTATTTAGCAACTTGTTTCAGGGTAGCCTCAAACAGGCTGTAAAATTTCTCTGTAAACACACAACTGTTTTTCACTAGAGTATATATATTTATTTGGAATCCACTGAATTTGTGTTTTGGGTCTGACATGACCTTTGACCTTTCTTGTGCAGATAGTGGCTGATGCCGTGTCAGTGGAAAGGCTCCTGGGAAAGGCGGGAGATGTTGGGCGGCCCCAGCCTGTGGAGTACTGTGTGGTCTGTGGAGACAAGGCCTCAGGTACACTCACTCCTCAAGATGTGAGCGACACACACACACACAAGCATATGAACTAGTTATGAACTGCTATCAATCGATAAAAAAAATTAATCAAGTTTATTACAATAGAAAAGTTAAAAGTTAATCATGATTAATCATAATTAATTACACATTTAAAGTTCCAGAATTCTCCTTTATTTTTTTGTGAAGAAAGAATGTCACACATTACCGTGGTTAGCACAGGCTTCAGCGGTAAAAAAATTACCCCAGGCTCAATCTCCCTTGCTTTAAATCTTCCTTACTTCCTTACTTCAAATCTTACTTTCATTCAACCTCCCTGTCAGTTCTTTTAAGACTGCCATATTATGAAGCATCTACAAGCATCTCACGTCAGTGCTCAGCAGAGCAGTCAACCTTCAGATAAACACAAACAGCAGTCTTTTAACCCGTCTCTTCTGCGTTGTGACTTTACTATACTATACTTTACTATACTACTGTAATGTTAGAATAGAAAAGAAACCAAAGACTCCATTTACCGCAAGTTAGTCAGTAGGTTGCAGCAGCTGCAGACTGTCTGTGCTGACTGCGTTTATGTCAATTGCATGTCAAAGCCAAAGTGAGGACGTAGTGTGACGTATACGATCTATCTGAATGATTAATTTGCATTAAAATAAATTAAGTTTACAAATTATAAAAAATATATAAATATAACTAAATAACTAAAATGTTTACCTTAATCACATACATTAACATGTTAACATTGACAGCACTAATATAAACATAAATGCACAAGTATGCAGATAGCACGCTTAAAGAATGCCGTTTGTTTGTTGCTTGCTTTTTAAACAGTCTTTTGCTGATCAAGCCCTTTGTGTGTATGTCTGCGCATGTGTGTGTGTGTGTGTGTAGGGAGGCATTATGGGGCAGTAAGCTGTGAGGGCTGCAAGGGTTTCTTCAAGCGAAGTGTCCGTAAGAACTTGACTTACAGTTGCCGCAGCAACCAGGACTGCATAGTCAACAAGCACCACCGCAATCGCTGCCAATTCTGCCGCCTGAGGAAGTGTCTAGAGATGGGCATGAAGATGGAGTGTGAGTCTTACACACACACACACACACACACACACACACAACCAACCATTTCACATAAGAATATTCAGCCTAAAAAGATAAAGTGTCTTCATGTCCACCCCTTTATGTACAAACATTTGTACAGATTCAAGCGTGGCCACAATAGTTTCTCAAACTTAAAGTATGTTTGTTTATGCATGTGTGTGTTCAGCTGTACAGAGTGAGAGGAAGCCAGTTGATCTTCCGAGAGAAAAGCCGGCCAATTGTGCTGCCTCCACAGAGAAGATCTACATCCGCAAAGACCTGCGGAGTCCACTCATTGCCACGCCCACATTCATCACTGACAAGGATGGCTCACGGTACTCACACCTGCACTACCACACACACACACACACACAATGCATACCACAACACAACTGTGAGTGTTTACAGAGCTCTGTTTGATTGGTGGAAAGTGATTTTGCGGGTGGGTTTTCCTTGTAGGTCAGGTCTGCTGGATAATGGTATGCTGGTGAACATCCAGCAGCCTCTCATTCAGGCTGATGGCACGCTGCTCCTGGCTACTGACACCAAGGTACGTTTTAGAAAAAATTTATTACTTTTGGAAAGATGTACTGTACTGCACCACAGTTGTGCTCAGTGCACAGGGCTCATGGAGACACAGGTTCAAATCCATCCTGAGCTCACAAACATACAATTGAATAAAGTCAAAATGCCCCAAAATAAAAGTTATTATAAAAAAAGAAAAGCTAAAATAGAAACAGCATTTCATTTTTTCTGTTTTTTCATCTCAATAGACAGAGTCCAATCAGGGTGACCTGGGAACACTGGCCAATGTAGTGACATCACTCGCCAACCTGAATGAATCACTCAACAATGGAGACTCTGCCGACTCACCGCAAGACGATCAGTCAGCCAGTGAAATCACACGGTGTGTGTGTCTGTGTGTCTGTATTCCAGGCTGAAACGTAGCTAAAATATTGACATACACATGTTTTGTGTGTGTGTGTGGCATGTGTGAATGAATGTGGATTTATAGTGTGAGTATGTGTATGTTAATGTGCGCTTATTGTGTGTGTATGTGTTGGCAGTGCCTTTGACACACTTGCCAAAGCTCTGAACCCCAGTGAGGTCGGAGCAGGGCAAAACCTGGGGGAGTCGGATTGTGTGGGCGGAGCCACCATTCAGGTGATCAGCAGGGACCAGGTGACGCCAATCATCGAGGTGGAGGGGCCCCTGCTCACAGACACTCATGTCAGCTTCAAGGTGGGACAAGAAGACCTAATAATGACCTGTCTCCACACAAATACACTACCTTTGATTAACACACCATGCTTTGCCTTGAAGCTGACTTGATGCTTGTGTAAATTGTTAAAGACAGTGGTGTACAGTACAGAAATTTGGACACTGCTTAATAATTTAGGAATGAATGCAAATTAACTGAAAGCAAAATAATCTCCATTATACTACACTGAGATTGATTAACACAGAAGCTTTAACACAAAGCTCTTGTAGAATTTAGACAAACAGATGTTACCAATTTTGGACATGGCTCAGTAATTTATTAGAAGTAACAAACAGTTAACTGAAATATAAAAATATAAATAGTGAATGAAATTGAATGAATTTCATGAATGAAAGAAAAGCTATGTGTGGCAGTTGTTTGTTTATCTGGAGACCTCTTCAGTATCTTATTAAACCTGTAGATATTAGAGATAATCATTCTGTTCCGTTTTTTGTCTTCTCTGTGCAGTTGACAATGCCTAGTCCAATGCCAGAGTATCTGAATGTTCACTACATCTGTGAGTCTGCATCCCGCCTGCTTTTCCTCTCTATGCACTGGGCACGCTCCATACCAGCATTTGTTGCCCTTGGGTGAGCGCTCCAACACTGCCTCTGTGTGTGTGTGATTGTGTGAAAGAAGGAGAGAGAGAAAGAACATGGCTGTGTTGTTACTATGTCGTCAGGAATGTACGAACTAGGGATGGGCACGATTAAACGACAAATCGATAATTGATTGTTAAGAATTTTGTTGATTGCGTTAGCTATAAAATGAATGGATCGATAAAATGAATGCAGATTGTGTTGCGTAGTGTGAGTCTTGAAGCAATGCAATGTATTGTAGGCTTTGAACCGAATTTCTAACTCAAAGATGAGAGAATCAAAATTAAAATGCAGTGAGAACAGATATTTGTACAAACACAAAATAAGTGATGGCCCTTCCCATTATGTATGTCAGCCTCTATTGCACATTTTAATAAATGAAATTTAGAAGGATTCATTTGGAATCCTATTTTTTGGATTACCTTTATTTTCATGTTGGAAATGTGGTTAAAAACAATTGGTCTCTAGATTGGCACGCAAACAAGTAAGAGCATTTCTTTTTGGCAGCAACATGTCAAAAAGGTTGCCGAGCCCTGGTTTAACATGATTGTTTTTTATTATTAATATTATTTTGGAACCAACAAGGGGCAGTTCAGTGTTTGAGTGCTCGCTCGCAGCTGCAGGCTCCAGCGTTCAAGTTTAGCCTAAGGATTGAATGTCCATTTTAACTTCCACAAGACTGGTTCTTCCTGTAGTAAAGATCGAGGAAAAGCATGCTGTATTTTTGTACTATTTTTAATATACAAAAAGTAAAAAAAAACATAATATAAAAAATATTAATGATTAATAGAAGATTGATCGTTAATTTCTCAATCATCGATTAAGAACATTTAATCGAATGCCCATTACTAGTATGAACAGAGAGTTGTTGTATGCTTTGCCTGTTTTGGTGTGTGTGTCTAAGTTTGTGTTTGTGTGTGCCACTACAGACAAGAGTGTCACACCGCTCTGGTGCGAGCGTGCTGGAATGAGCTCTTCATGTTGGGACTGGCTCAGTGCTCACAAGTTATGAATCTCTCCACCATCCTGGCAGCCATTGTCAACCACCTGCAGACCAGCATCCAGGATGGTATGCCGGCTCCACTCTGTGGCAGTTGTCGTTCTAGTGGCGTAAAACAAAAGGACAGGGTTATGATCAGTGAGCTTATTTAGCTTATTTAGATTTATTTAGGGCTTATTTTGTAGACAAGGATACTAGTGATACTTCTGGCAATAGATGCAGACATATGCACAAAGATTCAAGGACGCCCAGATATAATCAGTAATGTAAAGTAATGTTTTGCATAGATGAGCACAGAACACAGGTAAATCAATCAAAGCACAGAAAGATGGAAAGAAACATTATTAAAATCAGACATACATGTAAATGTAATGTATATATAACTATTCATATAATCCTTTCAGTCTGTGTAAGTCGCTGTCGTGTTGGTCTTCTTCAGAGAAGCTGTCTGGCGAGCGAATCAAGCTGGTGATGGAGCACATCTGGAAGCTGCAGGAATTCTGCAACAGCATGGCCAAGCTGGACACGGATGGCTATGAGTACGCCTACCTCAAAGCCATTGTGCTCTTCAGTCCAGGTGGGTTATTTATACCCTCTTTATACTCTCTATTGGACTGTACTTAGCAATGCTATTGTTTTTTCTTCTTAGATCCTGAAACTGAGACCATTTCCCTAGGAAATACGTGGTTATAATTTCAAAGTTGTAGTAACTGATCTCAGTCTTATGCCATAGACCACCCTGGCCTGAATAACAGCAGCCAGATAGAGAAGTTTCAGGAGAAAGCTCAGATGGAACTCCAGGACTATGTGCAGAAGACCTACCCAGAGGACACGTACAGGTACATCAAATCCACCTAAAGTGACACAAGAGTCTGTGTAAATCAGTCAAGCAAGGTCAGTCTCTAACGCTGACAGTCTCTAACACTGTTCTACATTCTTCGTGTGTGTGTGTGTTTGTATGTGCGCATGTCCGTGTGTGTGTTTGTGTGTGCAGGTTGGCTCGAATCCTGATGCGTCTGCCAGCTCTGCGGCTCATGAGCTCCAGCATTACTGAAGAGCTCTTCTTCACAGGGCTGATTGGGAACGTGCCCATCGACAGCATCATCCCTTACATCCTCAAGATGGAGACGGCCGACTACAACAGCCAGATCACAGGCTCCAACGCGTGACCCCCGTGACCCCCACCTAGGTTACATGGGACCTCACTCTGAACCCACTGCCCTCCGACTTAAAGTGCTTCAGTCCCACAATCCCCCTCCCCCCATTACTAACAGTGATTCACCTATTTCACATACTTTCTGTTTTTAATTATTTCTGATGGATGGATGTAACATTCAGCTATTTGCGGTAATCATATTGTAATCTGGGTAGACAGTTTTAAAGTGGCAGTTGTTCAAAGCCCTGATGGTTTGGCCTGAATGTTCACTCAGAGAGAAGCGTCACGCCACGTTTCATGTCCTAGAGCACTTTGTTCCAGGAGCGCAGTGCTCCGCAAACTGCTCTCTCTCTCTGGGACTCTCTTAGCCTCAGTCAGAACCGCAGCTGAGGCAGAGACCAATCTCAGCACTTTTCTTTTAGCACTTACCAGACATCCTAAGCATTTGTAGGGGAACTTTATGGAAGCCTTTTAGTCATTTGCTCAAGTTTTTTATTTTTACCCCCCAAAACATATGCCTTTTTTTGTATGCCTGGCTTGCTAAAGATATCTATTCTCTTGCCTTCAATTTGCTAGTTAGCTCAAGATCACCAGACTGAGACCCTGTAACACATACACTGACTGGATAATCTCAGTCTCAATGAATGTGTCCATATGACGTCCCCTTGGATTCGGTCTGCCTAGAAGAACTGATCATCTGCAGATCATCAGATATTTGTGATGCTAGCTCTGCTTTATACAATGTGGGTGCATCTGTACAACTGTTCTACTGATAGGTCTTGAGCCAGGTACATCTCTGATACTGCTCAATTTCGTACCGTAACTTTTGTTTTCAAAATATTAAGCTATTTTTGTCTGTACAGTAACATTTGATCACCAAAAGCCTCTTCATACTGTTGCTACAGTAACCCCTCTTACTTTTCCCTGCCAGTCAAAAAGTTGATAGACTGGTACCCCCTTAATTCGAGGTTGAGAGATTGACTTTCTAAGTCCATCATAAGCACTTGATCTACTGGTCTAGTGGTCTGAGCCACCATAGACAAACATGATGACAGACTGGCTCCTCCTGTTCATAACATCCACATGATCTCCTTTCTCTGTTGTCATGACAATCATGTAGCCAATCATCTTTGAGATTTAATTTGTCTCCCTGGATGTTCATATCCTCAATTTGGGTGTGCATGGGTGTGTGTGTATGCGTGTGTGTAAAAAAGATAGAGAGCGCGTGTGAGCAAGACAGAAATTGTCATCTTTCTTTTAAGTCTCAGAATAGTAAGTCACAGCTCTTAGTTGTTTACAAACGTTGCCATCATTTTCCCCCGCAGAGTTAATTTCTTGTTTCCTAGAAGTATTTTCCTTGATCCTTCTGCGGAACTTTTTGTGATCCTTCTCATGTGCCAGACCCAAAATGTGTGGCCATGAATCATCACTCGTCGTCCTTTTTGCATATGGACATATAGCCCAGTAGAAGTGTACTCAAAGTACAGCTGTGCACTTATGTTTGAGGTGGACCTGCGAACACAAAACATGTTAATAAATAAATAATTTATAGGAGAAGAAAGATTAAGTATGACTAGACTAAATATTTTAAATGTGTCTTAATTTGAATATGAATTAATTGTACATTGAGTTGTTACTTTAATCGCTGGGGTTAAAGATATGTTGAAGACTGTTTATGAATAGAGTGTTCTGTGAGACGCGCTTAATGTGTAATTTCATAAATATGAGCGCATGTTTTGGTTAATCTGGAGCTTTTATACGCCACATTTATCAGGCTGTCAGACAATGAGCAGTGTTGTTTTTATTTTGTAAATAATGCATTGCGATGCATGGACTAGCTTATGCATTTTATGAAATGCTGTGAAACGTGGTCAAAATGTGTGCTCCACCAAGATCGCCTCTGTAATTAAATGACAAAAATGCAATATCTTTTTCCATTTGTTTATTCATATGTTCTTATGCCTCTAATATGTAAAGATAATGTAATAATTACATTGTCTTTACAAAAAAATATTTAGGTGGGATAATGTTATGTTTTGTGAGTAAATATTTCAAAATGAATAGTGATATTACAAGTTGGATTTTCCAGGTACTTTATCCAGTTTTAGGTCAAGCATACATTTCAGTCTTGAGAAATCTATCCAGAGCTGAATTGTGAGTCATTGTTGGACAGTGTTTTGGTTTAGATCTTAGGCTATGTATCTAGAAACGTGTGAGCCCTTGAACAGTCTGTAGCCCTGTATAAGTTTTCTATATAATTTTGCACACTGGTTTATGTAGCACCACTTTCTACCCCAGTCCCTGCGAAAAGTATTCCTCAATATAGTTTTACACCAAGCCAATAGATGGCGCTACTGCACATAACAGTCATAAACGAGGAAGGGGAAGAAGGAAAACGACATTATCGGCAACCTTACAACAACAATCACAGCAAATTTACTGTCTATTCCCCATTTCTCTTTTGAGGCGGGTTGGGAATGGTTATTGGTCAATACTGTTATTAATACGCGTTAATAACAAAGTTCTTTATTCTAGTTAAATCTAATAGCAAACCTTGGACGCTGTGAGACGCTGTGACTGAGCATTAGTTAGTAAACTATCAGGAGAGACCTGATAAATTGATTATTGTAAAGCCATTATTTCAGTGCAGACTATTTAGCATGGTTAGATAGTAACATTTCAACTGAAATAAAGTATTTAATAGTCTGTGGAAATCTCTAAAACTATTCACAGTACAGCACAAGACCATCGACTCACATGCTTCAGCACGCTCTGCTGTCTGTTGGCTGCAAAGCCTGGCGCGCGCTCTCCTGCCCAATATCCGAGCTACGGTTGGACCTCACTCTTGGCTGTGGACAGACCTTTCGGCAAGTCTACCCACTCCATTCGCGTCATCAGATAGTGTGTACAAAGGTGTTTATTTGGACACCACAGATACCAGCAGTTATTTCCTGGGACTAATTAGCTAGTACAAGAAATTAGTCACAGAGTATATATTTATGTATGAAGCATGTCTTCTCAAAGGGTTTTCCAAATTGATGTGTCAAAGTGGTAAGCCCAACAATCCAGACTATAGCTACATTTCTAGGCTATCAAAGTGGCTCATTGCAATGTTACTTTCCTCCAGGTGGCGTGAAACAGGGGATGGGCATTGGACCGGAGTAATGGGAGGCAGAGTATGGACCCTTACCCAGACAGAGGACACCCTCTGGTACTACGTGTACCAAAACAACCATACCACAGGGAGTGTGTCGAAAATGAGATCGGGTGCAGAGTGTGCACCAGAGAAGCAGCTGAAGGGTGTTTGCAGTGTGAAACAGGAGGAGGAAGAGGCACCCGTTCAGGATTCCACTGAAGAGGAGCTGCTGAGAGATTACTTTCAGCTCAACATTCATTTGGAGAAGCTCTATGAAGACTGGGGACACCGTGACACTCACTTCAGACACATAGCCAGTATTTTCACAGGTAACATGTCCTGCTCATGCCTGTGCGGATAATGTATTATCAACATTGCCTGGGCCCCTATCCCACACAATTGTGGTGGTAAATGGTTGTTCAATGAGCTGTGCTGTAAACCCAGATTTTTTTTTTAATGGATCACAGGAGTGCGTATGCTGAGACAGGACCCCATAGAGTGTTTGTTCTCATTCATCTGTAGCTCCAACAACCACATCTCACGCATTCAGGGCATGGTGGAGCGTCTCTGTCACACACTTGGACCTCGCCTTGTCACAATTCAGGACACGCACTATCATGATTTCCCCCCGCTGCAAGCCCTTGCAGGTAAAAATCTGCCTAACAAAACCAGCTCTTAGATATACTATCTGAATCTGTTGGCATCAACACATTACAATCTATCACAAAGGTCCATGAGGTGATTTTTATGCTTTGATGGTGTCTCATAACAGAACTTCTGCTGTGTTGTGACAGATAGTGGTATCGAGGCATGCTTGCGTGAGCTGGGCTTTGGATACCGGGCTCGTTTCTTGCAGCAGAGCGCTCGGCTCATCTTGGATGCACACAGTCCTGACTGGCTACAGCAGCTCCGCAGCACTCCCTATGAGGAGGCACGGGAAGCACTGCGTACTCTGCCTGGTGTCGGACTCAAGGTGACTTTTCGACTTTAATGTGTGTGTTGGAACTCACAAACTACAAGCACATAGGAGGCGACTAGATGCCTTTGTGGTGCCAACATATGCCTACAAGTGTGTTTCAGGCCTGTTCAACAGCATTTTTTTTGATGTCTTCATCATAGTTGCAGTGATACTTGAATTGAAATGGTGAAGTTTTGTAGGTTTTGTTTGTCCTCTTTGAGATATCTCACCTCAACTGGTAACATTATTGATTGCTTCTATTTTCCCTCTCACCTCCCTCCCTGCTTGTCTCTGGGTCACCTAATGGTGCTGCACATCCAGATGCAACAAGATGAAGAGGGTTTTTTGTAATCCTGATGAAATGTCTGAATTGGCCTCTCTTAATCACTATTAATGCTGTAGTTTTTTTTGTGCAGGTAGCCGACTGTGTGAGTTTGATGTCTCTGGACAAGCTGGATGCTGTTCCAGTGGATACACATGTGTGGCAGATTGCCAAGCGAGATTATGGTTTCAGTTCTGGCAATGGCCAGAAGACACTTACAGACAAAGTGCACCGTGAGATCGGTGAGTGTGACGCAAGGTTTGCGTCATTTGTAATTGTGTGTGTGTGGCTAGTGGTGAGGATGAATTTCTAATGTGAGCTATCCAAACAGGAGATTTCTTCAGACAGCTCTGGGGTCCTTATGCGGGATGGGCCCACTCTGTGAGTTCTTCTTTTCCATCCATTTAGTTCCATTCAACTCCATTTCTCCACAAAAGGCTTTCGTTTCTGGCCTTCAATAACGACAGAATCTATTATTATAGAGTATGAAATTGATCTCTTGTTATTCCCCCCCACTGTTCATCTGCTGTCCTTCTGTGTTCTCTCCCTCTGTGCTGCTCCTTGCCGTCTCTGCTTCTGCACAGGTGCTGTTCTGTGCTGACCTGAAGAAGTTCCAGAATCTGAAGGAGCAGGTTGCACATGTGAAGACTGAGTCGCTGAAGTCAGAGAAAGGGAAGACCAGCCCTAAGAGAAAACCCAGTGTAAAGATGAACACCGCAAAGAAAATGAAATTGGAGGAACCACACATCAGAACCAGAACACTCAAGGAAGAGGGAGAGTAACTCTGAAATCAGAGATTCAGAAATCAGAATCCAAACATTTAATTTGGTTTGGTTCAAGAGTTCAGCTGTCAACTCTCGAACAACAGCAACCCGGGAACCAAGGTCTACACGGTGACGTTGTTGAGTTTGGCGGTTACGGTGTGGGTGCTGATTGTGCTCTAGTCAAAGATCAAAAAATGCAGTAAGCTGCACTCATGTTGATGCCAGGGGCATTGGATGAAATAGCTGAAGGATCTTCTTTCTTATTTAAAGAAAACACTGTCGTGTTTCGTAGAACTTTCATAGAACATAGAACATGGAATGTACGGTATATCTAATTTGAAGTCCACAGTATGGACGAGTGTGCTCTAAAATCATCAGTTTCAGGACATTTGAGTCACTCAGCTGTTCACAATGTCTGATTAGCTGATTTGTGCCTGTCAGGTCTTTGAGGGCTCAGGGGTTAGAGCGAGGAAAAACATCAGGATTCAGTCATAGACTGTAGACAATTATTGATTTGCTTTTAAGGATATTTTACTGCTTCATTTATTCATGATCTTTTAGTCAGATCACATCCTTTCCAATGCGTCCAATGCAATGAGTGCGCTGGCAGGTTAATGTGTAAGTTGTTTGAATCAAATTGGAGCCAATAGCTCTTTACAGAGGGGGCATGATAGTCAAATGGAGGGGGAGGTGGAAATTTTTACAGAGGCTGCATGCATTAAGTGGCCTCCATGGATTTAAAATTCACAGGTGCGTGTGACAGTGTACTGCATTCCAGTGAACAGGAAATCTGTTAACGGTTAACAACCGCCTACCTCTCTGTCCTTGCTCTCTGAGCCATTAGACTTTTTGCAGGACTATGTCCTGAAACACCAGCAAAAGGAAATATCCACAGTGATTTATATTGATGTCAATGAAGTAGATACCAGTTTAATACATGTTCAGCATTGTAGGCATTTGCTGACCACAGGGTGGTGCCAAAGATAAATAATTAAAATTATATATTTTGGTATTAACAGCCTTCACTGGAGTCGTGTTTGAAATGTAAGTTTTATTAAGCTTTTGTAGAACTTTATTCTGCTCTCTCTAAAATCTCTGTCACCACTCTCACTCTAAGTGAGCCATTAAATATTTCGATGAAATATATCTATCATGTGTCTTTGTAATGGTTAATGGAAGCATCATCTAAGTATACCATACTGTGTCAATGTGTAGTGAGGTTTTGAAAAGCAACATGAATGCGCTCACATTCACACAGCATCCCACTGTATGTACAGTATTGCATAGCAAAAGATAAGTAGATGTCTGCTTGAGAGGGAACACTATTGAGACTAATGTCAAATAAATATGGCCCAGTCCATTTTAAACAAACACCAGCTGGTTGCACTACATGTGGCCACTTCAAGAGAGCAGTACATCAGCTGTTTTTATTAGTGTGCATCATGTTGCCCTTGAGGTTAGAAGGCTAATTGTGACCGCAGTTAAGTGACGCACACAATGCGTGTTCCCAGTGTGGCCCATCAATGCACAGGCGTGCACACATGCCAAGAAGGACACCAGATGGAGGAGCATGCAAGATATCCATATGTGCGAACAACTACAAATGTGCATGTCTGAGACTGAGACCTATATGCTGTTTGACACTGCCTATATTTTTATTAGTACTGTGCACTTGTTTCACTCTCTCCCTGTGTGTGTGGTCTGTAGTGCCATCCCCTTCAGCATTCATCTGCATCCCCCCATCAGCACTTCTGTTAATAGCTGCAGTTGTCTGTCTCTACAAGTATGTGTGCAAGACAGTGATTCTATTCTCTGTTGCCAGTCTGTGTATATGTGTATGTGGTATGTGCTTGTCTCTCTCACTCTCTGTCCCTCAGTGTATGTGTGTGTCTGTGTCTGAGTGGAAAATAAGCAGCTGTGTCTACATCCCATGTGAATCTGTATGTGTGCAAGTCATTGCACCCCTGATGCTCCACTGTTCAGATTGAGGATGTATTTAAATGGGGGTTTGATATGATAGTTGTTTTGATGTGTTTGTCTAGAAGCATACCCCATGTCAGCATGTGTGTTATGTAAATACAAGAAAGTGCTCTAGCCCACAGTACGTGTGCAGTTATGTAAAAGTGTGTGTGTGTGTGTGTGGGGCCATCTGTGCTAATAAGTGACTCAGCATTGGTCCAGTTGTATCTGGCAGAGGAGGCTGCTCAGCTTTAGGGCAAAGGAAGAAGGAAAGATAGAGAGAGGAGAGATTGAAAAATGGAGTAGGCGGGTGAGAGACAGTGAGTGGGAGAGAAAGAAATGAGAGAGAGAGCTACAGATGGAGATGGAGACAGAGATGTACAAACAGAAAAAGGATCCCCTTGCATCTGCGACACCTCCACACTTAGATACTTACTCTAGATTTAAATACTATGGATTATGTAAGGGGGCAGTAGCAGAGATCCGTCTTGCACACACACACACACACACACATGCGCATGCATGGACACATGCATACATCCGTGCACCACACTTTAAGACATTCAAAAGATATTGGAAAGTATAGAAAGATAGGAGAACTTGAGGCAATCAAGTGTACCTATAAACACAAATCAACCTAAAGTGAAACTAAGACATGAAGGTTTCCTTAAGGGCACATGTTTATGTGAATGACAATATCCGGTGTAGACACTATTATCCTATTATCATGTGAGTCAGTGAGGGATACACAAGCCCTTGCGTTGTCTCTCCTCCTGTTACAATCTACTGAGTTGAGCTGAGAAAAATGAGCTCTCCCTTGAGCTGCCCACAGTCTGCACAGGTTCCTTTCCTTTTCAGGGGAGGAATGTCTTTGCTATTGTTGGCTAGCCTTGGAAGCATCAGAGGTTCCTGTTCTGTGCAAGGCTGTTTTGTTGCTTTCTTCCATGTTTCCATGTTTTTCTTTTTTTTTTTTTTTGAGTGTATCTGAATAGAATTCTTACAGGGTCCATCGATTACCAAAAGAAGGGTTTGTGCAAGTGTGTGTGCCTGTGTGTGTGTGTGTATCTGTGTGTGGCCAACTTGGGGGAGGGTGGGGGGTGGGGGGGGGGGGGGGCGCAGCTGTGCCTGCCCATTTATGTCTGTTCTGTATTTCAACCCCCACCCCTTTACTTTTTCGGTCCTTTCATCCCCTTCCCTCTCATATTAATCACATGATATTGGGCCAAAAAGTCAACTTATTTGTACTGTTGAATAGAAAGGCTAAGTACATTGTCTCACCCCTCTACTCTCACACGTGTGACCTGAAAGAGAGCCTCAAACTCATGTGGCCCAGGCGAGTCACCAGCCTCCTTCCTGAGGCCCTGTTTAAGGGGATTTTTCCTTTATGTGTCTAGACCACTAGAGCTGTGGAGATTTTCAAAAGCGTAGCCCCCTGAGTCCACACACTGGGTGTGTACGTCTGCTGCAGAGAGACTTCTCAACAACCTTTCTGCAGGTGAGGAGGTTATGGGCTCATAGGTGAGCTGTGTACTGCACACACCACATACAACTGGCTGAAACGGCAGAGATAAGCTGATTGCTTCAAACTGGGCTCTTTCTGCATATCTTGTGGTGTGTACATATGTCTTTTATTGAGTGCTGTGAAACTATTTCCACAGGAAGGATGAAGCGATGGTCCTCTATCCCCCTTAATGGGTGCGCACACTGGGCAGTCGGATGTCAGACAGCGTAGGACCCACTAATAAGATGATCTGTGGCCCAAATTTGAGCAGTATCTGCAGTACTGCCAATATTGGCAGACCTCTGTCTGGGTTATTGAATCAGCAACAGAGGCATCAGCAGCCGCAGTGGTCAGTCAGCATTGTAGTCAGTCAGTACTGTTGTCAGATCTCTAATGACAACCTATTGTGCACACACCATTAGACTGGCACATCTGATTCAGTTCATACAGGCAGACAGCAGGGCACCAATACAGAGGAGTGAGTCATAGGGTCCTTTAGGGTGAGGCGAACATCACCAACTAAACGGCCCCACTGACGGACAGATTAGCTTAATCCTTATTAACAGATATACACCCACACGCACATGCACATTCATGCCTACATATTTATTCATTCAATGCCTACATACTGCATATGCACACACTGTTTACTTTGACATATCTGGAGATATTGCATATACCCTTACAATATTTTAAACTCTGTGCCAGATAGAAATCTAGAGAATGGTATGTGCAGAGCACACACAGAAAATGTCATGAAAAAATGTTACCTTTACTTTCAGAACAAAAAGAATACACTTCAACACATTGTAGAAATTAAACATACACAAGATGCGGTGTTATAGTGATAGTGGTTGGTGATTTTTGGGTGTTAAAAAGCATGGGAATGTATGTGTTATTTTCCTTGATGATGTTGATGATGATGTTCTGCCATAAATGTATGATGACGTAGGGCACCATCTCCACCATTCATTCTCTTTCATTCTTCTCTCTGCCTTTCTCTCTCCATCACTTTCTCTCTCTCCTTTCATCTATCCCTTTCTCTTCCTGCTGTCAGCTCAGTCGGAAAGTAATAGTCTTATAGAAATCCTCACAGCCTATTACAAGTTATTTTAGTTCCGACTGCTCAGATGGCGCTGTGAGTAGTCTGAGCACCAGTGTGTGTTACACAGGCGAAGGAGTGGCCTCTATCGTCTCTGCACGTGCAATTCCATTTGTGTGTATGTGTGTGTGTGTGTGTGTGTGTGTGTGTGTGTGTGAGAGAGAGAGAGAAAGTGAGAGAGAGCATGTATGTGGGTGTGTGTTGAGGGAACATTGACTAATATAGCCTAATTGCTATGAAATTGTTGTAATTTATGATCTGGAATATTATTTGAGAAAGGTTGGAAAGGAGTATTTTTTTTAAATCACTGTTCATAAAAATTTATGAAATTATAGTCTGCTGTATTTGTTACTTAATATAACCCCATATGTTCATGCACCTGCAGGGGCCAAAGTCATTAATATGTGAACACATGGGCCTAATATAATAATAATAATAAGGAAATTAACTTGGTTTGGTTTTGGAGGTAGGACTTAATTGAATGTAACTAGTCCACTGGAGGAATTTGCCAAGTGTGTGTGTTTGTCTGTTTGTTTGTTTTTGTGTTTTGTAGGTGGAGTGAGGGCAAGGGAAAACAAGTCTGGAAAGCATGATGCCTTGGCACAGGACACACGTTTGTGCTTAAGCCAAAACTCAACAGGAAGAACTGATCATGCTATCTCTCAAGAAGAGGGAACAAAACAAACTGCTAGTCAGTTACTCAACGCTGCTCCTGTACAGTGCTCTGCGCAGTCACCCCACACCCTGTAACCCTACACCCTACATTGGTGTTCTTTGGAATATATTTCCAGAAGTCCATAAAATATCTATTTCTCATATAATGCTGCACACTGATATACAATACATATCTCGTGGAAATAACATTACTGTGCAATATGCTAAACATCTAAACTGCAAGCAACTGAATGCATTTGCCCCTCGTTGCGTAATGCTAACCATATACTGCGAGGTTAGGGTCGATCATGTTGATGCATGTGAGCGGGAGAGGGAGAGAGAGAGAGAGAGAGGACGAGCGAGCGCGCGTGAGTGAAGGGAAGGTGCTGTGTGGAGGGGAGAAGAAGGGAGAGCATGTGGTGAAAGGGGCGTGAATTTGAAAGCAAGCTATGTCTATCGCACAGCGTGGTAGAAGCAAGGAGGGAATACGGTGCACAGCTCCAACGGTCAAATCGGCCTCGCCGTTACACGGTTACAGAAACCTAAATACGGTCAAGATACGCACCGTTGTTGTGAGAGGAGGCCGAGTGTCAGGCTGACGCAGCCGCCGCAGTGGAACCCAACACGGCCAGCACTGCAGGTAAGGTCTAAAGGAGGCCATCCATCTCGATTACCTATGGATATGAGAATTCTTGAAATATGCACGGTACGGTTGCTCATGTATTTTTATCTGACTATCCGTGCGTACATTCGTGATGCAAGGAGAGGACCCCGTATGGGAAAGATCTATGGTAAGCCGAACAAAAATGCATTGTAAGCTCGTTATGGTTATGACAACGCGAGAGGGCTGCTATAAAAATCAGTATGTTCCGTTCCTGGTCCAATGATAGTGCCACCTTGAGATAATAAACTGTAACGTTTGACATCGCTGAAGATGTAGGCTACTGAATGTGAGGCCGTCAGTAGTCCATATAGGTTTGGGTGCGTGAGCTCGGCTGTATACAGAAAACTTTCCCGTCCTTTCACTGGACGGTGGAAAACGGAAAGTGAACAGAAATAATTGTTACATTAATTTAATTTTACTGTCGGCAAGCGAGAGAGACAAATCAACAAGTCCGGTTGTAATGCGAGATTAATGAGGATGCCTTTAAATACTGGCACGTGTACAACCGGTGAGGTTTTTATTTATACAGACTGGGGGAATTTTATGGACTCTCTCCTTTGCGTATGTGTGCGTGTACAGGAGTTTACAGGCGTTACCTAGCAAGTCTCAGCCTGGTGTTGGGGTTAGATCTAGCATGAGAATCTGGGTACACCTGTTTCTCATTAGTAAAGACTGTTGGGGTGGAGGGGGACGTACCAGCCAGTTTGCTTTCTGGTTCTTATAAGGGTTCAAAACCACCGCGAAAGCTACTGGTGTTAACTGCCAGCGCATCTGTCACGGCGCCAACCACACTGGATGAGATTTCATCATTTTCAAAGTCAATTCAAGGCGCAACGTGTTCTTTAAAGCAACACTGTAGTTTTAGTGTAAGACTAGTTGACCAACTACCTGAAAGGCACACAAAACCTTCTGAACATTTTCCAGGCTCCACTAGGTTATGGTAATTGGCGTTCGATCAAAAAACAGTCATCAATGTCATGCTGTAAAGCTTTCTCTTTTATATTTTATGTTGGTTTCCTACCCTCCACCCAAAACTGCTCAGTGCTTGTCCTGGATCGCTGGTGGGAATAGAACTTGTTTTTATCCACCCTTGATATGACTATATGACATCCACATTAATTTGGAGATGGTACCTGAACAAATAGTCTGATGAAAAGGATACCTTAAATAGTGGTGGAAAGTTGCACAGTGTTACTTTAAGTCAAACTGGGTCTTGAATCAGATGGCAAGGAGGTGGGGGGCAAAGCCGGTGCCACAGAAACGACTGTATGCTGCAGTTTTATTAGAAAGAAAGGGAGCTTTGGGTCCTGGCTGAGAGGAAGAGTGTTTCTAATCTCAGCATACAACCTGCCATGTGCTCATCTGAGCAATATGGTTGGGTCGCTCCAGGGAGTCTGGAAGCCTCAGGGTTTATTTGAATCTTCCACTACAAATCCAAATCTAGGCCTCCACATGCAGTCCTCCCCATTAACAACCGACAAAACACATACATCCTGAGATAATGTACACAGCTGTACCTTGCCTTCAAGTTTTCATTAATCAAAAAAAGTATAAGATGTCATATGGGACTTTGCAGTGTTATAATTAAAACTGAATTGTTGTTACACAATCATAGTACCTTTACAAAGACAGACAACAAGTTGTTTCTGGCTACACATGAAGCAGAATTAAGGAATAATGAATTAGGAAAATTAGAAAAAGTTAAATAGAGTGGTGTGGATTTTAATATAGTTCATGCTAGTGGGATTTGATTTGTTAAAAATGCCCTATTTTGAAAGTCTTGATGGGTAAAAACCATGTCAGATTTACTGTTTTTCACCATAGTGTTCCATAACTTAACCCGTGCAGGCTTGGTGACCTGCGGGTGACCTCAGACAGCGTATTTATTTATGTGTATTTCAGAGTGTGTGTGAGAGCCATTTAAATACTTCACATCTTTCACTCATTATTTACCCTTTGACTTCTGACTTCACTCTCACTAGTAGCAGAAAACAAGGAAGAGAAGATGATGTGAACAGAAAAAGAGGAATGAAGGAAGAGAGAGTAGTAGAGAAGAGGGACAGGTGGAACAGACATATTGACACCTCTTGGCCCCAGGCAGTGACCCATGTAGTTCCTTTTAGAGGGGGAAAAGAGAGGAACAGAGAAGAGAAGAAAAAAGAAGGAGAGAGGGATCCAGATGTTACAGTCCATCACAGCATTCTGTGTGTAAGAAATGGTCAGCATACTAGCCAACAAGTGCAGAACTACTCCAGTACGCTTGACATATTTACATTCCTGAAAGATGTAATCCTTTTCATCCAATCTGAGCTTGCCCCACACATACACAGGAAAGCACACACAGATCTAGAGCGGGAGGGAAGAAGCTGTCTACAATCAGTCCTCTGTCTCTTCCTGGAAAGACTCACCAAAATTAACGGAAATGTCTGACTAGGTAGAATCTGGCAAAATATGCAAGTGTGTGTACGTAGCACAAGGAGTGTGTGTGTGTGTGTCTGTGTAAAAAGTATGTGAGAGTGAACAAGCATTTCTTTCAAATTGTGAAAATTCTGCAGACTTCAGCTTCAGGCTGAGAGCACTGGGGCTCTTGGTCTCATTTCAGATGGGGATGGGCCATTGTGAAAGACATGTGCGCTTGTGCACAGTTATGCTTATGAGAGATGAATTTTATTTTGCATACTACCACTGCTGGTGCTTATACCATACTGCTGCCATTCCACGGGCATTCTGGGGTTAGTATATTTTAGGATACAGTACTTAAACATACCTGCACATATGTTGCCTAAGTGTGTGTGTGGGAGTGTGTGTTCTCTGTGTAAGTATATCTGTGTGTGTGTGTGTGCGCTGTGTATGTGTGTCTGAATAATAAAGGGATTGTAAGACATGGACTTTCTGCCCCTGAGGACAGATCGCTGGATATAAATACCCAGCCTAACTGCCCTCTGTGTCATATTCAAAGCATGGCACAGCTTACACACACACACACACATGCCATCAGTAACACATTCATGCTTTCTTTCACACACACATTCTCTTTCTCTCTCGCGCATGCTTTCTCTCACAGACAATGGAAAGAGACAGACTATGCCAGGAAAGGTTTCTGCCTCTTGCCTTTTCCTCTTTTGGCTCTCATTCCCTCTGTTGCTCTATCTCTCTCTGTCTCTCCCCCCTCCTCCAAACACACCGCTCCTACCTTATCTCTGTTTTCAAAGTCAACTGATCAGTTGTTGCATCATTTTGGTATTCTTTTTTGTGTAATCCTTCCCTCTATCTGTGTAGATCTTGCATGACGCTTAGCTCGTTAAACTAAGACGTTGGACTTCTGGGGAAGGGACATGCATAGATACGCAGAATCACAAGAGAGAGGAGGGATTCAGGAGGGAGAGAGGGAATTGTGGAGTGAGAGAGGGAGGGCACTGAAAAGAAAGGTAAAGTAAAGAAGTGATGGGAGAGCCCTGTTGACCTCATAAACACAAAGAGTAAGCAGTGAATGTAAAAACATGTAAAGAGTGAAAGAGGGATGAAGAGATGGAAAGGAAGAAAGGAAAAAAAGAAGCAAAGAAGGGGAAGAGGCTGGGAATACGGTCTGTATAATGTTAAAGTCAGCTTCTGAAACTTCAGTTGTGCATCTTTGTTTCTAGCACAGAAACTATGAACACACCTCAGATAAAACCTTACAGCAGTCTTGCAATTCCACGGAATGTACCTGAAACTAGATGAGTTTTGCAATGGCTCTGCGTGTGATGAGTTGCTGTAAGAGTGTGTGTGATGCATGTGTGTGACAGGCTTTATGTGTGTTTAAGTGTGTGTGTGTTCAGTGGGTGTGGTGTGAATCATGCAACTGTGCTCTGAACCATAGTCTGGACTACATGAGTCAGAGGCCCTGCAGCGCTCTACTAATATACCCATCCTGCTCCACAAGACCAGCCTGTCCCAGCTCCTCTTCCATACATACATACCCCTCATCCGAAAGATGATATCTGGAACGGGGAAAGATTAGTGAGCTCCAGGGGGAGGGAAGCCGTGTACTCCGAGTCTGAGTCATCCTGATGCTGGGGAGTTGGTGAATGACTTGCTTTATTGGGCTACGTTGAAGAGGGTTCAATATGTAGGTGACTGATGACTAGGATGCCAACAGCTGCTTTAAATCACACAGTGGGGGCACTGGGGGAGGGGCGGGTGATGTCAGTGGCATGCCTAAGGCAAATTGTGTGTCAGTGACTCCACTTCTCCCTCTCTTTTTTTCAGTCCTCTTACTTTTCCCTCTCCACTCTGCCCCTCTTTCTGAGACCCAGGCACAGGATGTGATGTCATACATGACTGCTAATTTTCTGTCTAGACAATGGAACTTATGTTAAAGAGCTTAAAGTGGAAAGAGAAGGAGGGAGGGAATGGCATGTGTTATGTGTTGTACAAGTTTGTTTAAAAGAATGAACTAGTGGCACAGAGTTTACACTCTGTTTGTGTTTGTGTGTGTGTGTGTGTGTGTGTGTGTGTGTGTGGTTGTGTCACACAGAGTCAAGGAATAATACTCCTCATATCCAGTTAGCAGCAGCACCAGCTGGTGCAAGTGCTGTAGTCTTTTGTGAGTATGCTGAGTATGTGTGTCATTTGAAGCATGCTATGCTGACTCAGAGGGCAGTTCCCTATATTCTTTCTGAAGTCTCAAACCAATATAGAATATACATGCTCACACACTCATGCACACACACACACACACACACAAACAACCAAGCAAGTTATTTACATAATTTCATGGTATTGTGATATCAAGTTCATGGTATCATTTTCACTCCCATTGTGTTTTGTCTTAAATTGTATTTCTCCTCATTGAAAACATACTGCTGTTTTATTAAAGCCAATAAATAATAGAACAAACTATGC
The DNA here is from genome assembly GCA_027481765.1 of Tenualosa thibaudeaui. Classification (NCBI taxonomy): domain Eukaryota; kingdom Metazoa; phylum Chordata; class Actinopteri; order Clupeiformes; family Clupeidae; genus Tenualosa; species Tenualosa thibaudeaui. The sequence continues at coordinate 8,593,850 of JAIFZK010000024.1, forward strand.
ATAGTGAATATGTTGCCAGTTATGTGTAAAAAAATGACAAACACCTCTAGGCTGTCTCTTAAAAAGACATGTGTGCAGTGTAAACATTTGAAATGTGCCTTATCAGCTTGTCTCCTTTTTGCCACTGAAGACATGTCTTGAACAGGAGTCAGTCACCTGCCCTTTACCACATGATTAATCATGCATGATTTTCCATGTCACTTGATCAGAATTAGAAGCAGGGACAGTGTTATGGTGCCTAGTGGAAGCCACCAACTGTTTTCAGTCCTGATGCATGCACTTTTGTGACACTGGCACTAATATGTGGCTACTTGCTGTCCTGGTAAACACACTGGTTATTGTAGTGTGAGGATAATTCCTAAATGTAATCAATTTCTCTGGCAAGATCAGCATTTGCAGCTGTGACTTTGAAGCTTGTTTACGTGTCAACAAGACATACAGTTGGCTCTTGCCCAGTGACTTCTGAAGAAACGAACTCCCTCCAGCACACAGCCCCCATATAAATCTTTACTTCTTTGTATGAGCCGTAGACACCATTGCAGCTAAACTGGTAGCACTCATACCTAACCCATTGTTCATAACCAATAAGGTTGTCTTACATAGATATGTATGAGTACAAAAATGGATGTAATCTCACACACACACACACACACACACACGCACACGCACACACACACACACACACAAAAGCTACACTCTGTGTCCCAGATCTTCTAACTGTATTATTGCCTGGAGTCTTTCCCTGTCTCAAACAGTCACTTCTATTTAGTGTCCTCAGAGGTGACTCTATGTGTTTGTTTGTGTACAGGCCTGAGAAGAATGGATTGATAGCAGCCATTTGAAGAAAGGCCTGTTAGAGAGGAGCTCGTCAGAACTTTGTTCAGAGAAGCACCTCGGCGGCCGGGCGTTGTCATGACGCTCCTTTTGAGCTTTTCCGTTCTGTTGGCCTTTGCCTGGCCAATAGCAGGACAAGATTCTCTAAGTCCCTCCCAAGCCCCCACCCCAGGCACACAGCCCATTGGCCTGACAGCTGTGCCACTCAGGCCTTCCTCTCAGAGGCCGACTGAATCACAGACAGTGAAGGGCACAGCTTCCTCAGAGTCTGTGCATAAAGGCACTCTATTTGTAGGAACTCAAAATGGTGAAGGGATAAGAAGGCCAGAAGCAGCTATTTCTCACACAAAGGCCACTCCAGCTTCCAGTTTGGCTGGCCCTTTCTCCACGGGAGTCAGAGGTGGACCTGCCTCAAGTCATCTTCCTGCCACTGAGCCTTTGGCACTGGGAACGTCATCACTCAGGGAACAGGCGATTGGACTAACAGAATCTCCACGGGCCAATCAGAGCCCAGGGCCCAGCACCACTCAGGTGTCCACAGAGGTGGAGCCGATGGCTACTGAGGGACCAATCCAACCGCCCGCAGAAGACGTCTTGCCGCCGGGCCGTTCAGGTGATCAGGTCATTGTCATTTCCAAGACGACGGCGGATGATGCACCAGTCACTGTGACCATTAGCCCACTCCGACCTCGAAAGTTAACAAGCACTAGCACCACACTGACCAAAATCGCTAAGGCACAGCCTCGACCCACTGCTAGTGTTATCCTGCGGCCCATGTCCACCGCAGCCAGCCCCAAGACATCTGCACCGCCGGCAGACTCCCAGAGTGCTGGAGACTGGGAGGGGCCAGCTGTTGCCATGACAACAGCTGCAGTTAGTACTGGGGGCTCTCAGCCAGGTGAGTCAGATAAGCCTAAAATATATATATGTATATATATAAAAAATATATGTAAAGATTCTCTTTCAACTAGGTCATGGTAGTCATATTGTGCTGTAATTGTAGGCCACTGGAATTTGTTTGGAGCTTGAAGAATATATAGACATAGCCCTGAGAGACATTTGTGTATTTTACCCAGTTATACACACAACACACTGTGAGGACACAGGGAGTGCTGTAGTAGTGAACGCAGCAACACGCTAACCTGGAGCAGAGGGTAGCTAGCCATTGCTGTAGTGCCCAGGTGCCTAAGTGCAAAAGTGCAAAAAGTGCAGACGTTTCGGTCACCCAACTTTCCTCGGTGCAAAAAGATGACCAGACCTGGGCTTGAACTCACAACCTCACAGCAACATCAGATTGAGAGTCAAGGACACTAGCCAATCGACTGAAAAGCCCAGTCTGCCAGTCTACTGACCAGAACATGCTTAAGGCATCAGGAGGGAGGTTTATTAATATTACACAGACACAGCTAGGCCAGTTGGCATCCATTACACAACCAAGATATGAGGACAGCTATACAGATGTAGTATTAATGTCATAAGTGGTGTTTTGAAGTAATAGCTGCAAGTACAGTTTTTGGTTTTGGTTTTTTTGACCAATACTGAATCTTACATTTTTTTAACAGGTCCTGACATAGGATCAAGGAAGAGCACTCCTCACATCCAGTCAGCTGGAAGCACATCTGCCCCAGCTGGGGCAACTCCTGCCCTTACTAGCACTGCCACCCCTGAGCCCCCCACTGTCAGTCCCACCAGTCAGCTGGTGGACAGCACCACACTGACGGCCATCTCTACAGCCACAACCAGGCAGCTGGCTAAGGAGACTGTGCCTAGAGTACCAATGGACGGGAGAACTCACACCATAATACGGCTCACGTTCCCCAACCAAACTTTAACCACTGAAAATGAGAAACAGACCAGGGCAGGTAAGACTGTGAGTGTGTGTGTGTCAGGAATGTTTGAGGAATTATGTGGTGTTAATGTGTGTTGGAAAGGCATCTGCACTTTGGGGTGGGTATGGATGTTGCCAAGCATCATACTCCCTCAACTCAGTTTTACACCTCGTTTCTCATTACTCTGTGTGTCTGTCTGTGTGTCTCTGTGTGTGTGTCTGTGTCTCTGTGTACATATGTGGCCACACACACACACACACTTCTATAGTGTACACTGATGTAGAATCACCAGGGAGGAATGAGACCGTGCCCAGGGGGAGGTTGATGGTGGTGGGAGAGAGGAGAACAGAGGTGGAAGAGATGAAGAAGTAAGGGATGAAAGAGCCAGGAAAGACGAAAATAAAATGCTCTGAGAGATTGAATGACAGAACGGAAGGTGGAAGAAGGGAGGAGTACAGAGAGAGAGAGAGGAGATGAGAGGTAGACAGAAAGAGAGTAATGAAAAGCAGATGGATTGGAGAGAAAGGATGGGAAAAAGAGTCCTGGTCACAGTGGCTTTTGAGGCTTGCAAATACCCTCTTGAGCAACTACTGCTGTACGTGTGTGTGTGTGTGTGTGTGTGTGTTTGCATTTCTGTCTGAGGTTACAGCTGATTGCTTTTATGTCTATAGCTGCCATATGTGTGTAAATCTCTCTCTCTCTCTCTTTCTCTCTCTCTCTCTCTCTCTCTCTCTATATATATATATATATATATATATATATATATATACATTTTCTTTCTCTTTCTCTGTCTCTGTATCTATCTATCTGTCTATCTCTCCCTCTACTGTCTATATAGGTGTGCTTGCATGTGGGTAGGTGTGGATGTCAGCTTGTGTTTGTGTTTGAAATGTGCATGGTGGTGCGCTCATGTAGTGGGGGTGTGGGTAGGTATGTGTGGAAAGGTATGTGCATATGGGTGGGTGGGTGAGCATGTGTGTGGACATAGGGAACAAAGTGAGTGTGTGTGTGTGTGTGTGTGTGTGTGTGTGTGTGTAAATGGACCCCACTGTGAAATCTGAGGAGCACATCTGGAGTATGTCTGAGTCTTGCAGCTCAAAAAAGATCTATGTGAGACTTAAATTTTCTGTCTGTGTAGCTGTCAAGGTCTACAAGGTTGTCTTGGTGTAGAATCAGGAAATCTCTTTCATCTTTCGACCGTTTTCCCCACAACCACCACAAACATATTTATGTGTGTTTACTTTCTGGCACAAGTGTCTACATTTGTTCTCTTGTTCTTGCTGTTCCTTTTCTTGTAGACTTTGTATTGTTCTTTGCTGTAGTCACTGTGGGGGTGTCCTCTTCAAGAGGTTTCACAATATTGATGCCTTAATGAAAATACTAAGAAATGAAATGAAATGAAAAGAGAGTCATATAAACACATAAAATCCCTTTTTATTAGAGGAACTGTGTGTGTAGTGTGTGTGTGTGTGTGTATATGTGTGTGCTTTTTTAATATCTTTCCCTTGCCCTATGGCATTGTTGAGGTCAGATAATGTTAGGATGCACAAATATGAGGTAGTTTGTTCTGCACCGTATGTCTTAATCCATGACTTGTTGTAAAGAGAGAGAGAGAGAATGAGAGACAGAGCGAGAGCACAAAGGCAGGATAAGGTGGAGTGTGTTATGTGGCCATACTCTGTGTTGTGTTTTTACACCGTCCTTTATGAGGGCAGAGGCCAGAGGGTGTGTTTATTCACCTCATAGATGCCTGTAGTACTCCAATGAGTGTGGAGGGCTTGTGAGTGTGTGTGCCCAAGAGGGGTTCGGTGCGTGCCGAATAATCTGTTCTGTTGTCTTGGAAACACTACAGGTTGAATCCAACCCCTGCTGGTAGGGCGTTACATAAGATGTGAACTTTAAGCACTCTCTCATGAATATAAATGCAAGAACAGACACACACACGCACAAACACACACACACACACACACACACACACACACACAAACACACTTACCTTTTAGGCTTATTGAATTAGAAATTAGATCTCTTGATAATAACAGTTTACCCATGCTGGGGAGTGTGCCATCATGGGGGCCTATAAGTGGTAAATTTGTGTTCAGGAGATTCATTGGTCATTGTTCAAAAAAATCATTCTATGTTCATACTATTCATTAGCAAGTCTATGAAACCTTTTCTATTCATCGGTAGGGCAACACAGTATGGATATGACATGTTCATATGGATATGAACGTGAGCAAACAGTATAGTATTTTTTCAATATTTTGTATGATTGTTTTTCATGCAACCTCTACAGCAGAATACAGCAAATCAACACATTTTGTATAATTATTCAAATCATACAAATATCAGGCCTTATTGGCATTGTGTCATAAATAAAATCCACTGTCCCTGGAACTGCTCGGCAGTTTTTACTTAATTGTGACGCATATCTCATTTTCCCTGATTATGTATTCATATGTTGGTTAAATAAGGTTCACCAGGCACTAAAGTTCTCATTGGGTTATCTAGGTGCATACCTATGCATACTGTAGAAGGGTAGAGTTTCTCCACCTACTGGTGAGAAGTAGGTAGTGCTTTTGCTTAGTTCCCTGGGAAATTTGAATGTCTCTCTCTCTCTCTCTTTCTTTCTCTGTCTGCAGGAGTATTCTCTCCATCCAGTTTCACTCCCACTCCTCCTATACCTGGGCCATCAGGCGGAGAAGACATCATTCCGGAAAAGAAGAGGAATGCCTCCAGATCCATGGCCCTTATCCCACCCCCGGTGTTGCACCCAAGCCCCCCAACCTCCTCCTCCTCCTCCTCCTCCGTGGCCCCGTGTCTGGAGGGGACCAAGGGCTGCCTGGTGCCGAGGAGTCATGAGGTGATGGACGATGCCCTTGGTCTCAACAGCACGTCTCTGAACTGGGCTGACCTGAGTCGCACGCTCTCCTTTGCCTGGGAGCTCCACGTGTTCGGCTCGGCTTCACTCTTCCTGCTTCTAGCGGCGGGGGGCGCCCTGGGCTTGGTGCTGTCCCCGGCCGCCAGTTGCCCCTCGCGAGGAGCCCTGGTGCTCGCCAATGCTCTGTTGCTCCTGGCGGGGGCCGCCCGGGCCTCCCTCTTCCTTGCGGACCCCTACGGCTCGCGGGACCTTTTGCCACAGGCTGGCGTGACGGCGCTGGTCACACTGCCGCTGCCCCTGCTGCTGTGGGCCCAGGCAGCGCTGGTGGCTCTGGTGGTGCGCGGTGCCGGGCTGGAGCTGGAGATTGTGCCGCCGGCACTCCTGCGGCCTCCCCTGCTGGCCGTGCTAGCGGTTTTGCAGTGCACCCTCCTGCTGGCTGCTGACCTGCTGTCACCCGCACTCTCGCCTGCAGTGCCCATGGTGCTACAGAGCCTCACCCTGCTCGCAGGCCTGGCACTCTGCCTAGGGTTCCTGTGCCTGGCGCTGCCGCGGCTGGTACGTGCCCAGCAGGAGCGGGGGAAGGCCGGCGGCCGGTGGCTGTGGCGGGCACTGGGCCGCATACTGGCCGTGTGCGCCCTGCTCGGGGCGCTGTGCTGCCTGCTGCACACACACACCTGCTTGTGGCTCTACGGCATGCTGGGGAACTGGCGACGTTTCAGCTGGGGCTGGTGGCTCAACGTGTTCTGGGCACGGCTGCTGGAGCTGGCCTGGGCCTTCTGCCTGCTGCTGCTGGCCTCCTGGCTCTTCTGGAGGCCTCGCGGAGGGGCCAGTGGGGCCACAGCTGGGGCCGCAGGAGGGACCGGGGCAAACGGCGGCGAGCTCTCCTCACCCTGCCAGACGGCGGCCATGCCTCACCCGCACACGTGCTGGGCGAAGATCGTGCAGAGCCTCAAAGGTCGCCCGGGGAGGAAGTCAGAAAGTGCAGCGTCAGGGACGGGAGCCAATGGGGCAGGAGGATCGGGCGGAGGGGCGGCTGCGGCAGCGCTGTCCGGTGGCGAGCTCCCAAACAACTGGGCTGGACAGGAGCGCTCGGGCGCCGACATCAGCAAGAGTCTGATCCGCAACCGCGAGCCCAAGGACAGCAACCGCTCCCGACAGCAGCAGGGCTCCGGCGGAGGAGGGTCACTTTTGCGGCTACAGGCTCTGACCCGCACCCCGGGCCGCTCTCACAGCTCCAGCCTGGACCGTGACAAGGAGTCTTCCGTGTCACTCTGCGACTTTGACCTGCGCCCCCCATCACCAATCGACCTGAGCCGCAGCATTGACGAAGCCCTGCACCGTGAGCATCTGCTGCATGATTTTAGCCTATTCCGGCCGCTGAGGCCAGCATCACCATCTCCCTCCCCAGAGCCACCCACACCGTCTCCGGGGCCATGGCTACGCCGCAATAGTGACCCCCAGCTCACATTGTCAGACAGTAGCGGCACAGTGCTCACCGAGTCCTCGGCAGCATTGGACCGTGTGATCGAGAGTGCCGTGCCCAGCCGGCAGGTGACGGCACCGCCGACGCCCACGCACCAGGGCCCGCGCTGGATCGTAGAGCAGCAGGTGCCCGCCTCGCTCTCCTGCCCCGTGTCACTGCGCCCTTCCTGCAACAGCCTGGACCATCTTACCCCAGCTGGTGAGGACACACGACCTTTCCTGACCCCCGACCTGGACAGAGATGGCTCGGAGCTGGACAGCTCGACTGGCAGGCGCTTTCTAAAGGTCGGCCGCCAGGAGGACTCCGCGAGCGTGAGCAGTGACATCATAGACCTGTAAATGCCGATGGTCTGAGCGCAGGCTTTTCAGAGGTCGACCAGGAGGTCACCCCCCAGAGCAACAGAAGACTCTGAGACAAACATACCACACATTGAATGACAATCACATGGCACATACGTCCCAGCCAGAAGGGTGTGGCCATGCTCAAAAGCAAGCTGGCGGAAGGAGCACTACAAATGGCTTGCAAGAGCTTGTGTAGATATGTGTGCACGTGTGTGTGTGTGTGTGTGTGTGTGTGTGTGTGTGTGTGTGCGTGCATGTGTGTGTGTGTGTGCATGTATGCTTGTGCTTGGGTGTGTGCATGTATGTGTGCTTACGATGGTTACAGTGTTTATTGTTCAGTGTTCTGAATGATGGCATACATTTCACACATCATTCACATCTTGCAGACAGTGTATGGATTACATTAGTGGAACATGTAATAGTGCATTTCAGACATGTTTGTGTACATGATTTTTTTTATCTGATGGCCCATGCATTCCTGTGAACTCGGTGATGTGTTTTGTGATGTTGGCTGTGTGCTCACTGACCGTCTACAAGTGTGGGACCTTCTTGTGTTTAGTAAACATGTGCCATGTGTGACAGCCATAGCTATAACCCTGCACAACTGCATGCAGGTTCGGTAAGGCAAAGCCTAGCTGCTCACAAACCAGTGATCTGTTGGTCTTAACAGCCAACCTCTGATCTCCACACACTAGCAGAACTGTGAGGCTAAATGCAAAACAACTGTAGGTATAACCCAGCCTAATGCATTATGTTAAAACAAATCTGATGTTTATTTGATGTGTCTTATAAATGATAATGTTCTCCAAGTGAGAAATATTAACCAACCTGAATGCTGTAAAGAAAAAAGAGGGATCACAACTGATTGCAATATTTGCATCAATATAAATCACTATGTGATACTTTTGAATCTATTCTGGTTTCTTTTAGTGCTTTACCTTTAAGAATTTTCTGTAGTTTTGTGACTTGACATCGTGACTTTGGTCTTGATGTATTATGTGTTTTCTAGCGGTATTTGCGGTACCCAGCATGACAAAACATTAACGTCTTAAATGCTTTGAATTTTGTCATTTCATTTGCTGTTGTTCTCGTTGACTCTCCAAATGAGTAATTGAACTGAACTATAGTCCAAACCCAAACAGTAGTGGTGTGATAGTCATATTTAGACATTAACACAATACTATCCATATTCTCTGAAACCACATGTACATGCACATACAACACAAATATACATATGTAACATAAACTCTTTTGTAAATACTTAAATACTGCTATTTTTGTGTCTGTAAATAAAATGATCTATATATTTAGAGAAAAGATTGAAAATAGTGACATGTTTGTTATAGTTGATGGACTTGCTGTTGATCTAATGTGATGGGAGACACAGACTCACACACACTGTCCACAAGCTATGTCAAGCTGTGGCTAACACTTTAAAAGGATTACAATACGTACGTGTAAAGTCTGAATATTACAGAATGTCTCAAACAAAATGCTTCAATGCTAGATAGACACAAACACTTCATTAACTCCTATTACTCCTTTTCTCTTCCCCATAGAGCATGTTTCTTACAGATGGTTGAAAAATTTCATTTATTGTGAGAAAGGACCATTTCAAGCACAAAAGTACAGTACTTTTGATATCAAAGTCAAATCAGCATTTTATCGTGCAGCAAGGTCTGCCATCTCCTGTGTACCATGTCTCATCTACTTCTGTAGTAGTCAAGGTTCTGTTGGCACCATAGCTCAGCCACTGTCAATTTCCACTGTCTGCTGTTTTATGCATTCAAATGACTCACTCAGTTCCAAGTTGATAAGTTGTCAGTGTTGACAGTTGTGTTATTTTGCAGTTGTGTTTTCTGTGACCATGTCATACTGGTTTACTGTGTAAAGGACACAAAAGGCATTCATGACTAGTGAGTATGAGTAGTCATGGCGATAAGAACAATGTTGGTGCTCTGTGTCCAGATGTTTCTCTGAGCAGGAGTCATGTATTTGCTCAATAAAATTTCTCCAATCGCTCATGCAGAAGTTTGTTTCTCAATTACATACCATCACATGGTTGGAAGACAAGCTCTTACTTGTGTGTGTGTGAGTGGATACTGCTGGATTGAACAATTGCACAATGTATGTGTGTGTGTGTGTCTGTGTCTGTGTGTATGATGCTACTGTAAAATATGTCAGCCATGACCAGGATGGATTATTCAGTGATATAACCTAAACATACTGCATGTGTAATGTTTGAGTATACATGGAAGGATGTAAACATTTGTGTATACAATGTAAAATATACAAATTCTTTCCATTTGTTTATTTCACAGTTAACTTTATGTCTTTCTAGATTTCTGTACGGAATGCCAGTGTGCTGTTCTTCATCATCTTCTTGTAGTGTTCTTCAAATGCCTCGTTCTGTGCCACAGTGAATTGATTCTTCCAGTCACCAACTTTGCCTGTTCAAGACCAGAGGGAACTTTCACTGTTTTTTCTCAAAACACAAACCCTTATTTTCTAGTCTGGAAAATCCAGACACATACAGGGGCGGTTCTGCCCTTTTTGGTGTCCTAATCGAAAACCCCCTCTGGCTATTTCTCTAAGTCTATATCATAATGTATAGTATATTTTCGTTTGTTTTTTTTTTTTTTGCAAGCTCTCGGTTAGTAGATGCTGCTCCAGTCAGCCAACTAAGCCGAGTTTATGATACCAGATGAAGATATTTCCCTCACTTAAATGTGGGCAATCATTGCAGTAGAATTTAACCCCCTTACTCTCAAGTACGTTACAAGTAGCACCAATGGATGTACCTGGTTGTCTGTTTTAATTGATTACCTTCACCTCCGTCCTAAGAGCAAATATACTTAACAAAGCTTGAAGACAATGAAGCAAAATCGGATCACCCGCAATTTTGAGATGCCCATTTTTAACGCGTGGGAGACGTTAATTCAGAGACCCGCACAAGAAAATGGATACTAAACAGATAAATCTAATTTACTGACAACAATACATGGTGGATTATTTGCCTCCATCTCTGGTACTGTCAACCTTCCACAATTTCCCCTTCCTCCACAACTTGTTTGTTAGATGAATCCCCGGCCACTTGGCCCGCCCCCCTCCCCCCACAAACCTGTGTGTCGGCAGCAAACAGCAGCCACACCTGCACTAAACAGAGCGCGCCTACTGCCCACAAATGGGTGACGACAAACAAAATGATCCACTTCGACCATATCAGAAACTGCCCCTGGACACACATCTAGAATTTGAATTCATTGGCAGTATGTCTAGATTTGTAGGCTCCTCCTAACTACTTGCACAGGCACAAACCAAATGGGACACATTTCCATCCACTCCTGCAGGTTTGTGTATTATTCCTACCTTTTCGCATGAAGGGAGAAATCTTCTGATTCATCACGGGATCAGTGGAGTAGTTGGCCATGGGGTTTGCCTTCATGGCGTCAAACTGCACCCCTCCTCTGATCCGCTCCTTCTCCTCCACTGTGGGGGACAAACCCAGGAAGGAACAGAGGCGATCCAGCTCACGGCCCGTGTCCTGATGAGCACACAAACACACACTCAAGCAACTACACATAGCACAAATAGAGATAGCACAAATCAGATCCCTGTCTGTGCCTTCATTTACCTTCATGACCCCAACAGACTAATTAATCAGCACACACATACAGTCACAAAGCAGCAAAGCAGTGCCGTGTGCATGACTTGTAGTTTCTCTTAAACAGAAACATATTTTCTGGTACTCTGCTCAGCTTACCTCAATCATGTCCTCATAGAACATGTAAAGAATATTGGAGTTGGTCTGCTTCTTGTTCCACCAGCCAATCACATGGTCATACCAGGAGCCAAACACCACTGGAAAGGTGTTTGTGTGAAAGACAGAAATAGCTTCATGAAGGATTATGTAAAACTCTTAGACAACGTATTCCACAGTCCTCCTAATGGAGTCATTAATTCATTCATATATATAAAAAAATTACTTTTTCCATCCATAAACCTTTGCAGAAAACTGTTCCAGTCCTTAGGCTCTGGCTGGACCATGTTCATGCGATCAAAATGGTAGAAAGACACTGCATTGTCTTTAGCATTACGGGCCACATACACTATCTGCAGAGAAAGGCGTAAGCACTGTTATCTTTTTTTGGAGTAAATTATTACTCCTTAAAGGACTATTCCTGGGTAAATCAACCCATGCTGTTGTTTGAGGTCACCAAGTGCTGTCGGTGCAAAGAAGAATGGCAAAATTTGGTACAACATAGACCAAGTAACAAAACAAAGATAACACTTTTTCTGTGCTTTCATCAGTTAGTGTTAAACGCCAGATCCCAGTTCAGTCTATATTTTCATTCTTTTTCCAACCGACACTCTATGACCCCAAATAACAGAGCTGTGAGTTTATTCATCCTGGAATGCCCCTTTAAGGGAAGAGAGAAGAAGACAGAATGGGTGAATACTAAATAGTACCCGGCAGTTCTCTTCCCAGAAACTCTTTGGCACAAACTGAATAGGTAGATGAGTCTTGATAAGCCGAGGACGGGTGGGAAGAGCATCAAGGGTCTCTACACCTGTGTTTGATGAATGCAGATTTTTGGCAGTTTCATTTACTTTGGCCCTGGTTCATTACTAACATACTGAAAACAGATGAACATTGTTGAGGCACTGGCGAGTAAATCACCCGATATTTGTACAGACACCTTGGGCAGAATGTTTCAGAAGAGATCTGCTACGGCTGGCTCAGGAGAGAGGGAGGTCAAATTAAAGGAAGGATAATGAAGAGGAGAGCATAGACCAGAGCAAAAACAACAGCAAAATCATCCTGGCTAACTGCGACCACTTGTAGGCCAAATGACTTGTCATGTGACCTCCAACAAACAATACTGTACTATACCAAATACCAGTAAACAAATATTGTAAACAAATTCCTTATAAGAATTACCAATTAGCATTTCTGTCACACTGGGGTTAAAATTCAGATTGTAAACCCCAATATTGTTGCATCTGGGAGTAATGCAACCAGACCTGTGGAACAGTGGGGAATAGCAAGCTCAAGGAATGGCACTCTGTCAAATATAGGCTGAGAATTCTCCCTCTCCTTATCCTGCTTAAAGTACAGCAAGTCCAGGATATACGACATCCAAGTGGTGCCTGTCAGAGGAGAAAAAAAATCACTGATGAAGAACCGTTCAGTTAAAAAAAAAATTCCACTCACAGATGAGAGACAGAATTAGAAGTAAGGTACAAATTTTATAAATAAGGTCAGTTCAGTTAGGAAAAAAACACTTTACACTTTAAAATGTTCACTTCATCTTAAAATTAGGATGGCATTCAAGTAAATGACCTGACATTTACACTTCTTCTCTGTGTGCAAGACAAGATGGTACACACATATATACACACCTGCTTTTGGATATGTGGCTATGAGTATATCATCGGGGAGGGCCTTGAAATTTTGAATATTTTCCCAGTTGTCTGTGAAATAGTGTGTCATAGAGACTCCAAGGAATTCATAGAGTTCAGGACGTTCAAGGTTCTCCATCACCTAAAGGAGAATTTAACCACATGTGTCATACAATAGTATGATAACAGTGAACTCCTCATGTTCTATGCATGAAATACACAGTAAAAACCTCCCCAACACTGAACAATAACTGGTTTTGCAGAAGGTCCAACTCATTCAGTCATCAATATAGAACATCTGTCTCAGCACATCTGCATTTATGCATTTACCAAGCACATAGAACCATGTAATATCCCTAAAATTAGAACAGCTTCCAACAAGATTTCCTCTCCTGCCTCAACTTATTTCAAGAGATAGTTTAGTTTGATTACAAACTCACTGTGGCAGTGTGTTGACAAACGACTTGAATATTTGTTAAAGAAGTCCTCTTCCTCTTTCCGCTTCTCAACTTTCTGTCAGTGGTGGCTTGTCTCAGTCATGCTCATGCCCTTCTGATAAGCCCTTATCCACACCCTCTCCACTCAGGGTGTTCTCACGGATTGACATGACAGACTTCATGACTTCAATGGACAGCTGACACATTGACCTGATCTTTACAGTGCATCTTTCCTAAAAATATGTATGTTTGTAGCTACAGTATAGGCAGGTAGGTCATTAAACATTAGAGCTGTGCATACGTGTGTGTGTGTGTGTGTGTGTGTGTGTGTTTGTGTCCTTGTGTAATACATAGTTTATTGAACTACTGAACTATGCCTCTGAAGGACAAAGTATAATGAGTCATGAGGCATAACCTTTGAACCGGCTCTCAACCTAGCCGACATGATTTTTAGTTCACATTTTTGGCAGATGTGTGTATGTTAAGGTGAACAGACCTCTGAGATGAAAATCGGGGGAATTTCCCTGAATTCCTGAGGACAATTCTGTTTCAAAAGTCAATATCATTAAAATATGTAATGTTTTAGCATTAAAAATGGTGGACACAGTGTTTTTTCTTGTATCTTACCAGCGACAAACTACCAAAATCAGGGACAAACCCTTGGAAATCGGGGTCTGGTCACCCTAGTATGTATGCCAGGGGTGGCCAAACTTTTCTATTTGCGGGCTACATCCTGAAAAATCTAAACTGCCAAGGGCCAATGCAAAATGAAGAGCCTACTTTTTAACCGGTTTCAGGTGAATGACTGACTGCAGACCGTCTAATGCTACACTCTATGACATTATTGAAAAACATGTCACACCAGTACTGAAACCATGACGTACAATGGATATATAATAATAGATGAATATAACAATAGGACACATTACATCTTATTTTTTGACTTCTGCCAGGCCACTTAAAAGAGAGCAGAGGGCCACAATTGGTGCCCAGGCCCAGGTTTGGCCACCCCTGATGTATGCTCTACTGAGGAAGAAGCCATTTCAAATAAAATGCCAAAAAAGGCAAAGTATGACTTGAATCTGTTAGACGATTAATGTTCTCCATATTTCCAACTCCAAGTGTAGATGTTGCCAAGATTACTTCAACAGGTAAAACAATACAGATGTGTCTTTGTCAAGGCTGTTTGGATCCTCTTAAGTAGACTAGCCTAGAATTAACTTCATAACATTCTTATTATATGCCTCTGCATCCCACTTGGACATCAACTGTTTTCTCCTTAAAGTAACTTGATCACTCAAAATACCAGTGGGCAACCAAGTGAAATGCCGGTATGTTCATACATAATTTTGCGTTGCAAGAGACATGCTGATTCACCGATTCAGAATTAAACACCGTATATAGTCTAGTGTAATCATAATTCATCACATTTTGCGCCCGAAGCAACGAATCCCTCTGATTAAACTATTTTACAAAGGCGAACTCTTTGTCAGCAGCTTATTTTTTGTTAACCAATCAATGTCTTCAACTAGAAAATCTGCCCAATAGGTTCATTGCGTGAACTTCTCTAACCACTCGTATTGCCGTGCGTCATTGACATGAGGGTTCTTGTCACACCCACCCCGGCCTTCCAAAGCCCTCTGTTTTTTTCAACCTTCAGGCTCTCACTCCGTACAGGGGCACCTTCACCCACTTCTGCGGTGCATCAGGCATCGGTTTTTAGGATCATTCAGATAATTAAATTATTCCTACGTCCGCACCATGTCTCTTCTGTCAATCAGCAGGCTAGCGCCTAGGCTCTTTAATTCAACGGTAAGATGACAATAGGCCTATTGCTTGCTTTAATTTATTGTGAAAGCCGCTATCTAAGGTTAGCTATCATTAGCAAACGGAGCTTGCTATCTACGTTTTCTAGCTCAAGATAACTGTTAGCTCTGTAAGTAAAGTTTATTTGAGAATGTACGGTAATTGATTTGTTAGAGAACTGTCAACAACAAGCCATATCCTGTGCCGGGGTAATGTTTTATTTTATGCTGTTCGTTATTTCGGATATTATAGGTCTATCAGGGTAACGCTAGTGTTGATCCTTGGACCGACTCAAAGGAGAGTTGGTGCGTTAGCTTGCAAAAGCAATGTAGCTAGAAACTTCGGAAGACCATGCAAGTTGTTAACGTTGCCTGTCCCGCAGCAGAGTTTCAGCAAATTTCCTTGTTGGGGCAGTGTGAACCATCTGTTTAGCATCTTCAATGAAATTGGGCATTGTTTATGTTTTCTTTTGAACTCCCCCTGTCATTCCTAACATTAGCAGACAAGAGTTCAAAACCGGCGGATGATCATGCTATCATAGGGTTGGCTAACTTAGTCTGCGCTCTAGTTACGTTAGCCTAACGTTACTAACGTTAGCCTATCTGAAACTTGCCATGCTCATAGACTTATCCGTTGTGTTATGCAAGCATTGGCCCCTGTAACGTTACTAAGAAAGCAACGCACGCTTGCTGGCTAGCCAGCTTTTTACATTAGATTTTTTTCGTTCAATAATACGTCCGCAAAGAATGTTAAATTAACTCTCAAATATTATCTGAATTATGTTAGCGTGCCAGTCAGACTTTGGGTTAAGTCTTCAGTTTCCTACAGTTGTAATTGCAGTGACCTTCAGTGTATAATTTTGGCAACCCTTTAAGATGGCCTTATTCGGTGCGTGTACGACACATAGTCACACAATTTCGTTTGTTTTTGTCACCATCTGTCACACAGTAGATTAAGTATATTGGCAATTCTAAAGTAATCTGGTGTATAATTATAATAAAGTAATCTGATGTAGAGTTATGCAAAAGCCTGTACCATGTTGCCTACGATCTGTAGACCTCTTCAGCGTTGTAGATCTATTTGGAGGTTTACTTGCAGGGAAAGAAAAGTGACTGAAAGATTTGTTAAGGACTTGGAGAGATATTAGAGGGCAGAGTCTGATAATCTTGTAATGTGTAGTGCCAGTGGCAGGGATTTAGCAAATGTGTGTTACCCAGTCTCCTTTGTTTTTTGATGTTTTTTTATATTATGTGATTACAATGTACTTACTAGTAAATTTACCTTCAGTTTACACAGTGAGTGAGGATGTGGCTTGGATTTTGCTTACCTGCTCTCAGAGCTGTGTTTGCTGCTGCTGTTAAGTGGCTCTTCAAGTTATTTAAGAGCAATGTTGTTTAGGACCTGTCAGATGATTGCCTCTTACCTTCGGGGCCACTCTGGAGCTGTCTTTGTCTAGCAATTTCTCTTGTAAATTGAAAGCCGTCTACTGACTTTATGTGGCCTGGGTGTACACACCCATCTGCTTCAGGTAACGAGACATGGCATGTAGGTCACACCTCTGTGAGAATCTGACTGAAAGCACATACCAAAGTGTATCAGTGGTGGCCTGTCTTTAGGGTCACTCTGTGTTGGTGCTGCTTCACATGGCTGAACTCTAGCCTATTTGACTCACTTAATGTTAATAGTTCTAAAAGTTGAACTCTTAGTATAGCCTTTCTGAGATATGGAACCTCAGTAGGCCATTTCATTTCTGCAGGAAAGATTGTAGAATGTAGAATGATAAATGAGTCTAAATGGTGGCTGTGTTTGTGTCAGAGTACCCTAAATGTATGCATTCAAAAGGACTTGGTGTTTTTTTATTTTCAGATTATGGAATTATGACCAAAGATTCATGTAAATTTGTGTTTTGATTCTAGAATGCATCTGTCCTTGTTGCAGCCAGACATGCCAGTGCATCAGCGGTAAGTACCACCACATTCTCTGTTAAACTGTCCAGTGGTTCAACTTTGCTTTTAAACTCAGTGTAAAGGTTTACAAGCTGTCCCTACTTGCTTGAGTTTTGTTTTAGAAAGTGAAGCTTATTAGGCACTTACTAGTGCTCAGGAGTCCATGCCAAACAGATCAGGTTCACTGATTCTTCCGTCTGTGTTGCAGAACCTTAAAGATGTGCTTGTAGATCTCATTCCCAAAGAACAAACACGGATCAAGAACTTCAAACAACAATATGGCAAAACAAACATTGGCCAGATCACTGTTGATATGGTGAGTGATTACCTTTGAATGAATGAACCCTTCTGCCACAAATGTCTGTTGTAGTTCAGTTATTCTGCAATGCATTGTAGTTTACTCATGTACATACTTTATGTCCATTCTATTAATTCTTAGCCTCATAGAAGTTTGATCTATAGGAAAGTGCAATATCAGTAAAATAAAAATGACCTTGAACCTTATATTTTTTTAAAAATACTATGCGGGTACAGACAGAGACCACTGTTTCACAAGTTAGTCACTGTTAAACAGTCTATTAAGGCAAAATCAACTGAATGAACAGAGTTTATTGCCATTTTATTTATTTCTGCTGCCATGGGAACAGTTGTGTTTGTTTGAACTTGCTCTGGCTATTTCTATGCTCTTTTGGCTGTCTGGTCACTACATACAGGGTCTTTCCCTATGCAGCTTTCTTGCACGAGACTCGCTTGCGTGATTCCTATGTGAATGTGTGCCGACTATCTCATATGTGCTGTATGTTCTCTATGGTAGATGTATGGAGGGATGCGAGGTATGAAGGGGCTGGTGTATGAAACATCTGTATTGGACCCAGATGAGGTGAGCATCAGTTAAGACACACACTCGCATACAGTGCATATATACATACATTATGTCTTTGTATTTGTGCACTTGGTGTCAATGTGATGTGCAGCCTTGAAGGATTTGTTATGCAGCACAGTGCTTTAGCTTTTTACAGCATCAATTATTCTAAAAGCTGAAAAGCTTCCTGTACTCAATCACGCTCAGGAGCCACAGTGGCTTGTTTTTGTCTCTCAGAAGTGGGTGAAGTACGTCCGTGCCTGATTGAGGTCACCTCTCTGACTCTCCTCTCATCTCTCCCCGCAGGGCATCCGTTTCCGTGGCTACAGCATCCCAGAGTGCCAGCAGCTGCTCCCCAAAGCTGCCGGTGGAGAGGAGCCTCTGCCCGAGGGCCTCTTTTGGCTGCTCGTCACTGGACAAGTGCCCAACGAAGAGCAGGTGAGTCAGAGCAGCCCGTAGCAGACCCCCATGACTTCCAGTCACTCTGTTTCACTTTCACTTCAAACCGCAATTCATGCAGCTCATGGTGGTGCCTGTGCTGATTGACACAGGTGAGCTGGTTGTCCAAGGAGTGGGCGAAGCGTGCGGCCCTGCCCTCCCATGTAGTCACCATGCTGGACAACTTCCCCACCAATCTGCACCCCATGTCCCAGTTCAGCGCTGCCATCACAGCACTCAACAGCGAGAGCAGCTTTGCCAGAGCCTACTCGGAAGGAGTCAACAAGGCCAAGTACTGGGAGGTTGGTTATAGTCATTGGAACATACTTCAAGGAGGCCACAGACTCTAGGGCTGTTTTCTGAAATTATGTATCGCATACTGTACTGTACTTTACAACTCTTACTCCATGTATTTGTTTTTCATTACATTTTGTAAACAGCACAAGTCCCATAATTTACAAATTTATATACTTGCTTTAAGGCTTGGCCACAACTTGTTATTACTGTCAGGGTCTATGGCCCACTGTTTTCTTAGGTGTAGAAGTATTACTGTGCTGCTCTGATCATGTCCTCTGAGGTCTTCATCTTTTATCTCCTCATTGCAGTTTGTCTATGAAGACTCCATGGACTTGATTGCCAAGCTCCCCTGTGTTGCAGCCAAGATCTATCGCAACCTGTACCGCGAGGGCAGCAGCATCGGGGCCATTGACTCCAACCTGGACTGGTCCCATAACTTCACCAACATGCTAGGCTACAGTGACTCCCAGTTCACTGAGCTCATGCGCCTCTACCTCACCATCCACAGGTCAGTCGCACCACACCACATCACACCACTGTGAAACCTGTAGGTCTGTCACAGCACAGCACACCACACCACTGTGAAACCTGTAGGTCTGTCACAGCACAGCACACCACACCACTGTGAAACCTGTAGGTCTGTCACAGCACACCACACCACTGTGAAACCTGTAGGTCTGTCACAGCACACCACACCACTCTGACCTTACTAGCGCTTTCTTCATGGCACTTAGAGTGAAGAAAAGAAAAAAGAAAACAACAAGCAAAGACTGACGGTGGTCCCAAAACGTGTATTCCCCTTGCAATACAGTGTACAGTGTGTGTCTGTGTCTCTGTATCCGTATCTCCTTTTGTGGACCCTTTTTCTGATCTCTCGCCCTCTCTTCTGTGTTTCTCTGATACAGTGACCATGAAGGAGGTAATGTGAGTGCCCATACCAGCCATCTGGTGGGAAGTGCCCTCTCTGACCCCTATCTGTCCTTTAGCGCTGCCATGAATGGCCTCGCTGGGCCCCTGCATGGACTGGCCAATCAGGTTAGTCAGTGGAAGACCACAGCATTTCTGTCTTTAGAACCTGTTTTACTGGATGTAGTGGTTATGTATGAGTAAGCCATACACTCTCAAGTCTTTCTGGCATATCTTTTCAAACAACATAAACCCTTACCAGTTATCCCCCTCATAATCAGCTGTCCATCACTGCCATCTCCAGCTGTTGTGGATATTATTTTATATTATTTAGAACAACACAAAAGCCCTACATTACCAAGCTTTTATCTGGACCTAAAGTGATTGAGTCTGAACAAAAAAATGTCTGGACTAATTTAGGTTCAAGTTCTTATGTTATGAATGTGTTCGCTAAAATCTTAATGTGTTCACTATGCAAAACACTGTATCTATAGACAGACTGTGCTGATACATTACTAGTAGACTGCTGAGGAAAAACTTGTGACCAGTAAAAAGCAGTAGTTGTCATACTGTGTGCGTGCGTGCGCATGTGTGTGTGTGTGTGTGAGGGAAATATTTTTAAAGTGCTGGAAACAATTTTGAAGAGCTGAGTGTTTGTGCTGCAGGAGGTCCTGGTGTGGCTGACGGCTCTGCAGAAGGAGTTGGGCGGGGAGGTGTCAGATGAGAAGATGAGGGACTACATCTGGAACACACTCAAGTCTGGCAGGGTGAGTCACTCACCTCGGAGGGGAGGAAATCTCAAACTCAACCTTCATCACTTTCATCACCTTCATCATGGCAAT
Organism: Tenualosa thibaudeaui; assembly: GCA_027481765.1. Classification (NCBI taxonomy): domain Eukaryota; kingdom Metazoa; phylum Chordata; class Actinopteri; order Clupeiformes; family Clupeidae; genus Tenualosa; species Tenualosa thibaudeaui. The sequence continues at coordinate 8,614,155 of JAIFZK010000024.1, forward strand.
GCAGCATGGATTAGCCTGGATTGTTTTCTGGATGAATGTAGATGTCTCTGAGTCTAACTTTTAATTCATGTTTTAGCTGAACTTAAATTATTAGATTTTTTGTTTGCCCATGCACTGATGAGCAAAGCACTTTCATTTCACCGTACTTGTGACAATGACTATAAAGATATATACTGAATGTGATGGCATTATGATAATGGAAGTAGTACAGAAGTCCTACACAGTAAGATTAATATTAAGATTGGTCTCTTAAAGTTGTGGTGTTGGACTTCTTTCTCTCTCACTCTCTCTCCCTCTCTCTCTCTCTCTCTCTCTCTCTCTCGAGCTAACAGCCTTCTTCTACACTTTCTCTTTGATATCAGGTGGTACCAGGTTATGGCCACGCTGTTTTGAGGAAGACTGACCCACGCTACACGTGTCAGCGCGAGTTTGCCTTGAAGCACCTACCCAATGACCCCATGTTCAAACTGGTGGCCCAGCTCTACAAGATTGTCCCCAACGTTCTGCTGGAGCAGGGCAAGGCCAAGAACCCCTGGCCCAACGTGGACGCACACAGTGGTGTCCTGCTGCAGGTCAGTCCACTAATGGGAGAACGGTGATGAGCCCTCTCCAAATGTCCCTTTTAACGAATGGTGACCGTCTTTTTACCTAGCTTTTTACATGGTTATAGGTTAGACAAGTGGTTGCTTTAAATGTGTTTAAAATGCGCTAATGTAAATGACATTAATCATTAAGTAACATCAATGCTACTGTTTTTTTTTTGTTTTTGTTTTTTTTTAACATAGTTATAAATTAAGCCCCATTCACAGATACAGCAATTCACCCCACTTTGCCCTTTCACAACCTTTTCTGTCTCTAGTGGTTTTGTTGAATTACACCATTGTTTTAACGGTGCCTGATCACTAAAACACAATGCCATTTGAATGGAGCTTTAGACCAGTGTTTGCTCTACAGTGAACTAAAGATAAATAATTGGTGTTTTCATTAACTGCTGTAGTCTTTCTTTTTTTGTTTGTATTTTGTTTGTATTTGCTAGACATGCTGACTCCACTCTCCCTCTGTTTGTGCTCTCCCCTGCAGTACTACGGCATGACGGAGATGAACTACTACACCGTGTTGTTCGGCGTGTCCCGAGCGCTGGGAGTGCTTGCCCAGCTCATCTGGAGCAGAGCACTGGGCTTCCCTCTGGAGCGCCCCAAATCCATGAGCACTGATGGACTCATGAACCTTGTGGGCGCCAAGTCTGGATAAAGCTTGTCGCATCATGAGCCGGGCTGGGTTGAGCCAGTATAGGGACATTGGGGGGGAGGGGAAAAAACGGAGGTGGGGTGGGGGTGGGGTGGGGGGGGTTGACGAAACGCAAAACAAAGATAAAAACACCACCTTCCACCATTGGAAAGGGAATCTGAGAGACACTGTTCCGTTTGAAGAAGGGCCCATCGCAGTTTCCCGCTGGTGAAAGTGAGCTACTCGACCCCCTTTTATTTCATGTGAGGCAGATCCATCATCACCATGAGAACAGGGAAAGGGGGTGGGTAGGGCTCGGTTCTCTGCTCGTGTGATGGTTCATATCCTCATCACCTCTCCAAAGCTCCACATCACTGGTCTGCTGAAGTCACCATTGTACCTTTCCGGTTGTGCTTGTCCTTTGTTTGTGGTAACGACTTGTAAGGATTGCTCCAAAACAGATGGAAACTTGATCGGCCGTAGCACAGGTGGCTTGCTGGAATGGACATCTGACTTGGCTAGTGTGTTGACATAACATATTCTCCCTGTCTGTTGGATTCGTTTACCATCGGATTGCATTTCCTTTGAGAGAGCTGTTGGGTGAGACATTTGAATGCAGCTAAATGTTCAGCATTTCCTATATCATTTCAGTCACTACACTTATATTTTTTTTAGCCCCCTTACAATTTATTTAAGAAGCTGTTTTGTGAACATAATATTTCCTGTCCCACCCTAATAATGCATGTGCATCTTTAGTTTTTATCAGACAACACTCCAACTCCAGGTCTTGTCTCAGCCCTTAATGCTGCTGTGCAGTCTGCTACTGGCACATCAGTGACCATTACATCAGCCTCTCACTGCTCCCCGGCTCCAGTTGTCGGCTCCCATCCTCGTGAGGTGACGTCTCTCTCAATTGCAAATGCTGTTTTCTTTCAGTTTATATGAATGGGGTGTTTTTCTGGGGTCATCATGTTCATAAACAGTTAGCTTTACACGACTTACAAACAGGGAAAAACCGACACACACTCAGGTTCATTCTGGCAGTCCAGGAGGAAGGTGTAGCCTACTCACACGCACTGCCTCAGAGCAAGCCAACAATCCTGTAATTAGAGAGAATGACACTAGTAGGAACATGTATCTATTTCTTTCCTTTTTTTCTGTATCAGGTCTGAGAGTGTGTATTTATTTTATGTGAGCCCTTTAGTGATCTGCTACTCCAAAATGAGCACTTGCTTAGTTAAATACCAGCTGTAAGCATGGGTCTCAAGCTAGAGGTCCTTTCTAATGAAGGTTGCTAGACTGAGCTTTACTTTGCTGAACTTTACCTCGTAGTCTAGCGGTAAGAAAACTAGCTGTGTGTGTTGTGTGCATAGTTTGACTGTCACTTGTGACAGTCTTGTACGAACAGTTTCTAATTATGTGGTTTAAATTGCCCTAATTTTTTTTTGGCATAATAGTAAGTATTGATGTGTTTGTCATACACCATATAGCTGGCACAATAGATTGGAGAGAAGATTCATTATCTATATTGCCACCGAATTGATTAATGCCATCAATTGGAGCGGTTATATTCTTTTGCTCAGGTATTCTATTAGTTGGGGTTGTTCCATTTACTCACTAGCTAAATCCCAGTGTCACCTCATTCTAAGACCTGAACCCTATAGACTTCACTAGCATGTATCAGCCAATCATGAAGCCAGTTCATGGCAGTTAAGTCTCTGAGGGTTCAGGATTTAGGGTTTGGGATTGGGATTATGTCGGTGTTTGATTGTGCTGGTTTGCTCTAAGGCTTTGGCTGGTGCATGGTGAAGTACTCCCTGTGACTACAGCAGCACTCCACAACCACACCATTCTCAGTGGATGACTACCACATTTATTTATATTTTTCCTATATCTCTAGGTCTGTAAACTGTGTGCATTAACGTGTGTGTGTGTGTGTGTGCGCGCATGCGTGCATGTTTTTTTTTTTTTTTTTGTCATTGTAGTTTTAGATGTAAAAGTTAAGTACAGAGACCGTGCAGCTAAACTGGAGTTAAAGTGAGGAACAGAATCCATGTGGAATGAGGCAGAGTTGCACACCTAACACAGTACCAGTCAAAGTGGGGCGGGGAGGCGGGGGAGAGGAAAAAATAAAGTGTTTTTATTAACAAGTCCTTTCTCTGTGTGTGCTGTCTGTATGGTGCATCAGTGATCTTTAGCAGATAAATGAAATGGCCTTTTTGTGTTCTCCCTGTCAACCAGTGAGTTACCCCAATATAACTACTGTGAACAGTGAAGACTCTTGCTTTTATATCACCTTATCAATCTGCAAATGAAAGAGACTGGGAGACTATGAATTCCAGACATGTTTATTAATGGAGAATCCCTCACTAGACAGCTAGACGTGCTGGACAGGCTGAACTCCCCTCACCTTAGGAAGAGTTCCTCTGTCATGAAAAGATGGGATGTGTGGGGAAAAGAATACTGGTCGGAGAAACAGGAAATTGAATGTGGACACTCAAACAGGTTTATAATAGTACCATTTGATGAGCAGCTCTGACAGCAGGGCTCTCTTGAATTAAAGTCATGAGCAACTTATAAAGGAAGACAAGATTTCCAAATATTACTGGCATGAATTACCAAATAAGGTTTACCTCGAAGCACTTGTTTCATTTTGCAGCACTGGCGAGCTGACTTAAATTCTGCATCTACCTGATAATGGGTTAGAGTCAAGCAACGTGTGTGTGTTTACAGTTGTTTTTCTACCAAACACATACATCACAATTTTAACCTCCAGGGCAAGAACATGGTGGCAGCCATGTTGAAATCTACTAGTTCAATAACCCAACCTCTATATCACCACAAGATCACTAAACTGAAATTTTGCCGCTTTGCTTCAGTCTAGTCAAAAGTCAAGTCACAAAAAACACTGCCAAGCATATAAGAAAGCTAGTAAGTTTTTCCAATGAGGCAGTGGCATTTGTGTGAAACATTTACTCGTATTTCATGTGTGCTGAGCAAGCAAGGCTGTAGAGTGGTGCTAAGATATAGCCTTCTGATGGTTCAGTCTAATTCGCGGTGCTTTACAAATTCCCTCTTCACCACAAAGCTGTGGTGCACGTTTTCAATATCATAAAATGCCGCGAGAATACAGCCAGTGGCTGAGTGGTGATGCAAACATTCAGAATAACGCTGATATCATGACAAATGGAGATGACACAACCATCAGGTGATTTAAATATGACGTCAAGAGGTGGAGCGTGATGTTGACAGCTCAACCGCTAACAGACCCTTATAACCTCTGATTAACCTGAGCCACGCCTAATCCTGTGTTCTTCACAGCCAAAAATATAGACAAACACAAACAAATGGTTAGTTTACAACATGAATGCATACGATTAGAGGAAAGAAAACTACAGCAGTATTAATAAGAGTCCTGACTTTCTGAGTTTTGTCCTCCACAGATGTTTAAGATCTGTGTGTGGACCACACATGATATGAGACCCCTCCCCCCCCCCCGTGTGTGTGGGGGTGTGTGTGTGTGTGTTCTGGCAAATTATGCACTACCATGAGAGATATTAGCAGTGACCTGAGGAGGGACATGCGCCTGTGTAGACAACAAGGGTCAAAAGCTCTGTCAGATGAGAGTGGTTCGAACATATTGAGGTAAAGGCTATGCAAGACTGAAAAAACTGAATGAATACACAATGCCCAATTGGGCTCTGACAGAATTTCTGTGATATGGATACTGGACATTAGACTTAATATACCTGTAAATGTCTTAGTTTTGTATTGCTTTCTGCTGTGAAATGGGTTAATATCTGAGCATTCCTGCTTTGGATCTGACACTTTTCCATTAAAGACCCAGATTCCCAAATTGAGCTGAACTGAGCTCTTTAGATTTACGCCCCGGAGCCTTCATAGTGTCACATTCTCAGAAGTTCTGAGAACTACAATACCCACAAGCCTGTGTGGCTCCACCCTGAGCAGCAGGAGAATGTCAGATGTCATGTCCACATCATGGTGCATACATGAGTCTCAGTGAAAACATCCTCACATACACACACACACACACACCACAGCTCTCTCCATTCCACACAAAGGTGTGTTTTATGTAGCAATCCACCTGAGTGGTTTCACAAATGAATAAGGTGCCAGAATAACTGTATTTGTGAAACTGGATCTGATGTACACCATATTAGTTCTCTTACTGTGTTACCCATACTAAGTAAGACGTTATGTTAATTAAAGGAAGCGCAACAGTTGCACGTTCATCAGTCAGATGGAGTGGTAGCAGCTGCTTGATATTAGGTTAATATGTCAATGAAATGCCCCCTGGACCACACACTTACACATGCACCGCCACTGGCATACATCAGTGCAGTGAGTGAAAGTGTGTGCATACCGCCGCATGCATGCTGAGATGTGACGTGATATATAAGACGTGATATATAAGAACTGAGTGGCAACAACAGCTTAGCTAACAGTCAAGATAGTCCACCTTAGTTCTGCATTCCTCAGTCGGGCTCCTAAAAACAAATAAACAAACAAACAAACAAAAATAAAGAATGCAGCAGTAGCAGCAGCAGCAATGAGGTTTATCCTCTTCCTCCTCCTGAAGGTTTTTTTTTTTCTCTTCAGAGTCCTTTCAATTTCTCCATCCTACTTTCACATGTTCTCATCTGGATTTTGATGTTTATCTCCATGGTTATACTTGTATATCTCAGTCTGTGTGTTGGATAAATAAGTGCAAAAAGGCTCTTTGTCCTAAAACAACACACTCTGCCTCCGATTCTTTCCCTCAGCTGAAAGAGACAGAGAGACAGATGGACACATTAGTGAAATGGCCAGTTTTTGTGTGTGCTCTGTTGTTCAACTGTAATACTCTTTAGTGTTGAACAACAGGTCATTGTGAATATACAGTTGGTAAAGATCTTTGCATCACAAGAGAATCAGCAAATGTCCCTCTACCTACTTGTACCCCTATCCACTTAACTGCTGGATATCTTTGCATTTTTCTCCTCTCAAGTTTCTGTGTGGAGTCACTCCACTTACTAATATATATATTAGTAATTAATATACTAATATACATATAGTCAGTCCTTGATGGTGACAAAAGTAAGCCTATGTGTCAAGGTCTGTGTGTCAAGGTGTTTCTTTCATCTGTATTTCATGTGTACTGTATGCAGATGTTCTGCATGTTCTGCAATTAATTTCACAAGTAGCATCATGAGTGCTCCACTGATATCTGAACTCACCAAAAATAATAGTAAAAGAAATCATGGAAAGTCATGATTTATCACCAACACACTGAGGAGGAGAGGAGGAAAAGCCAGACGGATGAGAGAGGGAAAAAGAGCAGAGGTATTTACCCTGGCCAGAGGCTCTCAGCCTGTGGGGGGAGAGGAGGAGGAGGTGGAGGGCTGCAGCCCTGGCTTGGCTTCTTCTTTTTGGGAAGGAAACTCATGAACTAGATACTCTACCTTACGGACAGCTGCATTACGTGGGACAGGGCATGGCCAGAGAGCGACAGACGCACAGCGAGAGACAGACAGACAGACACGTACGTGGAGAGGAAGCAGAGGTTGAGAGAAAAGGGATGCAAAAGAAGCACAGATGGTGGTGAGAGAGGAGGAAGAGAAAGACAAACAGAACAGACAGGACTTCCCCATTACCACAAGCACATCATCATGATGATACAGGCATGTTTGCTACTGTGTGTGTGTGTGTGTGTGCAGTGTGTGTGTGTGTGTGTGTGTGTGTGTGCATCAGTGTGACAGACCTGTTTCTGCTGCTCTCACTGGTCGCCTTCCTGGGTCCTTCTGAAGTTTAATGTCTTTCACTGAGAAGATGGAAGCCGCTGAAAAATGTACACACAAAAAAGCCTCTTATTTTCTTTTTGTTGTTTAGTACAACTATTCACAATTTGTCTTTTTTATCTTGCTGTCTGACAATCTTTCACATCCACATATCCCCTATTCGAAAACTCAGCTGAACCTTAGAACCTTTTCACTACGTTTTTAAACAATTGAGATGTGATTCAAAGTTACTATTAGTATTATGTGGTCACTAGAGTTAGTCAGTAATGAGCAGTTACTGAGACTTACTGTCTGGTAGCACGTGCACCTGCTCGCCAAAACTGTTGAAGTACTGGTGCCTCAAGGCCTCCTCTGCACAAACACGAGCCTTTGGATCAAACTGCACAGAGACAACACTGTGAGCAGCACTGTGTATGGGAAAGTGTGTGTGTAAGACTGTGTGAGTGTGAAGGAATATCAAACTTCAAACTCACCTTCAGCAATTTTAACAGCAAATTATGCCCATCGCTGTCTATCCTATGGAACAAAGGGTACTATGAGTGTCCTGAATGGTAATACTTCATAATTTATAATTTCTTACGAATTAAGTAAATTACATTTCGATATGACCTAGTATTAACACTACATGTTCTACTGGAAGTTGTATTCTAATCTATTCACAGCTAATTTAACAGTGGACAACAAAACAGAGTGAAGCACCAAAGGAAATAACATGGAGGGGAACTAGTAAAGAACAGACCGTGGGGCGTGAGACACCAGTGGCTCTTGATGGTACCGAGGGAAGTTATAGTTCTTAAACTCTTCACTGCTACTAATTCCAGGCCAAGACAGATCTGTTGGTGTGCCTGAAAAAGGTGACACTACAATTAGTAGGAATTCCAGCATTAAACAAAAAAAACTTTCAAAATAATCACAATTTTATGCTGTTTATACAACAATTGCTTGCAAACCTTTGACCCAGGTGAGAGTGGTTTATAAAAAGACACAGTCATATCAATGTATTCTCTCCTTGGTTTAAACTAAAAGGCCTCACCTAGAATGCGAAATATGAGGTGAAGCTCATCTTCTACTGTGGAGCCAGGAAATAATGGCCGACCAGTTACCATCTCATAAAATATACATCCCACTCCCCTGATGAGAAACATGGACAGACATTGATTAGGATACATTTTAAATTATTTTCATGATGTTACAACACAACTTTCATCTGCCTAGTCGACTGGACTCAAAGGGATGGACCAGAGAATAATTATAAAAATATTACAACAACAGTACAAAGTGAAAACTATAGTTAGTTTACAATAGCTGCCTACTAGCCTGGTAGACCAAACTCTTTCTGGACATACATTTACTTTTCTGTGGGTGAGCACTTTGTTTGAACTTTAAACCTATTAGTTATGCCTTCATTGGTTGCTAGACATTCTAGTTGGGGAAACTAAAACCTTATGAGAGTGCCCTGACATAGTACTCTAAGGAAATAGAATATTGAGCAGAGGTACCAACGTGGTGCTAACCTAGTTAGGACTTTACAACTTTGTAGTTAAATATTAACATAGCCATATAATAATAATGCATTTCTGTAGGCCTAGAAATTCTGCAAGCATATCTTATGACTGCCCTCAGTCCTGTATTGCAAGCACATTTTGGCACAGGCCGAGTCTCTCACCACATATCTATAGGGGTGGAGTATTCTGTAGATCCCAGCAGCACATCAGGCGGTCTGTACCATAGTGTCACTACTTCATTGGAGTATGTCTTTGTGGGGACAGATTTGGCTCGTGCCAGTCCTGAAACACAAGCAGAGACACACAACACATCAGCTCAGATGGAATTATCCTCCCGTGAGTCTTTATCAAGCAAACCTGCAAGAATTAACCAGTAGACAGTGCTATGAAACTAGTATTATTCTTACAAACGAATTGCTTTCTTACTCAGCGTATAAACTCAACTGCAATGTGTCCTTTTTGTGTGTTGCTCTGGATAAACGGGTCTGCTAAATGCATAAATGTAATGTGTCTGTACCCAAGCAGAGCCTCCAAAAAAGTCTAAATCCTCAGTGTTCATAAAATTCCTTTGTACCGAAATCAGCTAGTTTGAGCTCTCCCTTCTCGTTGATGAGGAGATTCTGAGGCTTGAGGTCTCTGTGCAGCACCTTCCTGCGGTGACAGTAGGACAGACCCCGCAGAAGCTGGAACAGAAAGATCTGTGGATGGAGAGGGAGACAGGGAAAGAGAGGAGAGAGAAAGAGAGAGGCATAGAAGTAGAGAGGTTTTACAGGTTTTGCTGATGTAAAGCATAAATGGGATCATGCTGTAATGAGAGTTGGTCATAAAACAGCTCATGAGCTCAGTGCTTCCTAACAGACAAACATCTCCTTCTACCTTCACATTGTTCACGCTCATCAGGCTTCCACAGTCGTCCATATACTGTTTCAGATCCTTCTCCTGCCAAACACAAGAAATGCTTCAGATGACCAATCACACTGCAAAGACATACACACACATATACACACACACACAAACACACATATGCGCACGTATGCATGCACACACACACATGCACACTTATGCACACACACACACACACATGCACACACACACACATGCACACATGTGCACACACACACACACACACACGTGCACATGTATACATGCACATGCACATGCACACACACGCACACACACACATATGCACACGTATGCACACACACACACACACACACACACACGCACATGCATACATGCACATGCACACACACGCACGCACACATACGCACTATGAGTCTGGTCCAGCTACTTACCAAATATTCAAACACAAGAGTGAGGCACTTGTCTGTATGGATAATATCGTGCAGTGTGACTATGTTGGCATGCTTCAAGTCCTTTAAAAGAGAAACTGAAAGAGACAAGGAGGGTATATTAGTGATAAGATTACCACAGCGACCTTTAACACAAAGGTAAATTGTAAATTGACATTTAAAGGAAAAACAATTCCCAGAAATTTCTCTCTTACAATCAATGATTATAAATAGAAAATAGAAATGGTTAAATCTTATTGTAAGAAGGAGACAATCGGGGAGGACCTCAGCTCACCACTAGAGGGCAGAACTTGTGATCTGTCATCTTCAGGAAGGACAAACATGGTAGTGCCATCACAGCTTGAATTCACAGACGTTTTGAACGCAAGCAGGCATTAACATAACCAGGCTAAATCACAGTCTTAGAAACCACTGCCTGCAAACCACACTGCAAAAGTGCATGTGGCTATCCAGTCATAAATATAGGCTAGGACAATGCCAGCATTGGTTAGTGTAAAGTTTCCTATCTACCCTGTGTGTTACAATGAAGGCATAAGGACTGTACATCAGCTCTACAATGAATTTTGTGACCTGAAAATGTTATTTCTAACTGATGGCCGCATACCTCCTTCTAAATATTTTTAGGACACAATCATCTACTGCTACTGAAAGTGGAACAGTGTAGCAGCAACTTTGTAAGCTTTAACTTGGTAACACTATAGGCAGAATAGTCCCTGTCAGGACCCCCGGAGATAGAGTGAGTGGTCTACCTTCTCGAATGGCAGTGCAGGGAGCTCCCTCCTCGTGCTCCAGGCGAATTTCTTTCAGGGCGACAAGGTTGTCCGTCAATTTGCTGCGTCCTTTGTACACAGTGGCATAAGTGCCCTAAAAAAGAATCACCGCAGGGACTGTTTTCTCTCACACCGCATTGGCATCCACAGTTTCAGGGCAAAAACAGAAGGTAGAGCCTAATGCACTGTGTTGAATAGGAAGATTCATGGTATGAACTTTGTAGAGTAACAAAGTGAATTATTAAATAAAGTGACCAATAGTGTTTCTTTTGTTATTCAAAACAATTGACACATAACTGTAGCTGTAGGTTAGACTTGTTTTAAAATACCCAAATGTAGTATATTGTTAACCAAGGTATGATTTTGAGCATTTAAAAAAGAAATGATCTTGTATATTGTTTCGAATAGGTTAGACATGGCAGAATTAGTTGCAATGGCAGCACTGCTGACAGAATGGACTGCTGCTAAGTGATGGAAATCAAAAAATTATGTTTTTTTTTTTTATCTCTTACCTCTCCAAGTTTGTCCAGTTTTATATATGTCTCAAGTTTCCCAAAGCCAATCTCAGACTGAAAGAAAAAGGTTTGGTAAGAAAGAGTTGAGCCACCCTCTGTTGTTGAGCAGAGAATCATTATATTATTTTAAAACAATACCTATTAGTAGCCTTTGTCCCAAAGGAAGTCTTTCCCACAGAAAGGGATTACGTGAAAGAGGAAGCAAAATTAGCAACTTACTAGTGATGCCCTCCGAAGTCTACGGCTTAGTGGTTTGTCAAAAGGAGGGCTATTCATGGCAAACTTCTCCAGGTAACCCTCCGGCAGACGAATATCAGCAGGCAGAGAGAGACGTTTGTTAATGTCCTACAGGAGAGAAAAAGAGAGAGGGGGTGAGGGGTGGGTAATGGGGTGTTTATTCAGTCATGCAATTAGGATTTCATCCAAATGCAAGTATTTTGGTATGCTGGACATTTTGGGATATGCTTTCAGTGCATGTACACTTTTTAATGTCTAAGCCTACAGGTGTAATTTTGGACTTTGGATTGTTTCAGTACCTCATTGCATATACGTCTGGCATGGTTGTTCCGCATACGGACCCGAACTGGACTCTGCACCTCATCTGATGATGTCCCCGATGCCTGGTCACTCTCTCCATCAGAACCCATCTTTACGTTTTCATGAACAATACCTGTGACACACACACACACAGACACACACACACACACACACAGACACAGACAATTTTGTGTAGATATAGTAAGTATGTATATTTTTGTTTTTTAATAAAAACAATGTGCAATGGAGGTTTTAATTACTGTACTACCACCACATTTTAATGACTAATTAGCTGTGAAGACTCCAAGATTATCACTACTGTTTCTCAGCACACCTCGGTGCAGCAATACAAATCATCTGCACATAATCACCTGACACGTGTTCACAGTAATATCCTTCAAATCTCAGTAATGATCTCTGACTACAAGCTCCTCATATGTCATTTGTCTCAAGATCTCATCAGTGGTAATGAAAAATGTGTATGGTCAATAAATGTGCTACCAAACACTGATTCTTTTGATTAGAACAAATAAGAATGTTGAAAGAACTCTGATTAACATTCTAAGTCAGAGCACAACAGAAACACTGCCACAGACACTGTGTCTCACGAGCCTGTCAGCTGTCAACACAGCAGTATTCAGTGACAGTATACCAACAGCATAATTCCCCCCATCAAAGGAAATAAAAAGTTCCCAAAAGGACATTAGTAGAGAAGAGGGATATTTGATGCTGTGTGATTTTACAGCCCAAAAAAAAGCTCTATATATCCACTGCAATGGAGATGGCGACATTACAGAACATTAGCCTGAAATCCTCTAATCCTCTGGCCCTCTATGGCATCATGGAAAATGTTGGATGTCCTCAGACTTTCTCTTTCTCTTAGTGGAATGGAACTCCCCCCGTAGCATTTTAAATATTAACATGTAGCGATGACAGACCAAACAGATGTCAAAACATTTTTTTTTCCAAATTTTTTTTTCTTGTGGTACACAGAATTATTGCGTAAAGTAGCCAAATAATATATATAGTTATTACTCAAGTCTCACCTTCCACCACCTTCCCCCTGTTACAGTGAAATCTACACAGCATTGGAAGTTGTGGACAAAGATGTTATTAATTTTTTTCAGTTCGAATGCAGAAGATAAACACAGAAAAGTGTATCAAGACGTTAAGATGTGAGTGATTACACACACTGGCTGCGCCCAATCTATTGATTCGGCATCCAACAAATGCAGCAATATCTGTCAGTCTGAAAGCTGCCTGCAGCCTTTCAATACATCAATCTATCTGCAGACTGACACACACACACACACAGACATTCCAGAGTGTTACCAATTTTGCCACCTCAGGACAGAATAATCCACACTACTGATCCAAAAGTCTGCCGGCATTACATTACAACAAGGTATACAACAGAAACAATCACATGGTGTGACAAACAACTACATTCCCAGTTATAAAATACCTATAGCACTCTCTATATGCCTCTTTTCTCAATAAGCATCCCATGACTTACACACATGATCCACACCAAACACAATAGATCATTACAGTATAAATCTATGGAAATGTACAATGGTGATCTGCCTCACCTGGCTTTACACAAACATAAGCTTTCCCATTGTTTATACTTGACTTGACTTGACTATGACTTATGGGCCTAATATGTAAGGGTAGGGTCAACTTAATATAAATATTTAAAACCTTAAGGTGTAAGCTGGGGCTTTGAGCACACACAATATGGGTGTATAACCACAGCTGACTATTTGCCTGAGGTCTTCAGCACACGGATCTCTACCTATACAGACTGTTTGCTCTGTGTATTCTTGCAATGAAATAAATTTTAATCCCTCCATTTTTGCTTTACCAACCATGCAAAGGCATGCTCAGTGGCTAAAAAGCCATAGTGCAGTGTGACTTACAATATTCATATAGTATGGGAGGGAAGGGGAGGGGTGGGGTAAGGGAGTAAGAGAGAGGGATAGAGAGAGGAAGAGGGAGGAAAAAAAGAGCAGGAGAGAGTCACCGAGAGAGCCGGTCCTGTGGAGGCCCAGACAGGGTCGGTCCAGCCCGTCCCTCCTGAGCGCCGGTCGGCCCAACCCGCCGGCGTACTGCCGCAAGAAAGAGGGAGCGCTGTGAGAGGCAGGAGGGAGGACAGAGCAGACTATGGCCTCTGAGGAAGAGACACAGATGGACAGATGGGGTGGGACAGGGTGGGGTGGGGTTTGGACGGTGGGCAAGCAGAAGCAGAAGAGACAGACAGAGAGAGACAGAAAAATGGGATGTAGGAAGAAAAAGTGAGAGATTTAGGGGCAGATCATAGGACTGCAGAGTTTCACTACCTGCAGCTTTAAATGTGCTCAATGCAACAGCAGCAGCAGCAGCACCCAGTTTTCTCAACAGACAAACACCAGGCAGAACTTGTCATCAACTAAACGTATCTGCATTGAGTGAGTTGGAGTGTTCAAAAGCCTCCCCAAGTAATTAAAATCCATGCAGGCAATATATCAGTCTGTAACTTTTTTGTTGATAAAATTAGTATTCATAAGAATTGTGAAATCTTTGTTCCATGTTGTCAGCTTGCCGAAATGTGACCCGAATTACGCTCATTCAGAAACAATGACAAGCTGGAATTTATGAGAAACTGACTGAGTTATATTTATGACTATGCGTGCATGATGGGAGCTCTTTCCTATGGGCACAAAAGAGCACAATTAGAACACAGTCGAAAGGCAAACATTCAGCTGGTTCATGAGCGCAACACTGCATAGAAAAAGGCAAATAGACATAGTTTATATAACAGGATATGAGGGAAAAATGTCTGCTTCAAAATGGCTCCCAAATTTGAATAGGAATAAATCAAGAAACCTTTTTTTATTATATTTTCACAAGGTTTCGATCTACTTTTCTATTAAAATTTGCAATGGAGGTAATTTTGAAGCAGCGTGCAGATCTTTTGTAACCTTTTTCTTCAGTATACATTTGGATTTGGCTGACTACATCAAATTCTCCATGCAAGTGAGAGTGGGTTATTGGTATAAAACACAAGCAGTTATGTAGCACTGAACATATGTTATCCATTAGTGTTCTATTCATCTTTCATCTATCTATATTATGATCAAGCAGAACAAGATGGGTGAGTGCTGAGCACCAAGTGAGGATTCAATGCTGAGCACCAAGTGAGGATTCAATGCATATCTCTGCACTGAATATTCATGGGTGCAGTAAGCACATGTCTTTGCGAGTGTACATGTGCATGTGTGTGTCTGTGTGTGTGTGAGAGAGACAGAGAGAGAGAGAGAGGCAAAATGAGTGTATGATTGTTTCTCTGTGTGTGCATGTACATGTCTCTTACCATGGTCTTGTACATTTGACGGCTCATCCAGGTTGCTCTGTTCAGACAGTTCTGAGACAGACTCGTCAGTTGGCCTGGTGTTGCGGAGGCTCATGGACAAACGCCTCTTAATGATCTTCATTCGGTCCATCTGCACAGGAACATGAGCCTCAGGAACCTGAGGAGCTAGAACCACACAGAATAAGCGAGAACCCTGTCAACTGTCTATCAGAACACTGTCAACAGCACGGTTCCATAGCATGTTGCCACTAACCACGCGGTCACTAAAACACACACACACACTCCAGCAATTCAGTTGCTTGTTTTCACAGCATTACAACACTGAGGCTGGGTAGATGGACTTTGCTCTTTTCTTGCTTGCTTCTTTTATGATCTTTTGCCTTAAAGACTGAACAGAACTGGTTAGGAGGTGGGAACAGGAGTTAGGGAAAAGCTAAGTGTAGTCAGCGAATTTAGTCTGGCCAAAGCCCACTTTTACAACACATTGTATGCAGGAGATACAGTAAGAGTCAGTAGGCTAACACATGGAATAATGGAAAAGAGCTGTATATTCAATGTGAATTACCATTTCCACCAGACTACTGGTAGTTTTTGAATTACCATGTCACAACTTCCCATCCAGATCTAATGCTTGTGTGTTCAAGCTATCTGTGCATATTCACAGCTGTTTCCTCATTCCTTTTTGGCTTTAGGCCTACAGTGGATTCCTGAATGGTCAAGAACCAGGAAAATCTTCTAAGAAGCAGATAATACAGTGGTGTCACAGGGGTAAGCAACTTCTCTTCAGTAAAACAAAGGTCTACATTTAGAGAACTAAAAAAAAATAAAAATGAATAATCTCTCAAATATTTAAAAGAAGATTTTTCAGTGTGAAATGTAGACAAGCATTATGAAGAGACTTCTGCATGATATACAGGCAGATGTGTGAACTAGTATCACTATAATTATAGTGGAAAATTCAAGTCAGTATAAATTAAATAAACAATGTAGGCTACATTACAACAAAAAGCGCAAGTTATAGGCATGTTTTATGTAAAACATCAAATGATCACTGAAAGAAAACCTTCAGAGAACTTCGCGGCTGCCCTACACACACAGTAAGAACAACAATGTGGATCAAGGAATGCAAACGGGGTTGCGTGGGCCGTGGTAAGTAGATGGGCAACACAATAGGCATAAGCTTTAACTCTCTAACATTCACAGCCATGCATAAAACCAGACAGAGCTGACATTCAGTGTCAGTGTAATAAGATTAAGGGTAAAGGGTAAAGAGTTGGAAAATGGTCAACGCAAAGCTGAACCCTCAGCATCTTTCAGTTCTCGAGTTCTTTTCACTGTAGTAGCCCTAGGCGTCACACAGTCGAGGATGCGCCTTCAGTCTGAATTTAAATAATCCATAGCCTAATTCTCTCGTCTGCGGTTCCGCTAGAATCAAGGCGTCCCATTTACCATCTTCACAATTCACATCGAGACTGCGAAATAACGTTGGTATTTTCTGTCCATCCCTTGGTCTAGTGATTAAGGTTCCGGTGTATTCTGGATAATGCCATCATCACCAGTACCGTTTGCACCGGAAAGTGGCTCTTAAAGGGATGCTCCAACTTGTGGTTTTATGGAGAAGGACTGCTTGGAGCAGAACTCAACACGGGCCGGGCCTGTCCTAGCCCCGTGGTTTCCTGCTTTGGCCACCCATTAGGACACCTACGCTAAATGAATACAGTGATGTTAATGAATTTGCCTTACTACATAATTTCACAGACCAAATGGGTATCAGTTCGATATCGTGTGCATTGTCCAGTTGTAAATGCAAGTCTATACGCGCATTATTCCCCGAATTCACACGGTCTGGGGCAGAAACTATCCCGGCACAGGTCTGACGAGTTAGCGATCCGGCTAGCAAGCGTGTATTCTCTTTTATTGCTGCACGGCTGGATTTCTTGTTAAATTGTTAAATCTAACCTCGAATCTAACGTACACAATTCAGGACAGACAGGCTACCCGGAACAGCAATGTCAAAACAGCCCATTCAGAGACGCAGCCATATGCATAGTAGGAATTAAACAAAGCACATAGTAGGTAGGTTCAACCCCAAAGCAGTCTGATCACAACAAACGGGACACGTTAACGCACCAAAGTGAAATACAAGCAGGACTTTGCTACTGCTAACCTGCAATGATCCTGATGTGTGACCGGTATGCGAGGAGCTTGTGCGGACCGCTGCGCCGGGACGGAACTATCCACTGCACCAACTTTGCGTTTACTCAGAACACAGCATCCCGGACAACCGCTAATTACAGAGTGTCCGATCACACGAATAGCGTGCCCACTGCATCCAGCCCGCGGCGCACAATAACAGAACTGTGCCTTGTACACTGAAAACGATTTGGCGTCTGTCTTGGTTGGGCTATTCTCACTGTCTGCAAATCCAGCTGTCCGGTCAAGATGTAACTGCGCGCGCGCATGCCACAGTGGGTGAATGACAAAACAGAGATGGGAGGGGTAGTTATAATAAGAGAATATCTAAGGGATGTAGGGCAAGTGTGGCGAAGTTACCAAATGCTCTGTTTCGCACAGAACTCTCTTAAAACACAAAGTACACTGGCGCTTAAATACAGCGGGATTCAGAAAGAGCAGTGGAGAAGATAAAACCTCGGACGGATCGGATTATCTAGATGTGGAAAGTGAGACGGGATTACCATCGGATAACAAACGTAATGCAGGCATAATACAGCTAGAGAGTTGAGAAGATGCTTGAGTGGCACAAACTCAACAGCAATAGACTACACAGTTGATTTTCTGAATTGCTTAATTAAACCTTGAAATCTAGGCCAACAGTAGCTCAAAGGCAGGAATTACCCTGCTGGTATTCTCGTAGCAACCATGTCATTGTGCAATAATCCAGAAATTAAATATCCTGAAAATGAATAATATTACAAGGAAATCACAAACACTGGTGCTGGAAAAATGATCTTAACCACTGCATATAGGCTACTCCACATGAGTAACATGATAATCTGATACTATAGGCTGCTGTAGAACATTCTATGATTAACAGTCGTAACATTCATGAAATAGAGAAAGGCTGTCAATCCTAGGCCTATGCCATTATTGGTTAGATGGATGGTATAGGCCTAAGGCACAACTCTGTCACTGTGTGCGGCTATCTGACATATATGAAACTGGGACATGTTGTGACAGGGATGGTCATTACAGCATTTCCTCAGTGTATGTATAATATAGCCTTCTATTAGCTAATTCTTACATTTCTGTATGTAACTCTCACCTGGCCCCAGAATGTATAGAAGGCTCAGTTTTCAGTCCCAGAGGCCTGTAGACCTGGATGTACCTGAAAAGAGAAATCCAATGTGAACCAGTCCATAGCCTTGTTTTTTGAGGTCACCAAATGCTGTTGATGGGGGGAAAAAATAAGAAAATTTGATACAGCATACACTGAAAAGTGTACTGGCAGCTGACAGCAACTGAAGGGGGCACAGCCACTTTCAGTTTCATTTTCCTATGTCTCATCCAGTTAATGTCAGCTGCCAGTTTGTTTTTCAGTATATGTTGTATCTTTTTTTCAGTATATGTTTTTCAGTATATGTCATCTCTTTTTCCAACAGACAACACACCTTGACCTCGAATAACAGGGCTCTGGATTGATTCACACCAGATTTCTCCTTTAACATACAGTGTGTGCATGATCACCTGTTTTCTAGGTCTATGGTAGCATACCTGGTGCTTATACTTGTCTGGATATTATTGTCTGTGCACTTGTTACATTTGTCACAGCTCACGTTGAAATAAGGTGGTTGTTCTCTGGGGAGCTGAAACCAATCAGGTAGAAACATAAAATGTTTATTTCATTTTTACAAAAATACGGGAAATGACTTTTTGCATTTCAATTTCCACTTGAAGAGGAAAATGCATTCTGAATTGCCTAGCCATTTTGTGGTCCCACTTAAGGGCAATGGTGCATAGAAAGAAACTATGACTTCTCCTTGATAAAGATTTAATATCGAATTCCTGTCATTTTCATATCCTTGTCAATTGTCAGAGACATTTAATTTCCCTATCATCTCAGCCACTCAGTATGTTTTATTGCCCTGCTGAAATATGAGTGGTGTGCACATGTTGGACAGTGTTTCCTGTAATGTAACTGAGTGAATTGCATGTAAAGGAGAGGTTCTGTCAACAGACAGCCTCAGCAGTTCACTGATCTTATATGCAGTGCTGGCCAGTGATGCCAAGGGATTGATGTAGAGAATTCATAAGTGCGACCAACCTCACATTTATCACACTGTACCGCAGGGTTACTCTGCTACTCATACTGATTTTTGTGCTTACATTTTAGGCACTTTGTGCTTACATTTTGGACTCAGTCAGTCATGCTTCTTGCAACTGTGCTCTCTCACCACATAGTAGGAGTAGATCATCAATACCAATGCCATGAAAGTCTACATTTTCTATAAGGCAAGGTAAGGGAAGGTAGTTTAATTATATAGCATATTTCATACACAGCTGCAACTCAGTGCTTCACAGATTACAACAGAAACTAATAGAAAGTATAAATGCAGTGAAAAATTGTCAGGTTTTTAAAGCAGTACCAGACAAACATGCGATTTTGCACCTCTAGAGCTCCCCCTACATGCGTCGATTTAAAAGAAAAATAGCAACAACATTGTACATTCTTACCAAATGAGTGGATTTGTTTGCAAATCAAAGAACAGGAACCAGCAATGATCGTTTTTGTAGTGTAATGTTGACTGAGAAGGTAATAAAACCATTCAGTTTCAGTTTCTTTAACACCGCCTCGCCATGTAAGATCCTGCAAGTGTGGTAAGCACGGAATATACACTAGAGGCGGCCAAGAGAGCATTCATTTAATCGTCAAAATGACTACAAAGCTGGTAAATTAACCTAAAAATGTTCCGCCTTTCCGCCTGATGATCCGAACACGGATCTCGGACTGTCTCTCTGATATATCTGCATGGATGAAAGGACACCACCTCAAACTAAATCTCTCAAAAACTGTACTGCTGGTCCTCCCAGCCAGACAAGCCATACATCACAACATCAGTATCAAGATCGACTCCCTGTCTGTTTCTCCCACCAAAATGGCAAGAAACCTAGGTGTCATGATTTATGACCAACTGACCTTTGCAGATCACATTGCCTCTGTGGCTCGGTCGTGCCATTTTTCCCTATTCAACGTAAGGAAGATCAGGCCAGACCTAACCCAACACGCAACCCAGCTCCTGGTACAGACCCTGGTTATCTCTCGGCTTGACTACTGCAATGTCCTCCTATCAGGCCTACCAGCCTGTGCGGTGAGACCGCTACAGATGATCCAGAATGCAGCTGCACGTCTGGTCTTTAACCAGCCAAAAAGGGCACACGTCACACCTCTGTTTATTGAACTTCACTGGTTACACTTGGCTGCTCGCATTAAATTCAAGGCAGTTATCTCCTGGCGTAAACTTTGAGAAGGCACTTAACAATTTAATTTCTCTGCACTATTGCACTTTCAACTTAAAATGGTGCAGTTTCTATCTTAGCAATATGCATTCCTTGTTCGTTCTTTCATTGTGTTGTAGCTTGAATGTTATCCTCTTTTGTAAGTCGCTTTGGATAAAAGCGTCTGCTAAATGCCTAAATGTTAATGTAAATGTAAACTGATAAAGAATTGGACCGATAAGCACAATCGACAATGACATTGATATTGATAAAATCCTATCAATTTCCACTCCTAGCTGATATGTAAATCACAATTCTCATCTTTCAGAATGCATGCTGTTGTCTTGTCACGTCACATCACTGGAGCCAAGAGGCCTTCTCCAAACCTTGATAAACCAAACCAAACTTTTTTCCTCCACTCTTAAACTTTACTTTGGCATTTAGAAAGGCTTCAGCAATAACCAGATTCGTCTTTGACAATGCCAGAGAGAGTGATGCATGATTCATCACCCCAAGCAAATCACTCCAGGGGCAGCGTGTCCCCAGCTGACACTTTGCCGTTGCATTTGGTGGCTTCTGGTAGGAACTCAGAGGTGAGTGATGCAACTGGTGACAAGCTATTCACAGGCACTCGTGCCCTGAGCCCAGCTGGACCTGTTCTGTAAGTCCTGTGTGTGTGGGTGGGGGTGGAAGGTCTGAAGCATCACAGTGGATTTAGAACTATTGTGCTCATATGAACTATGGTATAAATTCCGTGTTACCAGAACCATATTTTCAGTGGCCTTTTCTGCATAACCTTTTCATTTTCCCATGAATTCAGTCACTGGGTGAGGTAAGCATGAGAAGATGATTAGAAACTAAGTGTGTATGTGTATATGTGGCTGAATTTGCATGATAACGATTGGATAAACATTTCACATAAATAAGCAGATTGGTCAGATACGGTTTGGGCACATTTAGATTCTACCATTACGGATGATTATAATCTGAATTTCATTGGCAGTGGATTAGTGTTTTTCCTTCCCCATTTGTGACATCATTACTTTTGAACATGCAATTCTAGAAAGCAACCACACGGGTGCGCTACTGCCTCATTTTTCACAGGATAATTCATCACCCCTTTCTCAGTTCTGGGACTGTTGGGACAATTCACATATAATGCCCTGCCTGAGTTGTGGAAAAGCACATTGTCAGTGATCTGTCGTGCTAGAGACTAAAACATTATGGGATGGAGTTCAATTCAATTCAATTAAGTTTTATTTATACAGTACCTTTTACAATAGTATTGTCTCGTGGTGCTTCATAGAAAGAGCACCCAAGAGCAACAGGGGCAAGGAAAAACTCCCTTATGTTCAGTTAATCTAGGAAGAAACCTTGGGCAGATCCACGATCCACTAACCCAACTGCCAGGGGTCATGCAGGAAAATTACAATCAGTTGTAACCATGACAGACTACAAGTTGCCTATGGTTTTAGCTAAGGTTCATAATAGTTCATAATAGAGTATTATCCCACTTTACATTACATGTTAGTCAGTCCATAGGTGGTTATCAGGAATTATGGCTGGACAATGTAGCACCAGCCAGACATAGTGTCAAACTCAAAGGAGTGAGATGGGTCATGGGGTATGGGATGGCCAGTGGCTGCCATGCCTCGCAACTGGGGGCAACAACAGAGGCAGTCCCTGCCAAAAGACCCATGAGAAGTGATGATTTGCCATGCACCATCCCTAACCATGGGAAACAGTAAAGAGGAAGGTTTTACCTCTAGACTTAAAAGGTATTGAGAGTGTCCGCTTGTCAAATTCCACAGGAGTGGTGCATGGTAACAAAAGGCTCTTCCTCCTATTGTAGATTTTGATATTCTTGGGATTACAAGGAGACCAGCATTTTGGGATCTTAGGGTTCTAGGAGGGTGGTAAGGGACAAGTAAGTCTTTAATATATGTTGGCGCATCGCCCTTGAGGGCTTTGTAGGTTAGGAGGAGTATTTTAAAATCAATTCGACTTTTAATAGGGAGCCAATGTAAGGAAGCAAGGATAGGAGAGATATGTTCATATTTTTTAGTCCTGGTGAGTGTTCGGACCGCAGCATTTTGTATTAGTTGTAGGTTTTTGATACAGGTATTACTACACCCAGAGAACAGAGCATTGCAATAATCAAGCCTGAAAAGTAATAAATGCATGTATTCATTTTTCAGCATCCTCAAAGGATAGGAACTTTCTAACCTTAGCAATATTTCGTAGGTGGAAAGATGTTTTTGAAATGTGTTTTACATGACTATTCAGAGAGAGGTCCTGGTCAATAATTACCCAGAGGCCTTTAACTTTTGCGTTACATGACAGTGACAGGCCACTGAGTAAGTTTTGGTGAAGGGGTAGAGTGTTGGTCAGCTGTTTACTTGGTACTTTGGTTTACTTTACTTTGGTATGCGTTGATGACTCATTATGAGCATGTACAAACTGGTAGCAACCAGAGAGGTATGATTTGAACTGGTCTATATAATATGACTGGTCTTTGATGCCTATCATGTGTTCAAGCCTGTGTAGTAGGATACCATGGTCGATAGTGTCAAAGGCAGCACTAAGATCCAATAGGATTAATATTTATATATATATCCATTATCAGATGCGATAAGGAGGTCATTGAAGACTTTAACTAGGGCTGATTCTGTACTATGATTAGCTCTAAAGCAAGCACAATTTTTTCAAGTGTTTCTGATACAAATGGGAGGTTAGATATGGGTCGTTAATTAGCAAGGACATCAGGATCAAGGTTTGGTTTTTAATTGATGGTTTAATAACAGATGTCTTGAAAGATTTTGGGACATGCCCAGCTATGAGTGAGTCATTTATAATTTTAAGAATCATCTTAGCCAATAGGGGGAGAGTAGCCTTAATAAGATCAGTTGGGATAGGATCCAAAAAAGCATGTTGAGGCTTTAGCTTTTAGATCAAAGGCGTAATTTCTGATATATTGGTGGGTGTGAATGAATCAAGGTATGCTACAGGATTTGAGGTTACAAGGGAGTTGTTTATTTTAAGTCTAATATATTCAATTTTGTCATTAAAATAGTCCATGAAGTCATTGCTGCTGAGTTATTGGAATGGAATGGGACACCTCGTTCCTGCTTTTTGTTAAACGGGATATAGTGAGGAATTTCGTATTATTTTTATTATCATGTATAAGTGAGGAAAAATATGATGATTTGGCATTGTTAAGTGCTATCTTGTACTCTTTTAAGCTATCTTTCCAAGCAAGGCGGAACACTTCAAGCTTAGTGTCATACCATTTCCTATCAAGTCTACGCGCAGCTTGTTTTAGTAAGCGAGTCTGTGTGGTATACCATGGGGCAATTTTTTCTTGTTTCCTAGTTTTCTTTTTGAGTGGTGCAATGGTGTTGAATGTGGAGTATAGTACATTTACAACACTATCAGTTAATTGATCAATTTAATTTAATTGGTTAATTGGAGTTGTGATTAAATGTGCTGGGGAACAAAATGCACATTTCCAAAGCCATTATTTGTACCATGTACTAAATAGATAGATGATCTGTTCCCCATCTACAGTTTCTTTTAGGCGATGTGTTGTGACACTTATGTGTGTTCTGAACTGAAATCCTCCTAGAGTGAGTTCCCTGACACCTTCGGTCTGACTTGAGCATTTGCTTTGTGTGATGCCTAAGTTTCTCATGTCATTTAGAAAATCTGTAGGATAGGATGAGATGGTATTATTATGGTTTGCTAGATATTCAGCCAGGAAAAGAAAGCACTCTCCGCATACACTATACACACAGACCTACAGATCTGCAGGGCTGTACAGAGCTTATAGAGCGTTCACAAGATATTGAGAAGTGTGGAGTTTTGATGTTTTGACAGTCTTGACCAATTAAGAGTGATGCAGCCTCTCTGACATCAGAAACTTCCCACTTTCCAGTATCCTGTGAACGCACTATTGTAGTGTTGTGACACAGGAAGTGATGGAAGCGTCCTGTGAGTGGGGCTGCAGGCCTCGGTGGTGCCCTGAACCGTGTTCCTGATATGGGGAGGCTGTAATCAGAGACTGACGTAGGGGAGGGTGATGCTAAACATGTCTGAGCAGGAAGAGCCGGGAGGGCTTTCCCTCCAAGAGTGTCGCGTCGCGCTGCCGCTTTTCTCTGTGTCAGCTGATAGGGAACCCGCTGATCTCAGCATGACTTCGGAGCTGCAGTGAGACAGGTGAGCTTCACCTCATCCAGCTCTAGACTATCCATCATTATCACCTAGCCTGGAGACACAGACAGATCCGCCTTCTCAGCTGGGGTCCAGCGATGACCTGCATCACTCAAAGCAGAGGGGTTTGAGACATCTCTAGATGGAAGATGGAAGACAACAACATAGTTTCTCTAAATAAAAATTTAAAGGCAAATAAACATGGCTCATTTTCTTTATTAACAGGACAGCAGAGAGCAGATAGGGAGTGAGCCGGAAAGAGAGACAGAAGGAATCAGGAAATGACTGCAAGCCAGACTCCTATATGGTAAGATCACTGTAGCTTGATGTGCCACTGCACTCCACGAATACACATGATAATTCACTATTATTACTGATAATAATAAACACGTTATGTATGTGCGACAACAACAACAAATCACATTTATATAGCGCTTTCCAAGGCACTCAAAGCACTTTACAATGGGTGGAGGACCTCACTTACCACCACCAATGTGTAGCACTGACCTGGGTGATGCACTGGAGTCAGAATTCCCACCACACACCAACTTCAGTTGGAGAGTGACGATTGATTGAATGCTCAACGGTAACCCCTCTTTTGGGCCAGGTCAGAGGTCCTTTCTTTATTAATTTTCTAGGTACTGTTAGCACTGTTGGTATGAATAATTCAACCTTGATGTAATTTCCTGACTGGACTGTGGTGCACAGTTCGAATCTATTACTTGTTAAGTTTTAATATAGCAGTCAACCTTTAGCACCTTTCACTGAGAGGGGCTCTGAAGTGTAACAATCAAGCACACAAAGTCACACTATTCATTCATCCATTGGTCATTGCAACCTGATCTCAACCTAGCGTAGCTTTGCCCCTTTGGAATTGGAGCTATTTACCCTGCTTAAAAGGGCATGACATATTCAAAGACCAAAGTGTCAGGGGCCTTAGTGCAAACGCCTCCCTCTACTCCACTACACACACACACACACCACCTTCATTGGCTCATCATTGCCAGTAACTAATGTGTGCCGGAGATATCACAGAAACAGTTTATCGGACGAATGCTTTCCGTTCAGTTTTATTCTGCATGACTTCATGAAACTATTTGACTTCAGATTTTTATATTGAAATATTTAGCCTTTGCAAATCTGCTCTTTGTTCTAGATGGAGCACCATCTTCAGCTGTCTTCTTATTGTAACTTTTTTGATTGGGCTTTAGAATAGCATGCATTTTTCAATTGTTTTGTTTTGCTTGTTCATCAACCATCAATTATGGAAGAAGCTCCAGGCTCATGGTATGTTGGTGGTTCATGGTAGGCTCATGTATGGTGTGTGTGTGTGTGTGTGTGTGTGTGTGTGTGTGTGTGTGTGTGTGTGTGTGTGTTTGATTGAGTTCTCCAGTTCCAGTTCTAGCTAGGAATCTAATCAGGATTACCAATTTTTTGTATACATATACATATATTACAAATGTCATACTACATCACTCAGTGTAAATGTATATTGAAACTTGTCCACCCGAACATGAAGTCATCGTATAAAATGTGCCTTGTCTTAAAGGAGCGAGAAGTTACATGGTATGAGTTGAATTGTTACTTGCTTACATAAGATAAATCACTGTTCTCTGATGCTGTGGACCTGGCTCAATCACACTTGCGTTTGTTTGTTTGTTTGCATTTGTGTTTGTTTATGTTTGGTTTTGTTTGATGTGTCTGTAGTTATAACCAGTTTTTCCTCAATTTAAGATTAAATTAAATCTGTGGTGTTGTCTACATGTATCGACAGACAATTAAGAAATCCTTCATTAAAACTGCAATACATTTTTGATGCATCCTACTGAAGCTCTCCACTCTTCAGCAATATGTCTTAAATGAAAGAAAGTAAGAGCTAAAAGTTCCACCCACACCCAGCCTCTCCTATGACCTAAGCTGTAAGGTTAATCTCTGCAGAAACTCTGCAGTCATTACACCCCCACTACAGCGGCGTTTGACCATCATGCCTTCCAGGTGGAGGTGGAGGTTCCTGAGATGCATTAGGGCTTGCTATGGTACCTGCAGCCATTGTGAGGTAAATATGACCAACAGCTGAGAGAGTTGTAAGAAAATAACACTGTATTAGATGTCAATATGACAATTTTTGAAAATTCCTTTTGGTTTGGAATGGGCAAGTAGATTTGATGTAATCTTCAGGTTCATTTTGATGACATTATGGTCAATTGAGGAAAAGATAACACACCTATCATTCTCACAAATCACACATATTGTACATATTAATTCTGTTATCAGGAACAGACAACATCAGTAATGTTGCAGAAACACATTGCCAACTACATCAACAAAAGACAATTACCATGAAACATTTATCAGTACAGTTTCTCCATGACTGTTTCATGATCCATGACTTAAATCAGTTCTTTAAGTGGGCTGGTACGCACCAGTATGGAGTACCGGCACTTCTCAGTTTTAGCCTCTAGCATACCGGGAGTTTTTATCACAATGATCTGCTGTTACCCACTGCCTAATTTACCTGACAACAGTTGAATAAGAGGAATACCAGCACTTTAAGAAATTATATCACTAGTTTTATACAAAATCCTCTGTTCCTTTAACAAAGACAACAAAGAATTACATTACACCATTGTGGGGACATCAGTACAATTCAGATTTAAAAGAAATGGCATTATAGGCTAAGGTTTAAATTACATGTATGAGATACCCAATAGCAATGCAAAATATCAGAACCAAATGGCAAAGACAGTGATTAATTTGCATACTAATGTAATTAAGTTCTTAGTTTATAGAAACAACAAAATGGGTCATTTCACTGTCAATTGTGTGGAAACAAACAATGGCTTCAACTTATACTTACTTATATAGCGCCCTGCATCAATTGGATATATGAATATCTTTAGAGAGTCATTTTGGGTGACACCTTCTGTAGTGTCCTTGTTACAGTATACCTACACTGTGAGTTACAGTGTAATACACTACAATATTCTGCAATTCTGTGTCCTAATGATTGTTGAACCATAAGTAATAGGAATCACTTATTACTCCACTTCATTACAGCACGATAATAATTTCCTATTACACACGTACTAAGAAAAAGGAATAAATCAAAGTGCTGAGTTTTTGGTGTAAAACGAGTGGACAAGACAGAGGACACACAAAACCTTCCAAACATTAATGGCAGCCTTATTTGCACTGCTGGAAGCTGTGCTATACTGGTCAAACTGTAAAGGTTTTCTTTTATTTTGTGTCTGTTTCCTACCCTCCATCCTGAACTGCATAGTGCATATCCTGTTGCAGAACCTGTGTTTATCCACCCTTCCTATGACTATACATATCTCAGTATCTTAGCATCTTAGTATGCCATCTCAATGAATTTGGAGATGGTACCAAATTGGATTGTCTGATAAAAATTATACCTCAAATAGAGGCAAAAATCATGTTGCTTTAAAATCCCACCTTATGCCAGGTCTTCATCATCTTCACAAGCTTAAGCACAGGTGTAAGTTCATAGACTTCCTTCATATAATATTTTCCGTAAATGTGATGTAAATCATTTAAAACCCCAAAACATAGTAACTTATTCACCTCTATTATGATTATGTTTTTTGCCTATATTTTAAAGGAAATGTATATACTGTCTCCATAATGCCCTTTCAGTGTCTCTTTTCAATTGCTTTTCATTGTGTTGTTTATAATGTAACTGTGATCTTAGCTGTTCATTTACAGCTTTCTATCATGTTGGCTGACCATGTTGGCTGACTGTTAATGAACAGTCTCACAACTAAATGTATTTTTAGTTAGTTAGACATAGTTTCCACAGAATTGTTGGCTGCCTTCATATGCAACAATTAAAGACTGTGAAGTTCAGTTTTATGCACTTTGAG
Source organism: Tenualosa thibaudeaui (assembly GCA_027481765.1). Lineage (NCBI taxonomy): Eukaryota > Metazoa > Chordata > Actinopteri > Clupeiformes > Clupeidae > Tenualosa > Tenualosa thibaudeaui. Next base: position 8,642,722 of record JAIFZK010000024.1, read on the forward strand.
AATCTCTATGCTGTAAATGAACGTAGGAATTTGAGGGCTGAATGTGAAGTAAAATAGGGCTGAAGCTAAGTACTGTGCATCCTTCCTTTCAGACAAAATGTATTTGGTTAAGAGCTACTTTAGAATGGGTTCATATAGGCTAGATATTTATTTTCTCGCCTAAAGAACTCGTGTTTAAAAGACTCAATCAAGCATATGATATGCATTTTATACAGTCCACATTTATCACCACCTCCGTTACTGAAAGAGTGTTCACACAACTAAATGCTTTATTAGATTCACAAGTGGTCATGTTTCCATGTATGTTGTATAATGAGAAATATTCCCTTGGTATACTTTCTAATTGGCTAGGCGTGCCATACTGATCCCTGGCCTCTCTTCTCATTTCGACAGACGTTTAATTTTTTTTACGAACAGCAAAAGATGGTTCGACGTAGGAGGACTTGTTGCTTGCATTCTATTGATAGCATGTATCTATGTTCACAGAACGTTCATTTCGTGTGTGTCTAATTGTCTTGGAGACGACACTTAACTCGGCAAAACTTTTGATTGATCCGAGGTGGCGAGCATTTGACATCGTGGAATTGTAATTAGGTGAATGGCGTCGATATATTTGAGGTATGGACAGGCGTGGAACTTGAAGGGAGCGCATCTTAATTGCCTAAAGAGATATTATTGATCCGCCCTCAAGACACTCATACTCACCAGTCCATGATTCAAACACACTGCATGACAATTTAAAGGTCAAGCTTCCCCACTGTCATGAAAAACTAAATTTCCTCACATTTACTTAAGTTATCGATTAATTAAATCTCAGTTAAGTCTCAGTCTATTTTCTCATGCGCCAGACATAGCTGAATATCACCATTTATGTTGACAGCTCATTAACAACTCAACATATCTTTTGCACAAAAATAATAATGACCCGTTTTGTTTGCATTGGACATTTGTATTTTACACAAAAGGAGACATTTTCTGCCAGTGAAAACTTAAGGAATGTCAGTGGAACAGACACTTGTAGCCTATTCATTTGGCAAAACATGAAAGTGAAAACATCTAGCCTATGTACATGTGGAAATTCACACCATTGAATATCAAACGTATTTTCACTCACTGCTCTCCAAACAATATAATTTTAAAGTAACTAGTGTAGCCTATTGTGGTGTCTTTCTCTTAACTGCACTAAAGAGGCATTGAAGAGCCTACAACTTGGCCAAATGTCTTATTTAAATAATGTGCTTCCAGCATAATTTAAAGAAAAGTAACATGTAAAAATAGATAATAATTCGTGTGCTATTTCATAAATAATGCGCATGATTAACAATCATTAAATACTCTTTATTGGTATAACTCTTTGTAACCTCTTTACACTCTATGCACGCGTTCAGTCATCCAGTACACCACTTCATTCCTGTTCCGTTACATCATCTTCTATTGCGAGCCTTTTCCCGGGATGCTGTCTCTTCTCCTCAAGATGCGGTTTGGACACGTTATCCAGCAGCTCCAGCAGTAGACTGGCTTTACCGCAAGTAGCAGGATCCTGGACGTCGCAAGGACCCCCGCTCACGCTTATATCCGGGATCGTGCCATCCAAATATTTTTTTCCAGAATATTGGTGATTCTCCAGATCCAAGAAGTCACCAGTGTCCAACTCACTTTCGTCTGTTTCGCGCCTGCCAGGATGCTGCCGCTTGCTGAATGTCATCAGGTAGCGTTTTCCCGGGTGTTGCCTTTTGGAAAGTTCATTTAAGAGCGCACTCTGGGCAGCCGGGTTTTCAGCGAACTGGTCCAGAATAAGGCGCTTCCCGGGGTGCTGCCTTCTCTGAAGCTCTATTGACTCGTCGGAGGCATCCTCACGCTTTCCAGGATGCTGTCTTTTCTGTATGTCTGTGTAGTCTTCATAGTCGGTGTCTTCGCGTTTTCCTGGATGTTGCCGTTTTCCCGGATGCTGTCTCTTCTCTAGCCAGTTGAGTTGGGGAGACGACAGATCTGAAACGCAAAACAGAGGGAAACAAAAGTGTATAAAAACCTTTGAAAAAAACACAACCTCATTGTTGTTATCTAGGAGCAATAAAGCGCAATATGCCTATATGTTACATTTTATTTGAAAGATTTGCTTAATGTTGCCAAATTTTAGGTGTCATCATAAAGTCTTTTGTAGTGTCACCTCACATTTTCAATAATTTCTCGGTGAATACTATGCTAACACCTTACATATTAACCTATTTTGCAATTTTCCAATTTAATTAATTATCCTATAGGAGAAGTACGTAATGATATTTTCATAGAAAGCAAGGTGTTACTTACCATGTTCAGTGTCGTCTTCCTCAATTTTTCTGACAATGGATCGGATAAGTAGGCTTTCGGCGCGCTGCAGGATGTCTCTAAGCGTTGGACGCTCCTCCAGGTCCGTGTCACTTGGGATACTCTGTGCATGGTTTACTGAGAAGTCACACACCGCTACGGTTGCCAACAACAAGAGGTATGCCGACTTCATTGCCACCAAAAACCTTTTCCTTCTATGGTTGATTGCAGGAGAAGAAACTGGGTGATCTATTAGGAAAGAAAGAGACACATTATTTCCTTTCGCATTTACGCACGAAGGTTTCTTTTTGTTAACTTTGCAATGCATTTGCAGTTATATTTATGCTGACTGTTGTAAAAAAATCCTACCTTTCAAAAGTGGCGTTAAGTAGACCCAAGTATATCAGAGTCTTTCTTTATCGTCAGTGAAGCGTCTTCTTTGCAACCAGGATCTTAAGTGGCTAGTTAGGTATGCTGTTTTGATGGGTGCTCCTATATATACTGGACTCACACCCCCGTCATAATCTTTGCTCTGGCGTGAGCGAGAGGATTTCTTCGCATCTTTGATGTCACTATTTCATCATGATGCGACTGTGTATTACCTCCTGATAACCTGTTGAAGGCGCTCTCTCGTCTGTCCTTATGCTGTACAACTTCCATGAACATCCAGTCGGGTCTACCGAGAACTTTAGAACTTACCTCAAGAATGATTTCGAGGACGATCACATAGGCTGCGTGTGTATATATCGTAGTTTATTGGCTGAATTGTGTAAATCGAAGCAAAAAATAGTCCACATGAGATGATAGACTATGTTTTGGAGTTATTTTCTCGAGACCGCCTTTTGTGGTTAGTTACTTCGTGACTTACTTCGTGACAGACACTAAACTAAAGCCCAACTATAGGCAACGAAAAATCGTCATGTGTGCTAACAAGACAGTTATTTACATGTAAATGCTCATTTTGGCTCATTACAGCCTCTAGGAACTCCAAGTTTCATCTCATGGCAGATGGCCATTTGCAAGACCCTTCATCCACTTCAATTTCACGACAGCTTCATCAGACACAATCAGACACAGTTTTCTGAGGAAAGCCAATACCATTGTTTTCATTTTCCTCAAAAGCTTTGAGGCCATTAACCGTAATCGCCGCACACTAATATAAGCCCTGACGATTAAGCGGTTGGTGAGTGACAGCAAGGCATAGAGCGTGTAATAGAATCAAATGGGTTTCTAAATGTGCTGTCACGCCCAATCCTTCAACCTGTCAATACACATCAAATTTCGCAGTATAAAAATACTTCTATATTCAAAAATAACGTTGAAGCACTCTAGACGATAACACGAGCAATGAATGACCTCACTAAAAGTGTAACTGAGCGTGGGTCTAGAGCGCTGGAGTCAACATGTCTATTTCCATGATGAATTCATAGAAGACCTGCCTGAACCTTGCATCGTAGTATTATTATTCTCTACAATACTGCATATCGGGTCCTCTTTATGCAAATTTGTCACAAAAGCGATTTTTCCCCCATTCTTTTTGAACCTTACATTGAAAGTTCTAAGCAATCCTTTGCCACTGTCTACATTCACAAAGGTTATATGTCAATGCACCCTATTCCATTCAATACAGTCCTTAATACTTAATACTGAATTTTTGCATCTATTATCCTCCTTACATGAAAATGTTGCCTGGGTGAAAATATAATTTCTGGTGTCTTGTGGTTTTGTTTACATAGTTGGAAGTTCTGTCACAAATAATTGGCTTGGCTTCAGCCATTTGTTCCTGTCTTACTCTGGTTTAAGCCATTTCCTCCAGTCTCACAAGCAGACATTTAAACATTAGACACATGGCACCAAGGACACAAACCCCTTTGCGAGATGTGGGCTAATTACATGTGCAACAAGCAGAAACATCACGATCTGCCGCCTACTGTGCAAGACTTTAGGACACAACTCACACCATCATAACAATTAGGGGGCAGGCCTGGGTCCTGATACAAGGAACACATCTAAATATACCTACCCATAAGTGACAACAGCACTGTTGTTTCTCCTTCTCTGCCCCTCTCACCTCTGCATGCCCAGTCTTTATCTTGTTTAAAAGTTTGAATGTAGTGGCTCCCAAAGGATTGCCCCTGCAGTCCTTGAATTCGGTCTCAGTCAGAGACACAATTTTGTTTGTTTGTTTGTTTTTCCAAGTAATGCCACTTTGACACTCAACCAATAGCCTACATGTATTGTTGTTGTTTTTTTTATTTGGAAGATCATGTAAGAAAATTATGTTTTCTCAAATTGCAACATACTGCAGCCTGATTTTATACTTTGACTGGGAATATGCTCTGTGTGTATGTGTGTGTCTATGTTCGTACACGTGTATGAAAGACAGACATTGTGTTTATATGTGTGTGTGTGTGTGTGTGAGTGAGCAACAGAGAGAGAGAAAGAGAGAGTATGTGTTGTGTGTTTTTTGTGCACACACAGTTTCAATAGTGTGTACTTGCAGGAGTGTACTTAAGTGCGAGGGTGTTGATGTAAGTAAGTAAGGAGCGACTCTGATCTCTGAGAGACAGACAGACAGGATGGAAGCAGACAGCCAGTGTGATACGTAAACAAACTAGTAAAGAGTGCCAGCCTTGTGTGCCACCACGGCAGTCACATCACAGCACATACTGACACTTCACTGACAGAGGTCACCAAACTGACAAAGAGGTGACATCTTGTGGACAGGGTGAGTGTGTAGCTTCGGACTGGTCACTCTTTCTCTCTCAGTGAGAAGGTCAAAGGTTACAGTTGTGTGTTATTTTTCCAGCCTCCCCTTTCTGAGTCACCCAGTTGGTGCTGCCGCCAGTGGACCCTCAAGTGGAAAGACAGGACATAAATAAAAGAGCGAAAAATGCTGCATATAAATAACTGGAATATTTCTGTGAAATGGCCTGCCTCTCTCTCTCTCATCTCTCTCTCTGTGTGTGTGTGTGTGCATGTGAGCATGTGTGTGTGTGTGTTGTGTGTGTGAGCATGTGTGTGTGTGTGTGTTGTGTGTGTGAGAGAGAGAGTGATTAAATGTGTATGTGTGTTTGAGTGAATGAAAGGAAGTGGGAGGTAGAGTGGAAGAGAATCTGATGAATGATCATTTCTAGTTGCAGGTGTGAGTTTCTCAATGATCTACTCCGTAGTGGTGTTCAAGTTGTCTGAGTGTTAATTCAGAATTACACTTACACACTTCTAAATACATGTAGCGACAGTAAAGAATTACTGTCAGTGGTAAATGGCAGTGCTAGTAGTTGCTATTTATTGAGTTATTTCCTAAGTTCATTGATTGCATATAATCATTAGTCACTGGCCTTTAAACTACTTGCTGTTCATTAGCCAGTGGTAGTCATTAAGATCTGCTCCTCAGAGGAGCAATTAGTGCTTTTTAAGTGCAAGAAATAATAACAGTTCCAGATATGGATGCATTATATTATTAGTATTAAATTAATATTTTTAGCATATTTAAGTTATGAATAAGCAACAAAATGCAAGTTATGAGGAAAACTACAGCGAAAGTTGTTGTCATTTCTACTGCAGGCATTGTGTTCCATCATCCTGGACTAAAGAATCATGGCAGGATTACATACAACACTGTTACTGCAAAGGCACCAAAGGTGTTTATCATAATTGTACTTTGTATAAATATTATTTTTATAGGCTTTAGATAGTCTGGTTGGATAAGTAAGTGTTGATGAATTGTTAAGATCATCTCTATTTCAGTGTGTGTAGAGTGTTTGTAGTGATTACAGTAATTAAGTATTCATTTTATAATTGATTAACAAGGTATTGAGGGATTAAGTGTTTGAGAGTATTGAGGGAATGAGTGTTTGAGGGTATGAGGGATCGAGTGTTTTGTTGTAGCGATCTCACATTTAGCAATAGACTCAGAGCTGTCATGACATCCTTGTGTGTACCTCTAATGCATTAGCTGGTTTTATACTTAGTTCCTCACTTCTCTCTCTTTTCCATCTCAATTTCAACTACATTATTTATTTTCATATCTCATTTTGTGTCCCAAGACCTGAGCTTCAACTCCGTCAGAATCCCATTATCTCTGAATAAGAGTGGGGAGGCTGTGTGTTTGTGCAGGCAGAGTCTATGATTAGTGTGGCCCTAGCACCCCTCTGTCTCATCACGGCTCTCCCTGCCTCCCTCTCTCAATCACTCTCTGTCTATCCCTTCGAGACTGCCTGTTTCTCTTCCATCACCAGATTTACATCCCATTTATCTCCACACGTTCTCTCTTCCTCCCTAGAAGGCTTTTCCCTCTCCCTTCTCTCTCTCTCTTCTCTCTTTCTCTTCTTTACAGTCTCTCTTCTCTCTCTCTCTTTTTCTTCTTTTCGATCACTCTTCTTTCTCTGCCTCTGTCTCTCTTTCTCTTCTTTTCGCTCTCTCTTCTTCTGTTTTTCTTCGCTCTGCCGGGTTTGCGTCCATGCTCGATGTGTTTTTCTCTGCTGTTGTTCTCTCTTTCTCTGCCTTGTCACATCCTTTTGTTTTTCTCCCTTTCACGCTCTCCCACTTTTTCTATTCCTATTACACTATTGCTGTCCCTCTCTTATGCTCTCTTTTTCTTTCACATATCTCTGCTGTCTCTGTATAACCAATGTTCATTAAAAGTAACAACAACCAATCAAATCAACCAATCAAATCCATAGTTTATATTATAGAAATATATATGTCCTTGTTTCAGAGAGGAGACATGGTCAAATAGAAGCCATAGTATTATACTTACTACTATTTTAGGATAATTATTGTACCTAGAGAGGTAATGAGGGGTCTGGATCATATCTTCAACTGTGTGCTGACAGATTAAGACAGCATAATTTGACAAACATAATTTAGTTCTGCACCATATTAGGGCATACCATATTAAAAGAGTTTAACATAATAAATCATGTTTCACATTGTCAGACTGAAATTGATGATGTCCTTGGACAATAGGATTTACATCAAGAAACACAATGTTTTCCAGACAGTGTTTCCAAACAGCACCTCTGACTAAGCTGAAATTTCTCGTTCGTGCATGACCTTTTCTGTGCTATGGTGAGTGTGAACTTCACTTAGTCCATCAAGAAACCGACCCTGTCATCACAGCAGCAGCCAATCTCGTGGGCTGGCTGCGAAGATGGGAGATCAGGATGTAAGTGAGTGTGTGTGAGTTTCTGTGTGTGTGTGTGTTTGTGTGTGTGTGATGAGATCGCACTCCCTGAGAAAAGAATGTGTGATTTCAGTAACTACTGAAGGGGTGTGTGAATGAGGTTTGTTTGGACATGTTTGTGTGGAGCCATACTGGGAATACTGTAGGTGAACACCTGAGGATGATTCCTGATGGACTTTCTTATGTTACAGACCCTAGACCCTCTAGCTCTCCACCAATCAGCTCTTCTCCTTCTTCTTCTTCTTCTTCTTCTTCTTCTTCTTCTTCCTCTTTGTCTTCCTCTTCTTCTTCTTCTCCTTCTTCTATTTTAATGACATATTATAGATGGAAATAGTTAATGTGTCTGACTCTGTGTGTGTGTGTGTGTGTGTGTGTGTGTGTGTGTTGGGGTAGGCGGTGTAGAGTTGGAGTGTCTGTGTGTGTGTGTGTGTTTGTGTGTGTGTGTGTGTTGACAGGTTGTCACACACTATGATCTGTGTGTGAGAGAGAAATGTCCCCTGTGGGTCTGTGACATTCCTACTGTTCACACATTTCAGTGTGACCACATACGCGCAAACACACACACACAAACACACTCGCACACGCACACACACACACACACAATCACACACACAAACACAAACAAACATTAAACAAAAACTGTTACACAAACAATAGGATCCCTTTCTAACACGAACACAATAAATAAACTGTAATTTAGCACTTGTTGCATGTCTAATGTTTGTCCTGTATAGTTGGGGCAAAGCAATCTATATGGTGTTTTTAAAGCTGGAATATTTCCATTGTGGGCTCCAGCAGTACAGTTTAACTTTAGGGTTAAACCCTAAAATCATTTTTACTTTTGTAATCTCACCTACCCTCATTTGTTGTGTATGCAATGCGTTTATCTGTATTTTTCATATTTCTGCCTGTGACACTCTCCTGTCTTTCACGTTGTTCATTCATGTTATTTCTCTTGCATGCAGTCTGCTGGTCTGGTGTAACCTGTGCTCAGGGATGCACTGGTGGCTGTTCTGTTATTGTAAAAACAGATCTGGCAGGTCATTACTCTCTGCTGATATGTTGCAGAGGCATGACAAAGGACAGAGACAGGAATACAGGTTAATGAACAGTTGACATTCATCCGTGGTGGTGATTCGCTCAGAGTATTTAAAATCGCTGGAATTTAGTGACAGTCTGCCTATGTGCAGTTTGTTTTCCCTCTTGTTTTATTTCCAGAGATCACCAGAAGGACATGGAAAGCTTCTCTGATAAGATTTCACCACCCACTGGTCATAATTGCAGAGAGGTGAGGAAAAGCCACATATCCAATTAGTGCTGGTTATTATATAGTATATGCATTTCCCAGTGTCAGTGTCATTTGGGCTCACGATGGATTGAGTGGTTCTATTGTTATCGGTCCTGCACAGCAAGCTATTGAACTTCATAACCACAGGTGTCGTCAGTTGGGCCAAAATGAGATGAACCCTTTTATTTATAATATGCCAGTGAAATGTTGCAACTGCTGTTGAGCTGTTTGTCTTTGCATGTATAGACACAATGGCATACCTAGTAGCTCTGGCCTATACTAGACCTAAAATCAGACTTGATATTGACAACCCTCAAGTAAATTGATAACATTTCATTTTTTATGCGTGTTTAGCAATTAAAATGCCATTTTGCAGATGAAGACATGGTGAAGATGTTATAATTGGAGAATTTGTCCCTGTCATCTTGCAATGTCCCTGCAGTAGACCAGGTCGTGTTTCTTTTTTCCTATTACAGGCTCCAGCACCTCTTCAAAGTAGCTGTCCTCAAAAGAAGCAGCCACACCTGATAGCGTGTGATATTGTCGGAATATTGTATTGAAGCGAAGTTCATTCCATATCATATTCAATCCATATCTTGTTTGGTTTCTGAGATATGGCTCTTCAGACATGGCTAGACATGGCCAAAAAAATATTTCATGAGGACCTCTTTTTTATATACTCATCTATCCTCCCAAAGCAATTAAATTTTAGTAGCAATAGTATGCCACATTGTGTCATATATACATGTGTAAGATCTAACACCTCTGTTTTACCATCCCCGCAGAAGTTGGAAGTCTGAAGTTGGAGAAATACAATCTTTGCCCAAGGAGCTAAAAAGCTAATGTATGTTTCATCTTCATGAGTATTCTGGGAGGACAACCTGTGGTTCAAGCCCATTGTTTCTATTTGTGGGTATAGACTGCCACCCTGTTAACAGCTTTACACTGTTATATGAAACCTTTCTATGTCAGTGTTGCTTTAAACAATATCCTAAACTTGACATAAGTGAAAAAAGTAATATAAGATACGTTTTTTTGTCTACAAGTGGTTTTTAGTGCAAAGTACTAACCATTTCAAAACATTGCAGAGAAATTTTAAGATGATAGTTTGCCTTGTTCAAAAGTTATGAGTTCTTAAATTGGGCCTAAGCAGCTATTTATTAACCCCTTGGTAAGACAGAATGATTCTTTTTATTGAAGTAGTATACCACATTGTAGAGCATATACAAATGTAAGATCCAGCTTCTCTCTTATCTCCTCAGAACGTGTCTAAAGTTGGAAAGAAATGAAGAGTATTTTAGCCAAAGGACCCAAAATGGTCGTTGGTTTTATTTTTGTGAACTTTCTGGAAGGACAACATCTCAAACCCTTTTTTAAAAGAGATGAGTATATAAAAGTCGTCCTCAGGAAAAACTGAAATTTGCAGTGTTCTTCTTGGCCGTGTTTAGAAGAGCCATAGCTCAAAAACCTAACAAGCTCCACCTGAAACCTCCAGGGTTTTGGCTCCTGCGCTTCCTGAAAATAACTGTCACTTCAGCTACATGGCTGGAGTTTTGTGCTGGAGGGTTGTGGCTTTACTCCTGCCTGTCAGGTATTCAGTGACTCACATAGCCAACAGTCAGACAGTTTGGAGTTGGATGGCTCTAGGGACTCGCAGTCCTGTCTCAACTGAAGGAACAGAATGGTTTAGCTAGACAGAGGAAATGATATCAATCAGCACAGTGCTTTAAGTGGAAAAAATCCTCTTATTTGACTGTTGCCAGGTAAATTAGGTGGTGGGTAAACAGCAGATCATTGTGATAAAAAGTGATGAAGTGATGAAAAATCCCGGTACGCTAGAGGCTAAAATTGTGCAGTGCCAGTACTCTGTACTGGTGCGTACTGGCCCACTTAAAGCACTGAATCAGGGGCAACTGTGAATGACTTTGCAGTATTGCAGAGATACTGTATATAGAATCACTTTTCAAACTCTTATTTCCTGGGATCATCACCAGAGATGGTAGGTAAGTACAAATGAAGGCAACAAATCCTTATCCTGGTAAGTACAAATCCTTAAGTACTGTAGCATTATTAGTTATCTGTACTTTACTTCAGTATGTAGTTTTCTGACAACTTTGACTTTGATCCCACTACATTTGAACAAAAATGTCTGTACTTTCTACTCCTTACATTTTCAAAACTTACTTTGGTTACTTTGGTTTCAAAAAGTTACTTTGGTCTGAATGCATCTAAGTGAAATTATGTATTTGGCAATATGGTGTGACTTCCCAACATTAAGGCCCATTTCAACATGGATGGGACAATAATAGAATTTCTTAAGAAACACCATGCGTCCAGTAAAATAATTGTTAAGGATTGTTATAGCAGGATTATTATAGGATTGTTAATTTGGCATATTGTAGGTTACAGTCTGCTTCCTTCATTCCAAAACCAACTGTCAAAACAGTCCTTTAAACATGCTAAAGTATACAATTTGCCTTTATACTTTAAGCACGTTTCAGAGCCTGTACGTTTCACTTTTACTTGAGTAAGGAAGTCAAGTCAGTACTTAACCTTTTACCAGTGTCTTATTTTACACAAGTGTCTATACTTCTACTTGAGTTAGGAAAGTGTGTACTTTTGCCATCTCTGATTATCATGCATTAGCATCTGGGCTTTGTTGAAACTATTGAGAAGCTTCCATGGTAAAAGCACTTTAAAAAGAGAAGAGCCTTCTTACCAAGATATTTCTTTTCTTATATATTTGGTGTCTCAGGCCTCTGTGCCACATCAGTTAAGTTTGTTTTATAAGTAAACAATGTCTACTGCTCCTTCTTCACAATCAACCAGCACAAAACAGAAACACACACCCCCACACACCACCTGTTTTAAGTGAATGGCTTTGATTTGGGTTAAATGTAGTAATGCAGTCATTGATTCTCTTCCATGTCATGAGTTGGAGAGATGGACAGGGACAAAGGACGAAACAGATGGCTTTACATCCGGATTGGGCTCCAAGTGGATGTTGTGTGTTATGTGGCACAGCCATTATTTTAAGTGGTGCCCATCTTTTGAGGCTTGTGTGAGCTTCCATTGAGCTTGGCAGAAGGTAAACTGATTGCAACACAATGCAGAAGCTGTCATGAATGTGGTAGCCTAAGAGAAACATGGAGAAGCCTGACTAGTACACAAATGCAAACACATCACACACAATAACAGATACATACACACACACACACACACTGTAATCATAATTCCAAATGACAGTTGCCCCTTCTCCTTCTCCTCATTCATGCTTTTAGTTTGACTTTTTGTGTCAATGCAATCTTTGCTGTTCACAGGAAACGACTGTTTTGTTTTCCTCAGTTCATTTAATCGGATATGCACCCCCACACCCCCACAATTCTTAGTCATTGCCTCTTCTTACTCATACGTTCTAAAACATTGATATTCCGAAGAGAATAAATTGTCTTAACGGATAAAGATTTTCACCAACATAAACCAACAGCCAATTTGTCAGCCAGTTTGCCTGTTTTAGCAAGAGTTGACCATTTATTGGTTGACACACACTCATACGCACGCACACACACACACACACACACACACACACACACACACACACACACACAAACCATTGCCAGTTCATGACAGACTGTGCCTGCTTGGCTGCCCTTTGCTCTGAGCGAATGAGAAATGGCAGTGTCTCACACAGACGGTGCACAGTGACCACAAAGTGTATGTGAGCTCATCCCCCTTGTCATGCTTATTCAGTTAGTGCAAAGTTCAGCTGGTCATCATAAAGGTTGGGATGGGGTGGCTGTGAATGGTTGTGTGTGGACCTTATAGTAGGGTAATATGGCTGGGAAGTCACATTGGGAAGCTTCACTCGTGAGAGTTCAGCTGACAAACTAGTGATGTTGCTAATGTGTGTAGCTGTGTGTGGCTAGCTGGCTAGTTTGTATACATCACATGCACTCATGAGTATAGCTAAAATAAGTAAGTGACTTACAGTATTTGTCACTTTTTAAACATTATTTATCTTTCTGTATGACAGTAAAATGTTTTCTTGGGGGCTCTTTTTCAAAAGCTGCCTCTTTCAAATGGGATGTTCCAAATCCAGTGTTTATGTTGGCAGTGAAAAGTAGGATGTTCCCAATGTGTTGTTGTTTCACTGAGCGCTTGGTTCAGCATTGTACACGACTTGACCATCTGGGTCACATGACTACAATATTTGTTTTTGGTCAAACATACTACCATGGCACAAAGGAATAGATGCCACAGTCTGTCAGTTAATAAATTGTTCAGTTTATTAAATTATTTATGAATTGGAATGATTTATCTCCATGCCATTTTACTTCATTACCTGTTTCTTGCTTTTTTTCTTTCTTTCTCCCCCGTCCCTCTCTCTCTCCCAATTAAAGCTGATTAAATGTATTAGTGATGTTATTGTTGTCGTAGGAGGATAATTAGCTGAGATGGAACTTGCATATGTAATATGAGATAACCTTAGGGAAATCACCATCCATATGGTCTGAAAATTAACAGAGCAAAAGAAGATGCTACATACAAGATAATGCTGCTTTCTTTGCCGTGTTGCTGTTGTAAGGCTGTAGCACAGGAAAATAGATCTATTTGAAATGAGCATCCGTCTCTTCCTTTCGTCGGTGTCATAAATACGTATGTCTGCATTGAAATACAGCAAGGGATTGCAATTTTCATATGTTTTTTTTTTTTCCCCTATTGTGTGTCTTCAGTCCCCAGAAACACCTTTATGTCTTGTTTTCATTTCTGTCATGCTGTTTCAGAAGTTGACCATTCAATCTCCCCTTGGTGAGGCATCTCTGTCTGTGTCTTTTCATCTGTGGTTATTCTCTCCAATATGAGTGTCTTGCTGAGATGGCTGCATCTCTTTCTTTTGTCTTTCCATCCTCAATCCATCCTTTTCTACCCCTACTGCCCTTTAGACTGCTACCATACCACCCCCCTGCCTCTGTTTTACCTCTCCGACCTTTAGGACAGACTTGAAAGGTTCCTGACTAACAACTACTAGCGGCTTCTCTTCAATACTCTCTGTTGCCTTCATTGTACTATATCATGATGTTGTGGAGACCCATTTCTTTCTTGTTTTGGATCATGGTATAAAATGTTAATTCTTTGTTTGTTCTTTATCTAATAGTGTAATTCCTTTTTCCTAGACTGGTTCAATACCAATATGATAGCTAGTTGCAGTTTGCTTTATCACTGTTGTTTAGGTCATCCACTCTGTCATAATCATTTAAAGATAGATGTGTACGTTTTATGGGAAGGAACCCTATGTTCCAGCCAACAAGAAATGAAACTGTTGTCAAAACACCATGAAAAAGTATTTGGATGTGTTTATGTATGTCTAATCAAATCCATTGTTTCAGGTGTAGTCACGCACGCACACACACACACACGTGCATGCTTAAAACAACACCTGTTTTATTGGATTTTCTTCAAGTATGTGTGTGTGCGTGTGTGTGTGTCATCTCTAGAGCATATTGCCTGATTATTGATCCCATTCTGTTTTACCAGTAAAATTCTCCAATGTTCCAGGGAAGAGTCCTCTCTTTTCTTACAGTAATTAGGCTTGTCCAAGACTCTTCCATTGGATATTCCCATAAGGGGATCTCTCTGAGTCCCATTAATCAGATTTGATTTTCACTTGGATGTGTTGGTGTGGTGAGATCACTTGAGATGGCAACTGATATGTTCCAATGTTCAAATTAGCTGCACAACCACAGCAGTATTGACTTAGAATCTATTATGTAGAATGCCAGATGCGGAACTTAAACAAAACGCTGTCTCACTATAGCAAAAGATATGGATATTAATTAACAGTTACGGCTAACCTGTCACACCCACCTTTTTACCACAGATTCCTTTCACAGAGTGGAATAGAATAGAAAATACTAATAAATCTCTAAATGGCAAAGGCTGACAAATGGCTTTCGTTGCAGTTTGTAATCCAGTGGAGATTTGGAGAAATGTCAATGAATTTCCCTGTGGTAATTGTGAAGGAGCTGTTGGTTCCATTTATTAAGAGGGAAATATCTTTCTCTTGTTTGAAATGGGGTTTGTATTCATGTGTAAAAGTATTCTTTATATTATTTTTTTAATCCAGTAGACAAGACCAGACTGCACTCTAATTGGTGTGTTTTCATTTAATTTATTTTCTTTTCTTCTCATTCTTTCTTTCTTTCTTTCTAGTCTTTGTTGGTGATTTTCTGTTGGCATTGAAAAGCTCATCACCTATTTTGTAATGCTTGTCAGGTAGGTGATTTTTTTTTAACTTTTGGAATCTAACCCGCTATCAACATAGACTTCTCTCACTACTTCTCACTGTGAAAGCTTTGGGGCTGGGGTTTATAGAGCTATCGATTGCTCATTTCACTCAAGTGAAATATTAGGCTCTCTGAGCTCTCCATTCCTTCACTCCAGAGATGAGGTGACAGATCTCAGATGTGGCTGAAATGTTGAGTTTGTCTTTGGGGAGTGGAGAGATAGAGAGAAAGGAGGAATCTGAGGGACCAAACCGCTAAACTGTGGGAGGACACTGTATATATGTCTCCATTTCATTTCTGTCTGTCTGTCTCTCTCTCTCTCTTCCTCTGCCACTCTTTGTCATCTTTTCACTCTCCCACTGTGCTCCTCTGACCCTTATACCCTTGCCAGTGTTTTATATTGCACAGACTACTAGCTTAACATCATAAATGCATTTGACATTTAATGTATGATATACTGTAATGCCTAACTATAGACTACTTCTATGTCCACAAAACATGTGACTTGTTTATAATTTTTTTCACATTTCTCCCTGAGGAATTCCCTGAACAGAGATGACATAAGATGTCAAAAGACGTAAACTGTCAATTTTACAATGATGTTTGGAATTAGTCAGCAGAGACAGCAGGCTGTCTTAGCTGAGGTATGGATACCAGAATCAGCACAAGAGGGGGTCTTTGACAGAAAAAGTGAACTCTTTGTGTGTGTGTGTGTGTGTGTGTGTGTGTGTGTGTGTGTGTAGGGGGGCTACAGTCAGCTGTCAGGATACAGGGACACATAGGGTGAGTCATTATCATCTTTTGCTCTCTTCGCACTGGGCAGATGGGTGAGGCATGACAGAATACTCTCACGTTCTCTCTCTTTTTTAGTCTTCTTTTCTCTTAGCAGCCTCTTGTCTCCTCTTCCCGGTCATGTAAATAGGATTTCATGAGATTGAGTTGGGGCTATCTGGTTTTCACTGCAAGACATGTCATTTGACAGTAAATTTATTTTGACAAATATATTTTGAATCCATTTCAATGAAATGTGCATGAAAACGCTGTGATTTAAACATTACAGGAAGTAGCCTTGTTTTACCAGACTTATTTACTTTGTGAAAGCAGTGTGGCTGTGCTTGACAGAGAGATGTTTTCAATCCAGCATCCAGCAGCCTTAACACAGAAATCACTGGTTTGGCTGAGCCAGTTAGCTGACTAATTGTATTGATCAAGGATTCCTAACATTTCCTCCTACTTTGGCTCTACATTATGCTAATTGAAACATTGTGCAGTATTTACATCCTGGTGACCGACTGGCTGTCCATCCTGATGGTTGAGTGAAACGCTGTAGCATTGATCAGTGCCAGACTAGTGGCTTAGAGGGATAAAAATGAGTGGAGATACTAGATGGACCAAACCAGGCTAGTAGGGAAGCATCTCTGCTCCAGAACAGTGTTGTTAGATGAATCCCCACTATACCTTTCGCTTTAACAGTCCAGCACTGATCTGTTGTTGACAGAGCAGATTCTCCATGTTCTCCCACACAACCGGAAAAGGTTGTCTCTCAGCTGAAAAAGGACAAAACAAAACAAAAATTAATCACAAAAAATAAAAAATCCTGAACGTTGTCACTAGCTTGAGGAAAAATTTATATTTGGTTTCCACTGAAGCGTACCAATAAGGGGGAGACAGGGGTGCAAACAGGGAGATGACTGATGTCATGGAGGGGAAGCTTTAGCAGTGTGGACAAGGGGAAGAGCAGTAATGAAGATCGATAGTGTGCGAGGGAACGAAAGGTAGAAAGAAACAGAATACATTTGGGTCTGAGGAAACATTCATAAAACGGCATATATGCATGTATATGCATAGCATACACATCTATCCAGTGGATATCAGTTTTGTGTGTGCGTATGTGTGTGTGTGTGTGTGTGTGAGAGAGAGAGAGAGAGAGAGAGAGAGAGTGAATGGCACATAGAAGAGAGCACTTGTTTAAGACAGCATTTGCCGTAATAAGGCAGTCTGAGTGGCGGGCACACTGCGTTGCTAGCACACGGGCTTGGTAATGGATATCCAGTGTGCTTCTAGAAGCTTCTGCACGCTGTAATCAGTGGAGGGGGAGAGGGAGCACAGCTCCGGTGCTGCTTTTCACCCCACCCCCCACCCCCTCCCCTCTCTCATCACTTTCCAGCCTTGCTTCTTTCACCTAAAAAAAAACCCTTTCTTTCACTCTTTCACCAGCACACCTCCTACAGAGGGGCTAATCCTCCTCAGTTGTCCACCCCTACTGCTTTGAATTAATCATTTGTTCCCTTTCTCCTCTCCAGCCATAGATTTCCCTTTTTAATATAATATTAGCACATAATGGTAGCATAGATTGCAGCACTCAGATAATACTCAAAATAACAATAATATCAAAAATAAATATAAACAAAATAATAATAATCAAAATATTACATCAGAACAATACAAATGGATCCCCATGGATGTCACCATTGCTTGATGCTAAAAGGCCAGCCGTATCGTGTTACTTTCACATAGTTTCTTTTTCTTTTTTTTATCTGCAGAAAAAACTAACTTTGATAAATGCAAGAATTAAAGGTACCTCACTGGAGTACCAGTCCATGAAAAATGATGTCAATCAGTAATGTGACAGTGCAGCATAGTTCACTGAAGTTCTCCACAAGTGCAAGTTCTGCCTCATTAAAGTGCTTCCCTTAGCTAGTAGTAATGAATAAGGAACATTTTCCATCTTGATCCACATCTAATTCTGACACCACATGAAGTAATTATGAAACAGTGGGACATGATTGTGATTTTCATTTTCCATCCCTGTAGGAACCTCATGTCAATATCTGGAGTCCTCCAAAACCTACAATGATGCTGTAATCCTAATTTAACATAATTTGTCATGTTTTGTTAGCTTGATTGTGCTTGAGTGTGACATATTGTTACTCTACAGTTCTGAAACCAATTTCATCAATCAACTCTCACTCATTGAAGAATAGATCCTGTTACATTATCACATCAAGGGACATCAACTAAATCACTACTGAATAACTACTACAGCTACTGCAAAGAAGACTGATCAGTTTGTGTTGCCAATATATTTTGTACGGAATTAGTTACAGTCGTTACCAATAGGATAGTGTTTTAGCCTTACTGTGTTAGTTGTGAAATTACAATATTATCTGAAGGGTATAATTCAGTTCAATTCAATTCAATTATTTTTATACATTTACAACAGAATTGTCTCATGGTACTTTACATACAACCAATTCATGCTCATAGTTTAGAGAATTCCCAGCCTCTAACAACAACCTCTACCCAGCCTCTAACAACCAACGCAGGATGGGGCCCATGGTGAGAGGTTCTTTTCTGATGACATTGAGGACAGCAGGATGCTGGGGACTTCATGAATGCAAGTATTCTGTGCAAGATTGCACAAACGCTCATCTAAAGAGAGGTGATTATCTCCATACAAGCAGCATGTGTTTTAGACAACCGAACTGACTCATGCAGGGCTACATTCTTTTGCATGCACACACACATGCACATACACACACACGCACACTCATTGACGCACACAGCAACACACACACACACACACACACACACACATTGATGCACGCACACACTCACACAGAGGGAAAGTGGAGAGAAGCCGATCTAAATGAACCTGTCACAATGGCTGGATAATTAGAGGTGTTGGATCTTTAAAAGAAGCCTTTTAACAAGGCTGAAAGCAGACCAGCAGACTTGCAGCACAGAGTCCTATTAACTGTGGTGTGCATGGCACACACCCGCACTAGTGCCAGCTAACAAGGCCGCTAGCACCACTGCGCCTGATGCATGATCACAACACATCATTAATTTCAGCGACGGGCCCGTGAAATAGTGAAGAACAAAAAGAAAAAAAAACACATTCGTGCTGCTGCACTTTGGTGAAGGGTCAAAGGGACTGTGTCTGAGTAAAGAAAAAAGGTTTGGGGATGACATGCTCTATTAAGTAGATCTTTTCCACCAGCGTAATTCTCTGCTCTTCCACTTTCATACAGTTTGTTATTATGCTGTTAAAATATGTTAAGCTGTAGACCTTAAAGCCTTTATGTGTCAGGTGTGTCAGATGTGTCAGGACAATGTCCATGGCTTATTAATAAACTCAATTCTTTTGAACTGACTAGAACACTGGTGGTTTTTCTATCATTTAAAATTTCTTTCTTATCTCTCATCATCCCTCTCTCTCGCGCAGACACACTGCTGCCATTGACCTACCACTGTTAACGGGCAGATGAGCCTGTGTCTTCACTGTGGACGCAAGGATTAGACTGAAATGATTTTGTGCAGCAGGTATCCGTCCTGTTCATGACTTTTTGAAATCCTTGATGATTGTGAGTGGTCGAAATAAAACACAGTTCTTGCTTGTTTTGCAGGACTTCAGAAAAGTATTTATGAAATCCCGCAAAGCTTTAAAATCAACCCAGTGAAAAATGTGCTTGATTGAGTACAATATATATTTCTTTTTCTATTCAGTCAAGGTCCTTCTGTTATGGCATCATCTCTCTTTTTCTCTCTCTCTCGCACACACACACACACACACACACACACACACACACATAGAAAGTTATTTGCCTCAAATCAAAGGGGAAACTTGTGAAGTCATGGTGTGCATGGTGGTTGGTGGTTAGGAATTTTAGATTTAATAATGTCCCAACCAGTTTTTTACTTCACTGAGTTAATGATTCCCTTTGAAGATACTGTATGACTGAGGAGGCCTTTGAAAGGAATAAGCTAAAGGATGCAACACGCGAAGTCGAGGTTGACGAGCATACAGAAGACCATCCCCTGCCTCCGATGGCTGCAAGGACTACACCAACACCCCTCCCCTGCAAGAAATTGCTTGCTGTTTACCCTGGTCTCACCCCCACCACAGCCACTGAACACAGTAGGGGCCTGCTCTCCTCCTACCATCAATGGAGGGGACTTAAGACCAGGAAATCAGTGGGCCTAGATAGAGTGTGTCTCCAAAACCTCAAGGCTTGTGCTGTAGAACTGGGAGAGCCAGTTTAATATGTCTTTAACCTGAGTCTGTGGTTGGGGAGGGTGCCTGAAGTGTGGAAGACATCTTGTCTCATACCTGTTTCAAAGAACGCACACATAAGTGAACTGAATGATTTCCCTCATAATGAAGACCCTGTAGCGGCTGCTGATGATATACGTTCTAAGGCCCCTGGTCCGCCAGGCATTTGACCTACTACAGTTTGCAGATCAGGAGAATGTGGGTGTGGAGGATGCTGTTCTTTAACTGCTACACAGGGCATACCCTCACTGGAGGGAGTGGTGCTGTGAAAGTCATGGTCTTTGACTTGTCCAATGCCTCCAACACCATGAAACCCCTCACCCTGAGAGCCAAGCTGCACTGAGAGTGGGCTCATGCCTAGTATCTTGGATCACAGACTCCCTCACTGGACAAAAGGCTGGGGAATTGTACATCTGACTTTGTGGTCAGTTGCACTGGTACACCACAGGGAACTGTGCCCCCCCCCCTCCTTCACCATGTACACATCAGACAAGTACAAGTCTGAGCTATGCCACATGCAGAGGTTTTCAGATAATACTTCAATAGTGGGGTGTATTAGGGATGGACAGGAGGGGGAGTATAGGAGCCTGGAGGACTTTGTGGGATGGTGCAGGACAAACCACCTGCAGCTGAACACCAGGCAGTCAGGCAGGATTTCAGGCAGTCTAGCCCCCCTCCACTACCAATCTCCATTGATGGGTTTAGTGTGGAGATTGGACAATAAACATCAATAAGCATCTGGACAATAAACTGTACTGGTCAACAAACACTGATGCACTGTACAGGAAAAAGCAAAGCAAGCTCTATTTCCAGAAGAGGCTGGGATCCTTCAACATCTCCAGCAAATACCTTCTGATGTTTTACCAGTCTGTCTTCTATGCTGTGGACTGCTGGGGAGGCAGTGCTAAGAAGAGAGACATTGGACGACAGGACAGACCAGTGATGAGGAAGTCAAACTCTGTGGTTGGTGTAGAACTGGAGGCCTTAACATCAGTGGTGGATAAAAGCACCCTTAGTAAGCTGATGTCAATTATGGGCAATGACCTCCACCCACCCCAGAGCACACTCACTACACGGAAGAGTATGTTTAGTGGCAGGCTCTTGTTGCTGGCTTGCTCAACAGACAGATTGAGGAGGTCCTTTGTTCCCAGGGCCATCTATCTTTTTAATGCACAGAAGCACCACTTGTGGCCATGAGTCTGCCTTCCTCTCCTTCTGCCCCACATTCACCTTCACCTTCACCTTCACCTACACAGAATGTGTCTACACCTTTTCCCTTTTTTTCACTTGATTATGCTTTTCCCACTTGTTCCATTTTCTTATTTAACTTACTGGCAATATTAGCCCTGTATGTGTGCAGAGCTTAACTTTTTACCTACTGTTTTACCTAGCATTTGTACTCTTATGTATCACACTCTTATATGTGTCATTTTTTTTGTTATAATATGTTTAGGAACTTCTGATGTTTACATCTTGGTCATCATTGGCCTATGTCAGACAAAGCTTTTTGCACTGGGTTCCCCTGCACAATTTCTCTTTACCATGTTTGGACACTTAGTCTACCTTTTTCCATGGTTCCTTTGTGGACACCTTAATTTCATTCTGGATTAATAAAGTACCTATCTATCTATCTATCTATCTATCTATCTATCTATCTATCTATCTATCTATCTATCTATCTATCTATCTATCTATCTATCTATCTATCTATCTGTCTATCATGTGTGCATGCACGTGTGTGTGTGGTTATGGGTGATTCAGTGTGTGTCTGTGAAAGTTTATATGTGTGTGCACACATGTGCATGCAAAGTGATATGTGCATCAGGGAAAGTGATGGTGACAGATGGGGGCTGCTTCCTCCTCAGTCCTCCTGAAGCTTACGGCACTACAGCAATTAATGCCGTCATTGGTATGCTTATCACCATGGTGAAGATATGGACAGGCTGGCTGGATGTGTAGCTGGGTCCTGACCTTTTCAGCCCTGTCCAGCTGGAGTATGCTCAGAATACTGCCCACAGGATTCCACACTTCCATACTGATGCCAAAATGCCTACCAATAGATCCATGTCTTCATCATTTCTTCTGGTTGCCCTTTTACATTAATTTAGTTATACATGGCATTTTTTTTTTTTTTGCTCTGGACTGATGGATAGCGTATAGAGTAGACCACCGTGGTACTGGCCGGAAAAATCTGAGTTGCTAACACAGACAGCCTCCGGCTATTGGTACCATATCCCACTGTGAAATTATGAATTCATATTAATATTAATACCCCCCCCCCTCTCTCTCTGTTCTTCCTATTCGTATGCCTAGATCCATCCCTCACTGTCTCTTCCCCGCTCTTTGCGAAAGTGTTTGTATTCGTGATTTTTAATCTGAGTAAGCAAATGTAAAAAGCTCCATATGATGTGCTTTATTAACTGTTCTTATTAGACAAATAAAATGAATTAATTTGAGCTGAAAGCCATGAATGTGCAGTTCAATGCTCTTAGGAGCATGCACTGTTACTGGCTGCTGCCTCCGTTTTCTATGGTGGTGTCTGTGTATATCCCTGTGGTTAGTTAGAGGTGCCACTAGGGCTGTGTGGGCATGACTGCCTAATTACCTGCTTTTCCGCCACAGCGTTTCACTGGTATTGAAAATACTGCTGCAGCACAGAGGAGCCCACCAGCAGGGAGTCCATTTGCATACTTCTGTTTATGTGTCCTTATCTGCCCACTCTATAGATCTGAGCTTGTATGGATTTAAATGTGAATGTGTGTGTGTGTGTGTGTGTGTGTGTGTGTGTGCGTCTGTGTCTGTGTGTGTCTGTCAGTCTGCGTGTTTGTGTATTGTGTATGTGCCTTTGTGTGTGTGTGTGTGTGGCTTTTCTTTATGTGTAGGGGTGCACTGTATCACTGAACAGCCATCAATTGTTTTTCTTCATCCTTTCTGTCAGCTCCTTCCTCCTTAGTGTTCTTCTGCACCTTCTCTCTGATTGGCTACACTACATTGTTTATTCATTCATCTCTCTGTTGTTTCCTCTCTCTGTCTTCTCTCTCTCTCTCTCTGTGTCTCTCTCTCTCTTCCCAAGCAAGTCAAGGAAGTTTGGTGATTGATGCTTGCCTGAGTAGAGGAGGGGGGTACTTGCCCCACAGCCCCAACAAAGCGTTGGCGTTTGTTTCGTGACTGCGTCAGCAGACAGCATGCGGCGTCAAGCACCCTGTCAGGCGCCCTCATTAGCTCCAAGCGCTCATGGATCTGCCTGCATTCACATGCAGCCTGCCTTGCAGTGACACATGCATCACTGTCGTGAGAGGGTTGTCTCTGGACGACTGGAGGCTGCTGCAGGTCCTCAGTGTCAAGGACTTGTGCCACCTTTCCAGCCCCCCACCACCACCACCAACACCTCACTCCCCTCCTCCAGCTCCTGCACCTGAGAGCAGGCCTGCTGTCCCCCTTCAATCCCCCTGGGCTTACCATGCTCAGGATCAATGCTGATCCTCCTCCTTCTGCTGCTCCTCCTCCTCCTCCTCCCTGGGTCCCCATCCATCCAGAGAGCACGTGCGCATGCGGGGCTGCCTGTAATTGAGAGGACCTGCAGGGGGTCTGCCGAGGGGCCGGCGGCCGCGGAGCCGTTGGAAAGCCAAGGGAGCCGGGGGTCTTCTGGCATCGTCCTCTCCCACTAATGCTTTCCATTATCGGGGCTGTGCCATGGGATGGCAGGCTGACAAACAACCTCTTCAAATTAGGCATGAAGGGAGAGCAGAGAGAAGGAGAGGAGAGAGGAGAAGAAGGAGAGGAAAGGGGTTAGTTCGGGGTGGGAGGACAGGGTTCAGGGGTGTTCGTCATCAACAGAATCAATCTTCCTCCTGGAAGGTGTTTTTTTTTGTTACAGGAGTGCAGGGCTGTGTGGATATTTATCTGTTTTCTCCCTACTCCTCAACCTCTAACTCTGTTTTTCCCGTCTGCTGTTTATCATACATGAAGTGCTCCTCTCCTCTTCTTCCTCCTCCTCCTCTCTCTCTCTCTCTCGCTCTCCCCTACAGGACGGGGTCTGTAATGGCTTTTAATGGTGGTGTTTTGTGCTTTTATCTTTTTTCTTTTTTTTTTTTTACAGTAGTTTTAAAAGTGTTGCTCTCCATCTGCAGCACTTCCCTATTTTGGCTCAAACACACCCGACACGAATGAGACAGAAACCCCAAAACAGTGCTAGGAACACAATAGGCTAAATCACTAATCTACACTCATCATATCAAAGGCGCAAACCCCTGTTCAACATGATCCAACAGCTTCTGAGAATACAAAACATCAGTGTAACCACACTTAAAGGTCACTCATGTTACACAAGTCTGCAATGTCAAAAGAGGAGAATTAGAGCAGGAGAGAGAGAGACAGACAGAGAGAGAGGATAGTCCATCTCTGTCATCTAATTTCCTTTTAACTGAACATTTTAATTAGCAATTTAACACCATTAGACGATGGGAATTTCATTTGCATGCTTGATGCTAATTTCAAAATCACAATTTCATCCTAATTTGCCAATTTGCCTAATGCCAAATAAAGTCTCTTCCCTATTATATCAAAATCTGCAAAAATGTAAACCAGCTTTGCAGGAGTTAGACAATATATCTTTGGGAAAAAAAAACATTACTTAATATAAACAACATATCATGTTTCAGTATAGATGGACCATCCACACATCTGACAGTGAGTTTAAGGATTGATGTAGTTTTTGTGTGTGAGGGAGATATACCTTATACGCTGTAACATGGGGAAAAAATAAAAGAAATAACTTGTAATGTAAAATGTGTGTTTGGCCAATCCTTGAGCATTACAGTCCTGTAGCAACATCGCCATCTGCTGGGCTGCTTTCCTCACTTAAGTCCTCTCTCACACAGTGTTCTAATGCAAAGGCAGCAGGGACTTCTGCTTCAACAACTGACTCACAAAATTAATCCAGGGACTCAGGTGGTAGCCAAGGCCCTGTGAATTTTGTAATTAATGGCTGATACTGATCAGGTACCTCAGACAACCCTCCAGATGCCACTCGTATGCAACCTCAGTACACTTGTTCTGTTCTCGTGGTCACTGGATATACAATTAAGGTTACTGAAGACTGTGTTGTTATTTTAGTATGGTAACATATTTTGTCTGTAGAGAGAAGCATACAAATAGCTAAAAGGACTGTTGGTAAAGAGTGTCAGAGGAGACTGATTTAGGCTGACATCAGTGGCCTATAGGTACTGCATCTGTAACAGGGGTGACTCACCAGTAGCTTAACTAAGGCTACATGTTTGGTGTGTGTAGCTAGACCAACACGTTTAGGGCCAAAGGTTAATATGTGTCACAGGGTCCAGTTTCTAGTTGTACTACACTGATCTTAAAACAATATGTCTATTATGCTTTTTCTGGATGACAATATAATGCTTTTCATTTAACCACCATCACCCAACATTTAGTTTATGCTCATTTATAACCATGATTTCAAAATAATTTCAAATGATCCATTTGATTTATAGCTTTCATATTTATAATATTTCAATTAATCTCAACTATCTCATTGCTGTATCAAACTCCATTATAGGTAATTGTTTATTGCATACAAAGAGCTAAAGGAAGGACTGGCTTAAATTTCTGAATACCAGGCATGCATTTAACCTCTTATACTTAATCTCTCTTTATACTGCACTTGTATTACATTATAGCACTTTCTACTTAAAATACTGCAAATTTTATATTAGCATTATTAACTCTTTGTTAGTTTTTTTCATTGTGTTATCCTCTTTTGTGAGTCACTTTGGATAAAAGCGTCTGCTAAATGCATAAATGTAAATGACATGTTATTGTCATGACATTTTGACGCTTATTGTTATGAAGCTTAAAATAAGCCAGAACCTAAATTTTCTCATGTCAGCGTCCAATGTGCACATTTAATGATCATTTTGATTTCCATGACCATAAAACATAATTAAAAGCCCTTAGCAATATTCGGCAATGACAATCTACAGTTAGAGAGATGCTTTGCTTTCCTTTTTGCTCTTTACTTTTTTTTACTTACCTACCCAAGCCAATAATAAATAAATAAATAATAAAGTCTTACTGGCTTTATTATCCTATTGCATAGACCCATCCACCCACACCCTATTCTATTACAATATCTAATACATTTTTACTCTTTTCTATATATCAAGGACTTGACTAAACTTGCACTGCTCTCTTAACTGCTATATATAACTGTGTTTTAGAATGTGAAGCCTAGCAGAATCTGCACTGGAAATGTTCTTGCACTTTTACACTTTGGTTACCATAGCATCTTCTAGCACGTTCTACACTACTTATACACCAAACAACTCAGGACCCTAAATAGCATACATAAGAGGAATTTTCTCCTTATTTTTATAATGTATGTACGTCATGTGTATGCTATGTTGTGGAAGCTTAATGATACCAGAATTATCAAGCGGTCGTATTTCTCGCGGCCAGAAGGTGGTGCTCTAATACCTGTTCAATTTGGATACCGTAAATTCGAAAGAACATGTTCGCAAAGATTAAGATTATTGTTTTAGGCCAATGTTTGTCTGAATTAAAATAATTAATTAATTTTAGGTCCAGGTTATTGCTGCGGCATGGACTACCTCAAAACACTCAGCTTATACCAGTCCATGTATAGTCCTCCTGGCTTTCTGAACATATAGCCTGCCTCTGTGGAATTGGTTCAGATAGGCACACAGTTGGATTTTTTAATCTAACTGTGACAGGCTTGGCCACTACAGCGGCAGCAGAGGCCTATCGCAGGAAAGGATGTCTGTCAGTCACAATCGTAACCACGCAGCTGGTTCAGCCACGGTGCGTAATGCGTCGCACATACGTTTCAGACACGTCATTTTGGAAGACCCAGCCAGAGGACTGGACGGACCAGCAGCGAATTCCTCGTGAGTGTCAATCAATTGTTGAGATACTGGTCTTTTGAACCTATATATGTAGAAAATAGAGCATTTGTAGATACATTAACCATAGTAATTAATGTACAGAATCTTAACTTTTCAAAAAGAATATTTCCCTGGGCTGTCAAGACTATTTCAGTTCCTCCTAAGTTGGTGTGGAGGTTCACCGCCCCAGGGTGTTTTGCGCTCCGCGAACTCTGTGGACATATGATGGAACTCTAGTCACTGCCGGATGTCTGAGATGTTTGGTCCTCGCTGTCCAATGTAAGTAGCCAAAAAGTCAGACTCCTTTTTGTGAAAAGAAATGCAGATTACCTCATCATTTTTACCCAAAAGTAAACAAAAACATCAGTGATAAAGGAGTATTACAGACGTGGCAGACTGAAATTTCTATGTGCACAGCTTTCTTTAGGCCTCGGTGCGCTACAACGATGACATATGACACACTTCAGAAGTTTTATTGCTCCCTTTTAGACGTTTTCTATTCTGCAATGTTGTCTGTGTCAAAGCTTTCGCACAAGCCGCCGAATACCAATTCGCCGGATATACAGTACAACTGCTGTTGCATGTCAATTCATATGAGAGATTCACGCTTATTTCTCGCTCCTGGCTTTGCGTGACAGAAAAGAAAGAGAAGAGAAAAGAAGACAATATTTGTAGGAAGAGTGCACACACGCACGCACGCACGCACGCACACACACGCACTAAAAGGGAGAAAGAAAGAGGGAAGGTCGCGCCTCACAGGCATACAGCCAGTCGCGCGCCTATGCCGGTCAGACCACCACGATGACGTTATGTTCCCCCCTCCCACCAGGGAATGGAGGCTTGAATCTGGCTTGGTACTGATCTTTGGTCTCCGTGCTGACCACTGACCTACACTGACACTCTTATGCACGTTCCCCTTTAGGCCCTTTCTGCTGAATATTTTTCAAGGACCCCTCATAATCGCACAAAAAATATACAAGATTATAGCCATTTGTTCTTTCAGGTGCTTTTGTACTCTTATTCTAAAAACATATTTTGCTAATACAACAGCTTAAACAGTTTTAAATAGGCATTTTATTTCATTTGGCAAAACTTGACAGTGCAGAAGGTTTAAAATTATTGTTTTTTGTCAAATCTAGGTCTATTGTGTTAAAAGAAATACTGTTTGTTTCACATAACTAATAATAACTCTTCATTTTGCTTGCAGTTAATGCTAATGCCAAAAGAAAAAGTGTTTTGACAAATTGATGTAATGTATCATGTGAGCTAGGCTAATTTGTCATTAATGTTATGCTGGTAAGAATAATGAGCACAATGTGATTAGGCTCTGCACTGAGTTTTTCTCCCCATAAGACAAGCTTATGCTTTGTAGCAAACTTTTTTACAGATCCCCTAGCAACATGCTGCGGACCCCAGTTTCAGAACCAATGATCTATCAGATGTATGCTGGCTGTCTCTTCTGTGTAATGCTAATTGTAACCTGAAACCTTTTCTTGGTGTATAGTGGAATAAAGGTGACAGTGTGCCACACAGCAAGTTTGTGTGTGTGTGTGTGTGTGTGTGTGTGTGTGTGTGTGTGTGTGTGTGTGTGTGTGTGTGTATCTGTCTTCTTCTCTTTCTCTGAGGGAATTACAGTGCCCTTCATAGCATGAATGTAGCCTATGTGTGTAACAGCATAATAGTAACTACACTGGTTAGACTTAGTGTCTGTATTTGTGTGTGATTGAGTATAGCCTTCTGTAACAGGTGATGAGTGGACTATTTCTGCAGTGTGACAAATGAACCTGTTTATGCCATCCCTGCTATGTGTGTGTGTGTTTGTAGTTGTAGAATTTATGTAGTCTAATTTCAGAGTATCATATCATCTCTTGTTAGGTTAAGGTATGTCACTGACAGCAACAGCATGCTCCTAAACACTCCTCTCAACGCACAGAGAGCACACTCACACATGCACATAAATACACACATACACACATGGCACACTCCTACACTCAGACACATAGCATGTTTCCACAGTAGATGAATCTTCAAATCCGTACCAGACTCTGCCTGACTCACACATCCATACTCACATATACACCCCCCCCCACTCACACGCACACACACACACACGCACACACACACACACACACACACACACACACACAAACAGACTGACCTACTGTCATACTCTTACACAAAGAGACATACAGAATGTACTGGTCCATCCTCCCACTGAGGTAAAGCTACAGTGTGTCCATTGATGTGATTCAGCTGAATAGCGTTAGTCAAACAATTGCAATTTCAGACCAACCAGCTTCACTCAGTGTGCCTGCCTGGGCAAGCTTATGTGTGTGTGTGTGTGTATGATGTATGTGTGTGTGTGTGTGTGTGTGTGTGTGTGTGTGTGTGTGTGTGTGAGTGTGTGTGTGTGTGCATGTGTGCCTATACTTCCAGAAGGCTTTTTGCAGGTGCAAGATCAGCTCACACAGCAGTGTGTGAGATTGTGTGTGTGTATGTGTGTGTGTGTGTGTGTGTGTGCGTGTGAGTGTGTGTTTTAGGGGGGCTGTTGTGCTGAATCAGCAGATGTCACTCTTTCACCCAGCTGTGGTTGAACCCACCTCCCATTAAAGTTCAGTCACATTCTCTTACTGCATTGTCACTCTCTTCCACTCACTTCTAGCATTTTTCATTCAGTGTGACCTTGTTGCACTGACACCAATACAAAGGCACAGATATATTACTATCATTATTTGGATAACGTGCATGACTGTGTGTGTATGCGTGTGTGTGTGTGTGTTGTGTGAAACTGTGTGTGTTTGAGTGGGTGTGTGTATGTGTGTGTGTGTTTAAATAAATAAATATCCAGGCAGCTTTGTCCTTCACTGGCCTCTAAAAGAGGATTTGGTAGTTAATATTTTTAAAAAAACCCCACAGTCAATCAGTAGACCAACAGACTCCTCTCTCCTACCATACCACTCCCTGTGTTATCACATGAAAATGAAAATGCGGTTGGGGATTAGGTTTAGCTTCTCATCAGGTGGACTAGTAGGAGGTGCACGTTTGTGTACGTGTGTGTGTGAGTGTGCATGTGTGTGTGTGTGTGTATGTGTGTGTGTGCATGTGTGTGTGTGTGTGCTTGTGTGCACGTTGTTATGATTTATGTAATGTCCATGTCCATGTTCATGTTTTCCATGTTTTTCCGAGACTTTCTCATGAAATGCCTCTAAAATAAGGTACTGCATCAAGTGAGAGAGCATTAGTTTTACAGTGGACACACACACACTCGCACAGAGGAAGAGAGAGTGTGTGTTCACAAAGAGAGCTCATTTTCAATGTTAAGTCCCTGGAGTTTAATCTGGGAGGTTCTTATTGTTTGCTGATTTTAGTCAGTGTATTGTGAAAAAAGTTTGGTTAAATAATGCCTCCCACCACCACCCCTCCCTCTCTCTCTCTCCCTCTCTCCCTCCCTCTCTCATACACTCTATCACTTCACTACTCTTTCTCAGCACAGGTGAAACCAGGGCCTTGGTTGATCTCGTTGCATGCTAATGGTAGGTAAGTTTTTATTCCTCCCTCCTCTTCTCCTCTCTTTCCCTTCTCTTCTCCTCTCTTTCCCTCCTCTTTCCCTTCTCTTCTCTCTTTCCTTTCTCTTCTCCTCTCTTTCCATCCTCTTTCCCTTCTCTTCTCCTCTCTTTCCCTCCTCTTCTCCTCTCTTTCCCTTCTGACTTCCCACTGTGTGTGTTCACTATGTGATATCTGAGTGCTAGGGGAGAGACTGAAAATATGGGACCCACATTAGTTAGTTAGTTCAATTAAAGGCAATGGAGGGGCCATTTTGTGTTTTTAGGTGGTGTTGAAGAAAGAATTAAAGGTTAATTGGTTCACCTGTGGTCATAGTTTGACTGTTTTGTTTAATTTACAAGTGAACCAATTTTTTCTGTTTCCCAGAATAAAAAAACAATTACCAGGATCAATTTTATGTTATATGGTGTAAGCCCATGAAATCGTCTAAAGAAGTGACTTACTGGATGGCGCTACAGCCAAAATCCAATCTCAAGTCTAACCAGAGCTAATTGCTAACTAGAGTTAGGCAGAATCAATGTGCTTATTTAACACAGAGGGTCAGCGTAAACATTGATGAGTCACCTTAATGTTCCCACACGTGGTACAATAGCTATAACTCATGCATGAGAATGCTACTTGATGGCAGACTTGCAGTAGCACTTTGGCTACCATTTAATGGATCGTTAAGGGTGTAGTGGGAGTTGGATGCAGGGGTACAGAGACTCTCATTTCATTTATGTATGTCTCACTTTTTTAAGATCAGCCATTGATTTATAACATTATAAGTGCACACATCAAGCAAACCTCTTCAATAAGCCCTCTACTGTCATAAACAAATGCAACTTAACTAATTATAGGATGACCATAATCAAATGCAGTGATTCTATCAATGCAGGTTTTGGAGGTGTGTGTGACTTTGTTTGCAGGTAGGCCTACAGCACTGAAATTGTGTACCCCCACTTAAAAAAATCCCCACTGCACTCCTGGTTAATACTGTGCATTCATGCCTCTTTTGACATAAGATTTGTGATTGTATGGTCATAGCCAACGTTGCCTGAACTAATAGCTCTCTTGATCAGTGTTGGAAATGACGGAAGTTAAAGTAACACCATGCAATTCTTTTGCCTGAAAATTACAGATTCAAATGCACTCTGATGCTAAACGGCAGCAATATTGATAATGAATTGTCTGTCAGAATGCTTGATAAAGCACTCCAGAGTATTATCGATTGCATATTAGTGTCATAGTGGCAATGAATATTGACGCCCAGGGACATATGTACTGTACATGTTCTTGCATGGTGTCACTTTAATGATGAAATGATAGAAATTAAGTTTTAGCCTAAGCCTGGTACAATATATTTATTTATTTTACACTATATATATAACTTACTCCATGCACTCACTTAAAGTTTATTGCATCTGTGAGAGTTTGTGGTGTGTGTATTAGTCTGTGTGAATTTGTGGTGTCTGTGTGAGCTTTGAGTGAGTTTGTTTGAGTTAGTGGTGCGTTTATGGTGTGTGTGTGTGTGTGTACAGATTGTCCAACCTGACCACTAGCTGCATGTTGTCTCTCCTCTCTGCATGTCAGATAGGCAAGGCTGTGCAGGTGCATGTGTGCTCTGGAGGCTTCTGGCTGACTTCTGCTCATCCCACCCCTACCGTGACCTACTTCTATTGTAACACACACGCACACACACAGACACACACACACACACACACACACACACACACATTCTCTTTTTTCTCTCTGTTCCTCTCTTTTTCACAGACGTGCATCTTTCTTTCCTTTACTCACACACATACACACACAAAAACACATACATATTTTCCTTTATGGTACGTTGTGGGATTGATGGCCACACACCAGCTTCCAGTGGGGAGCAGGTCAAAGGCCCCCAGCACCTCCCCTCCTCACCTTCCCAGCATGGCCTCTCCAAATTTACCCACAATGCCTTGGGAGGCATGGGCGTGTTCCGCCAGGGCCTGAGGCAGTTTCTGCGGCAGCCCCTGTCCCGCCGGCGTCACTCCCTCTCGCACCCCTCCTCTCCCTCCTCCTCCCCTTCCCCCTCCCCCTGCCCCTCCAGTTCGTCCAGCCTGCGGTCCCCCGGCCTGGACGAGCTGCTGGGGCTGTGTGACGCTTGCTCTGATGGTCACCCCCTTCCTGCAGTGACCCAGGCTTGTCCGGCAGCGTCCCCCATGAGGAGAGGGGCCGGCCTCCCCAACCGCCGACCCAGGCCAGGGGCTCCTGCAGTTGCGGCAGCGATCGCGGCTGCCGCGGACTCGACAGATGGCCCTCCTTTACAGAGGTCAAGCCCCCAGCATGGTCAGCGCCGCATGGCCCCCAGCGCTCCGGCCACATCCCACGATGCAACTCTGCAGCTCAGCTGCCAGCCACGCTCCTCCTCCACCGACGGCAGTGGCTTCCTGGACACCCCCCTCAGCTCAGGGTACCAGTCCACCGAGGAGACAGATCGGGTGAGTGTGTCATCTCATGCATGTGTGCGTGTGTCTTGGTACAGTCAAGTGGTACAGACCACTTCTACCATGATGTTGGGTGGAACACTGAGTTGGTTCTTCGTCTAAAGCTGGTCATTATAAGAGTATTATGGGTGCACCATTTTTTTATCACCACTAGATGGAGCAGTCAGCAATACAAAAGGTGAAAGAGTGCAGATGTACATTTACTGCCTTTCCACAGACATCTTGACCCATGATGAAGTCCTTCAATTTATCATAGCCATAGCTCCCTTTGTTCTTCATGGAAAATTGATTGTTGTGTATTGATTGGAGACTGTGAGGTTGAAGGTCAGTGGGTCCCACCTAGTCACCAACAATCCATAGCATTAGAGGAAACTGTATAGTTTGCATAGTTACGGGATGGGCAGCTGTTTTCAGGCCAGCAGTTGTCCATCCCTGAGGTCTCTTCAAGATAAAAAGGTGAGATACCGCCAGGAAGGAGTGTGTGTGTGTGTATGTGTATGGGTGTGTGTGAGTGTGTGTTTGTGTGTGTGTGTGTGTGTGTTCACACATGTGTGCGTGTGTGTTTGTGTGGACACGTGTGTGTGTGTGTGTGTATGTGACTGAGTGTGTGAGCACTGCACTTGGATGGTGAGCAGTGAATTGAAGCAAGTAACTTCTTTTTCTTTACTCTTTTACTTTTTTTTATTCTTGTGGTTAGTCCCACACATTGTCGTACCCTCTCTCTCTCTCTCTCTCTCTCTCTCTCTCTCTCTGTCTCTCTTCTCTTAGTCTGCTGGCTCCTCCTTCTCTTCCTCTTTCACATGCTGTCCCTCTGATCCTCTCTGAGCTGAGGTGTGTCAATAAAAAGCAGGCAGAGCACACAGAGATGCCCAGAAGAGAGGCTTCTCACACGATCTCTGAGTGTGTCTGCCTGCCTGTGTGTGTGTATGTGACTGTCTTTGAATGTTGGTAATGAATATTGTAGGCAAATGAATGTGACTGTATGTATGAGTGAGAGATTTTTTGGTCAAAAGGAGTTTGTGCAATACAAAGTAGTTGGGAACTAATTGTGGTCAATCAGCATGGTGCAACGGTTCAGTCTTCGCAGGCAACAGTCCAAGGTAAGAGATGAGAGTGTGTGTGTGTCTGTGTGTGTTTGTGCACACCTGCATATGTGTGTGTGTGTGTGTGTGGCATGTTATACTGCTCTGAAGGATTGTTGAGAAGTGAAGCAACCCCAAATACACACTTTAGACAGTTGCTCGCAGTTGAAATGTGTATGTATGTGTGTGTGTGTGTGTAGGGTGGGGGGGCGGGGGTATGTGTGTGTGTATATATTTATTAAGTATATGTAGTCTATGTATATTTATTAGACCACACTTCAGGCTCTTTCAAGTGTGTTTCAGAGTGCTTCGAGAAGAGACCATGTATTTTTATAATAGAATAGCAGACTCAGATACACATGGACACACACATGTAGACACTCAGATACTCAGATACACATGTGCACACACAGATACATAGACATGTACACACACATATAGACACTCAGATACACATGTACACACACATATACATAGACATGTACACACACATGTAGACACTCAGATACTCAGATACACATGTGCACACACAGATACATAGACATGTACACACACATATAGACACTCAGATACACATGTACACACACATATACATAGACATGTACACACACATATAGACACTCAGATACACATGTACACACACATATACATAGACATGTACACACACATATAGACACTCAGATACACATGTACACACACAGATAGATAGACATGTACACACACATATAGAGACTCAGATGCTCAGATACACATGTACACACACAGATACATAGACATGTACACACACATATAGACACTCAGATACACATGTACACACACAGATACATAGACATGTACACACACATATAGACACTCAGATACTCAGATGCACATGTACACACACATATAGAGACTCAGATGCTCAGATACACATGTACACACACAGATACATAGACATGTACACACACATATAGACACTCAGATACACATGTACACACACACATATAGACACTCAGATACTTAGATACACATGTACACACACAGATAGATAGACATCTACACACACATATAGACACTCAGATACACATGTACACACACAGATAGATAGACATGTACACACACATATAGACACTCAGATACTCAGATACACATGTACACACACGCATATAGACATTCAGATACTCAGGTACACGTGTACACACACAGATAGATAGACATGTACACACACATATAGACACTCAGATACACATGTACACACACATATAGAATCTCAGATACACAGATACACATGTACACACACAGATACATAGACATGTACACACACATATAGACACTCAGATACACATGTACACATGTACACATACAGATAGATAGACATGTACACACACATATAGACACTAAGATACTCAGGTACACATGTACACACACATATAGATACACATGTACACACACATATAGAAACTCAGGTACACATGTACACACACAGATAGATAGACATGTACACACACATATAGACACTCAGATACTCAGATACACATGTACACACACATATGGAGACTCAGATGCTCAGATACACATGTACACACACAGATACATAGACATGTACACACACATATAGACACTCAGATACACATGTACACACATATATAGACACTCAGATACACATGTACACACACAGATACATAGACATGTACACACACATATAGACACACAGATACATAGACATGTACACACACATATAGACACACAGATGCTCAGATACACATGTACACACACAGATACATAGACATGTACACACATACAGACACTCAGATACTCAGATACACGTGTACACACACACATATAGACACATATAGATACTTAGATACACATGTACACACACAGATAGATAGACATGTACACACACATATAGACGCTCAGATACTCAGGTACACATGTACACACACACATATAGACATTCAGATACTCAGGTACACATGTACACACACAGATAGATAGACATGTACACACACATATAGACACTCAGATACACATGTACACACACAGATAGATAGACATGTACACACACATATAGACACTCAGATACTCAGGTACACATGTACACACACAGATACATAGACATGTACACACACATATAGACACTCAGATACTTAGGTACACATGTACACACACAGATAGATAGACATGTACACACACATATAGACACTCAGATACTCATGTACACACACATATAGACACTCAGGTACACATGTACACACACAGATAGATAGACATGTACACACACATATAGACACTCAGATACTCAGATACACATGTACACACACATATAGACACTCAGGTACACATGTACACACACAGAGAGATAGACATGTACACACAGATATAGACACTCAGATACACATGTACACACACATATAGAATCTCAGATACACAGATACACATGTACACACACAGATACATAGACATGTACACACACATATGGACACTCAGATACACATGTACACACACATATGGACACTCAGATACACATGTACACACACATATAGACACTCAGATACACATGTACACACATATAGACACTCATATACACATGTACACACACATATAGACACTCAGATACACATGTACACACACAGATACATAGACATGTACACACACATGTGGACACTCAGATACACATGTACACACACATATAGACACTCAGATACACATGTACACACACAGATACATAGACATGTACACTCACATATGGACACTCAGATACACATGTACACACACATATAGACACTCAGATACACATGTACATACACAGATAGACACTCAGATACACATGTACACACACATATACATAGACATGTACACACACATATAGACACTCAGATACACATGTACACACACATATAGATACTCAGATACACATGTACACACACATATAGACACTCAGATACACAGATACACATGTACACACACATATACATTGACATGTACACACACATATAGACACTCAGATACACATGTACACACACATATAGATACTCAGATACACAGATACACATGTACACACACATATACATAGACATGTACACACACATATAGACACTCAGATACACATGTACACACACATATAGATACTCAGATACACATGTACACACACAGATAGACACTCAGATACACATGTACACACACATATACATAGACATGTACGCACACATATAGACACTCAGATACACATGTACACACACATATAGACACTCAGATACACATGTACACACACGTATAGATACTCAGATACACATGTACACACATATAGACACTCAGATACACATGTACACACACGTATAGATACTCAGATACACATGTACACACACATATAGACACTCAGATACACAGATACACATGTACACACACATATAGACACTCAGATACACAGATACACATGTACACACACATATAGACACTCAGATACACAGATACACATGTACACACACATATAGACACTCAGATACACAGATACACATGTACACACACATATAGACACTCAGATACACAGATACACATGTACACACACAGGTAGACATTTTCCTATTCATATACAAATGTTATTACAGTTGTGTTGGGAGCAGTTGTCCAGTGAGTGTATTTAAGGAAGTACCTTTGTTCACTTTTTCCAGTTGCTACATGAAGTAGTCCATGTGTGTTTTCCTCTTTCTGCATTCATACACAACAACAAATTAAAGCTACAGCATAAATATAGGCGCTAGTTTTTCTTGTCCTTTAGAGAGTGAATAGCCCTTTTCTAGTTAGTTTTGATGTTTGTGCAGCTAGCCTTGATGGAGCAATATGACAGTGATGTGTTGTCAGCTGGTTTGGATCGAGTGTTTAACTTAAACATGGCGATGTTTAAGTTAAACACTCGACCGGTTGCTGGGCCACAGATAAAACATGGAAGGCCTAGTGCACATCTGCTTTATTGTGGCCCTGCCAATTAGATACATTTTAAGTGACACCTTCATTTTTTAAATGCAGCCAGTAGGATAGGCTATTAGATTATTGAAAAACGCTCTAAAATGGCTGACATACCTTGTCATTATTGACATGGTTTTCATTTACAGTCCCCCTATAGAAACCCTCAGATGCATGTTACTTGCTCTTGGTAGCGTCCAGGACAGACTGAATACCAAGGCATCCATTCACCAAAGCCATAGTTGCTAAACCATCAGCAACTTAGTTGGTTGAAGTGGGCAGTTGCTTTGCAACCAACAAAGTTGTTTAATTATTTAGCAACTATGGTTTTGGGAAACAGACACCAGGTTAGCTTTTAAAATGCCAGGGTATTTATTGATTCATAAGTTTGTTTGAGTGTGTGTGTGTGTGTGTGTTTCTGAATGTGTGTGTCTTGAAGGAAAGGGAAAAGGCAAGTGTGTGTGAGGCACTGTACTGTATGCCTTACTGTTTATTATTCTGTATTGATTGTACATTGATGGGAGCAGTGTCAGTGGAACTGTGGGTGGAGTGGATTAGTCTGCACACACCTAATGGACAACCAGAAGGCACACATTCATGTTGACTTTGATGGACGCACCTCTGTTGCCACGGAGACTAGGCAGAACACCCTTTCAGAAGGGCCATGTGGAGAGAAAAGGAAAAGTAGAAGAAAAGAGAAAGAGTGTGTGAGTCTGTGTGTGTGTGTGTGTGTGTGTGTGTGTGTGTGTGTGCACTGCTCACATCAGCTGATTTAATGCCACTGTACAGTGCAGGGACGATCTGTGTGCTGTTGTGTAATGTGAAAAGTTGCAAAACAAAGATGAGACATTTGGTGAGTTCATGTGGGCGTGGATGTGAATAAGGCTTGTTGTTTCCTGTTTCCTGTTTAGTGGCCACGGACATGAGCTTGTTTTTGCATGTGAGCATGGTAGATGTGTGAATGTGAATTGCTTTGTGGTTTCTGTAGTGGTTTGATGGTGCTATAACAAAGTCTAAAGAGGTCACTCTTCATGCAGGCTGAGGTGATCTTAAAGAGGCCACTCTTCATGCAGGCTGAGGTGATCTTAAAGAGGCCACTCTTCATGCAGGCTGAGGTGATCTTAAAGTGATATGTGTGTGTGCATGTGAGAGAGAGAGTGTTTGTGCATTGGGCGTGCCCAGTTGTAATCTCTTTGAAGTTATCCCACACTGTGATGAAACAGACATCCATATTCATGACCAATTATCTATCCTTTTGCATGCCAATATTAATATTCAGATACCACAAGTGTTAGAGGGATTAGAACACTCACACACACATACACACACAAGCTGACTCACACATTCACACAAAACACACACACACACACAAACTCACACATGCACACACAAACACACACTCATACACACACCATGAAAGTGAGAACTTTATCTTCCATTATTCTGCTAGCTTCACTCTCCACTTCCTCTTTCCCTATGGTTAAAAAAAATGAAGTAAAACATATCCATCACCGAGATCAGCACACCACGGAATGAGTGAATATCATGTTTGTGGATGAAGAGATAAACAGAAAGACAAGGGTGAAGAAGAGAAAGGTAGACATGACTATAAAGAGGAAGCGGTTTGCTAATGTCTTGTCTTGTTTCATAACAGGCATTTTTTCAATGTTTTTGGTGAATGTTGAGCAACTTCGTGACATCTAGACACAGTTCTATGACATACTCATGTGTGTGTGCACGCGTGCGTACCCAGCGTGTGCAGGCATGCCCTGTGACCCACTCACACTTGGGACAACATGCTCTCTTCTCCATCTGGCTCAGGTCAGAGACGTGCTTCTCCCCTGGTACACCCCCCCCCCCCCCCCCCATACACACACACACACATACACACATGTATACACACACACACACACACACTCCTGCTCTGCTCTCCTCCCTTTATCCCACATTTCCGAGTCTCTTGTGGCTCATCTGTCTTGGACTGCTGGACTGTGCATCACCGTGCAGTAATACTAAAAAATTTGTTTCATTTTGTTGGATGTAAATGTTGCACATGCATAGTACTTCAAGCAACAGGAATGTTACCAAACTGAAATGCAACGTGTGTGTGTGCACATCCACAGCGAAACCTTGTTTCCTCTCATTATATACAGTGTATATGATTGAAATGACAATAAAAACTCACTTGACTTGAGTTGATGCACATGTATACACATAAACGTTTATTAAATAGTGAAGCTAAAGGTCTATACACACTATACTCTCATACTCCCCATAACCCTTATACTCATAATAAGTAATATTATTAATATTATAATAAGATAATAACATAAATACAACATTTTTACTTATCAGCCCCGTACGTATGTTTGTGTAAATTGGTCTCTAGTAATATCTTTTTGATGACAATATAATATTAGTGTGTTATCAGTTTGTGTCATGGTTGCCATAAGAGAACAATATAGCAAGACAGTGTGTGTATGTGTGTGTCTGTGAGGCTATGATGTAGAACAAGAGCTGCATGGTAGGGCAGGACTGTGGGGTAACATGCCATTCTAAAATACCCTGCAGTCTGTTATTTCACTTGAGGACCTCAAGAGCACGCCAGACCCATTGCAACAGCCTGTACTGCATTGTTAAATAAGACACCTGTAGGCAGCTGTAGAGTGTCTGACTTTAAAGCCTGCTCTGGTTTCCCCAGCTGTCAGGTGCAGAATATTTAAAAAAGAGAGAAGGCCTGGAGCAAAATCCATAGAAAGGCAATGAAAAAATGAAGGAAAAAAACAGCTGTGGAATGGTACAGGAAATTGTCAGACAACAGACAGACAGTCATGAATAGGGGACTAGACAGAGAAGAGAAGCATGTTGTTGGCTGATAAACCTCCACGCGTGTCTGGAGAGGAAACTGGGGTGGTGGCAGGTGGGAGGGTATTGGCAAGCAGCATTTTCTGACTGTGTACTCCCTCTAGTGGTAGATTTATGTTAATTCACAATACCCCCTCGGCGTGTTCAGATGAATCATCTGTGTGTAACCATCATCCCCAACCCTGCGGCTCTCTGATTAATCCATGATGTGGACTGGGCTTGTGTTTGACTTGCCCTCCGTCTAAATCACTGGAGTACACCTGCAAATGCTGATTCAGATATAAACCTGGGGTGGCAATTACGGACATATTTACTGTAATATGATACTACACTGAGATATACAACTTCCTGCACTTGGGAAACAGCACACTGAGGAAGGCCATATGGCCAAAACATCTGCCTGTCTGTTTGAACCCGTGCTGTGAAGGAAAATAGCTAATAAAACTTGGCATATTGATTTGGAGCGTGATATCTTCTGTGAAGTTGTAATTAGTAAACTGACCATAAACCGTAATCATTTGGTGTGCATGTGTGTAATGCTGCATTTATAGAAAAGTGGATGTTTATATGTAGAGGTCTGAGTGTGTTGGTGTTGTTTGTATTGGTCTTAGGGCATGTCAGAGCAGTGCTCCCTCACACATATTTATTTGGCACATGCTGTACAGCCTTTTAAACAAATAAAACAAAACAAAAAAATTGCAAAACTTCAGATTACAGTCCAGTGGGGTACAGTGTAAAATGTCAGGATTTCATGTTCAAGAGCAATGCTAGACATTGGAAGGCCATATAAACACTCATCAAACCTGTTCATTCTGTTTAGCTGGAAGCTGGCCTAGAAATCTAGACAGAGCCAGTAATAATCTATTCTCTTTTAATCCCATGAGGGAAATTTGGTCTCTGCATTTATCTCAATCATGAATTAGTGAAATACATGCATGGTGAGGTAAAGCACACACTGGGGAGCAGTTGTAACGAATATACAAACATACAACAAGACACATCAATAAATTCAGCACTCA
This sequence comes from Tenualosa thibaudeaui, assembly GCA_027481765.1. Taxonomy (NCBI): domain Eukaryota; kingdom Metazoa; phylum Chordata; class Actinopteri; order Clupeiformes; family Clupeidae; genus Tenualosa; species Tenualosa thibaudeaui. The sequence continues at coordinate 8,684,690 of JAIFZK010000024.1, forward strand.
AAATAAGTACCAAAGGCAATCTTAAACATAAATAAATAGTATAAATGTAAATTAAATCATGCCTTTTTGTTAAGAAGGGAATTGACAGTGGGGACAAATACATTTTAAACCTATTTGTCCTGCATAGCAAATAGTTTTACTCAGCCTGTACATCTAGCCACGAGCCATGGGTCCTCAGGGAGTCTTCTTCCTAGGTCTTCTTCCTTGGTTCCAAGGACCAATCACATCGCTCTGTCCTTATCGCCTAGACGTACCCTAGCAGTACCTTATTAGCTTATCAGTGTGCAGAGGCAGTTTGAAAGACAACAGCCCCTTGGATTAAGCCCGGTCTATTGGTCATGACCAGAGTGTACATTTGGATGTTATATAATCTGGCTTCCCAGTCTAGCTGGAAGCCGCGTTTTTTGACAGTCTCAGATGTTTTAAGCAGTTGGGGGACCCTGAATCTGTTTAAATGTGCAGTAGGGTAAGTCAAAGCTATCAAGTAGTCTAGAAATGCAAAGCCAGAGAAGAATTCATGTTGAATTCATGTGTTCAAAGGCACAAATATGAGAGAGGGCCTACAGGAAGTCATGATGCCACACTTACACACTTGCATACACTCACACACATACACACACACACACAATTTAGCAGCTGCTATACATACATACATGTGTGTATTTTAAGGCTAGCTAAACCCTGTTGCATTCTCAAAATTGCAACTCTCTCCATCTATCTATCTCTCTCTGGGCTGCTGTAAGCCAGATACTGGCCTGTGGACCTGTTGCCTGCCCTCTCAGCATTGGGGAGAGGGAGTGGACAGAGCATTGGCAGTCATGCGTACAGTCCCTTCTCTGAGTGGCAAACACGTGAGTGACTCGGGTACTTTGGCTGGCCTTACATGTTCTCCACGTTTTTGCGGTTTACATGTGGACCTAGTGGAAGGGGCCAGTGGCGCTGCAATCATGCATAAATCTGTCAGTGTAATTCCTTAATCAATGCTGGAATCACTTTGTGAATGGGGAACCTGTTTGTGATGGAAGAGTCTTCTTGCTCCCCCCCTGTGGACCAGGGTGTGGACCCAGCTTCAGTCATTATATGTGGGAAACTCCCACAGGGGTGTGTGTGTGTGTGTGTGTTTATGAGTGTGTGTGTGTTCTGTTTGTGTGTGTGCTCTCTGATGAATGTTACTGTTTTTTTTAATTTGTTGATGTACTGTAATTGAGGGAGTAGAAGTGGAGCTTGACTGTCATGGAATAAATCCTAACTAACTAAAACCAGCCAAATGGAGCAAAACTAAGACATGTGTAATTGGCGCATAGTAAAAAAAAATGGAGTGACTGTTTGACTCAAGACGTAACAGGTGGGTCTGTTAGAGAGCTCTGACCTTGCGACCAGTGTGCCCGCTGACGCACTTGTGCTCTGGTGACATAAGAACAGGACCCAGCAAAGAACCCTGATCCTGTTGCTGCATAGTGTTTTCTCAGATTTGAAATCTGTCCATGTGAAATCACAGGCAAAAGCCCAGGCTCTCTTTGTTCTGAGAGTGCAATGATGATGTCTTAACTCCATTAAGAGGTTGCAAATCTTACACTCTAAATGCGTATTCAACATTAAAGGAAAAATCCAGAGTTAATCAGCCTATATCCCTGTTCTTTGAGGCTGCCGAGTGCTGTCGGTAGGCATAAAAATGACAACATTTGGTACAAGACCAAATTTTCTAACTGGCAGTTAATGCTAAATGATATGGGCACAGGAAAATAAATTTTCTTGCCCTCACCAGTTAGTGTTGGTTGCCGTTTCGCTATTTGGTCTATGTTACAATTCTGTCATTTTCATACCTACCTAGAGCGTTCAGCAATGCCGAACCACCGGGGTATCGGTTGATTCACTGCGTATATTCCCTTTAACATGACTCAGTGCGGATGCTTACTGTACCCACTGACTGTGTCAGAGTATCACATTACATGTAGTACATGAACATCATTTCCTGTTTGTGGACCTGGTGCCAGACATTTACGAACATAACTATGCACTTACTCCAGCATCTACTTTAGGAGGAAGTACACCTGTTGCTAGCTACATGTAGCTCTTATGTCTTACTAACAGACACATTTTTTTTTTTATCTTACTCACACACACATATACACTCACATACACACACACTTCTGGTATGTTCTGCCATGCTCCACTATGGAGATGAAAAGGCATATGAGACAGACAGCTGGTGGTCATTGTATGTGGGGAGGGGCCGTGTCAGCGGGGACGGAATGTTATGGAACCTCTCTGGAGTCCAGCTTTTGTGCCAGGTCACTCTGCTGGAGTCAGTCTTTCACTCATCCACATTCTCTCTCTCTCTCACACACACACACTCACTCTCTCCTATTCTCGCTATCTCTCGCTATGTCCTACCCCCCCCCCCCAACACACTTTTACCCCCTATTTATCTTTTTCTTTCTCTCACTCTGTCTCTCTCACAGACACACAAACATATTTTATGCTTGCTGCTCCATCTCATCTCAAGCAGTTCTAAAATATGAATCCATTCAGTATTTCAAAAGTGAGCATCTCCAGCATTGGCAATCTAATGGGCTCTGTGCACTGCAGATGTAAAGTCCCAGAAGGACTGTCATTCAGGATGGTCACTCTTTTCCGGTAATTAGCTTTAACATTGGTAAACAATTGTGTAATGAGGCTATATCTAGGAGCTAACTACGAAATTAACCCTGAACTGGCAAGGAACATGGAGAGCTTATTAGTTAGACTTACTTTCGATAGTAAACTAGTATAACTACACTGTACAACCAATAGATGTGCCTAAAATCAATCTAGTCCACCGTACTTTACAAAAATGGACGTTCAGAAAAGACTGACCATCCTGAAATAAACGTCCTTCTGGGACTCTGCCCTGCACAGAGCCCATTGACCTCATTTTTAACTCTAGGCTCTCACTCCGTCACACACACACACACACACACACACACACACACACACATAAATGCATAGAGAGTGAGATTGTTATTGGGGTATGCCTGCTATGTACTATATATGTGTTGCTGTGTTATGCAGTGGAGGTGGAATATTTGTGTGTGAGGTAAAGAATGTGTGTATTCCATCACTGACAAGGAAAAGGCATTGTCTTACGAGGCTGCATAGCTATCTGCATAGGTGTGCATCTGTGTGTCACGTAGCCACATTGTTGTCTGCTGAAAGAGGCTGAATTATCTTTTCTAGCTTTTTGCATATGCTAGACAGTATAGGGCAAGCTCACACTTCACATGAAATAGTTCACTGTTCTGTTTAAACACAAAAAAAAGAGAATACATTCATATACATAGTTCACTGTTTAAACTGAGAACTAGTTCAGGTTCAGTTCATTTAACATTTTTAAAAAGTGAAGACAGAGTGATTTTTGTGCTGATCTTTTCAAATAAACCCTCTCTATATTCAGCTGCCCTCCATCTCTAATTGTTGTAGATATTGTTGGGACAGCCAACTGGTTAGGGGCTTCCTACTGGTTCCTACAGGGGCTTCAGGCTTGTAATTGAAGAGTTCGCAGTTCGATCCCCTACCAGTGGACCGTGGCTGAAGTGCCCTTGAGCGAGGCACCTAACCCCTGACTGCTCCCTGGGCGCCGCTACAGCAGGCAGCCAACTACTCTGGGTAGTGTATTGTGTACTTCACTTCACTGTGTGTGTTTCACTAATTCACTATTGGGTGAAATGCAGAGACCAAATTTCCCTCACAGGGTCAAAAGAGTATAAATTATTATTGTTATTGTATTACTTTTACACCTGTTTCATTCATCACTAGTAAGGCAGTAACACTGTATACCAAGATTTTTTCTTAGCCTAAACAAAAATCTGACCTAATTCAAGTTCTTTACTTATACATGCGCTCAGTTAGCAGTTCATGAAAAAAAAAAAAAACTTGATCAATGAATTAGTTGTTTTGAACTAGTTCATGCACAATACTGATGCTAGACTTACTACATTTGGGGAAGAAACAAGTGATTTGGGAAATGAAATGTGTACCAAGACAAGTGTACCAAGCTCAGGCCAATGCCTATACATACTGAAAGGCCAACATACAGAGGATTCTTCACCAGTTTATTGGTTGCATTAGTAGACTGCTCACTTTGTTCTCTGCTGGGCAGATAATGGGGCACCATGTAATTTCTCCTCATAGAGAACTTCACAAAGCCGCGGCTGAGTGACGCTTATTCTTACGTAAGTCACCTTTCCCCTGAACACTCCAGCTCTCTTTCTTTCTATAGAGCAGCTTTGGCAGCTCTTGACCATGAAATGAAAGCACCCCCCCCCCAACCCTCGTCTTGTCCTGCTTCGCTACACTCATTAATTGGACTCACAGCCATATGTACTCTATGGAGTCATCTGACAGTGTAATCTGGCCATGCTTTTCTCATTCAGACATGCAGTAATTGGTTTGGCTTCACTGTAATCGTGTGTGTGTGATGATTCTTTCTGTTTTGTCTGGAAACCTCATTTACCAATAACCCTTCAATGGATGTTTTGGTAAATGTCACTGCTGATTGGCTGCCCAGGGCTGGTGATGAACTTGTAATTGGTTTGCCGAGAACTACTTAGTTTCTGATTGGCCTAGAGGATCTGTGGGGGTTTCACCAATCGATTGGTTAAGCTGTGAAGAGCTTAATGTTGCTGTGCTGTGCAGGCATTGGGATTACTGAATCGACCCAGTACCACCCCCTTCTTCTTCCCCTAGAACTCTCACTCTCTCTTTCCCTTTCGCTCGCTTGTTCTCTTTCTTTCTGCCTCACTCATTCACACGATCACACATACACAGTCTGATGGAGCTTCTTTCTCAAGTGAATCCATCTGGACATCTTGCCGTCTCCGGAGTTGAGAGCAGCGGACGAGAGCCGACACTGACCACAGCTGACTCTCAGACTCTCATACCTTCCAGCGGCCCGGCCATCCATACCTCAAAACCTCTGCAGGACTGTACTTACGTACTCATGTTAGAATTCAGTGTAGAAGATATGTTTTTGAGTTTTTGTGTTAGCTCGCTTGTGTTTTTGTTTGTGTCTGTGTGAGAGAGTGAGTGTGAGTGTGTGTGAGTGAGTGAGTGTGTGTGTGCATCTTTGTGTTGCTGGGATACAGCTTCCTCATGCTATCTCCAATGGAGGTCATCCTGAATCTGGTAACTCCTGAATCTTCGCCATCCAACTCTCCTACAAACACTGTGAGTGCATCATCCGTATTGAGTGTATGTGTAAGTGTGTGTGTGTGTGAGAGAGAGAGAGAGAGAGAGAGAGAAAGAATCTAGATAGTCAAAAAGCTAAATTACTTTTATTTCTATTCTGAGGTGACTGTCCCCTGTGTGTGTGTGTGTGTGTGTGTGTGTGTCTGAGGTGGACAAACTTTTCTGTTTGTGAACCACATACTGTCAAATCTAATCTGTCAAGGGCCAATGCCAAATTAATTTTCAACCAGTTTCAAGTGATAGACAGACTGCATTTTAGATCAGAAAACATTCTATATTATATTGTTAAAAATTGCTGAGACATGCTGAAACTATGACCTGCGATACACATATATTATTAGATTCATGTAGCAACAGACCATTACATTTTATTTTTTGGCTTATTATGAGCCCTTTGAAAGAAAGCAGTGGGCCCCTTTGGTCCCCGGGCCGTAGTTTGGCCACCCCTGGTGTATGTGTTTAGCAAGAGAGAGAGTGCAAGGGACTGTGTAGACTGAATAATTTCTCTGCCTATACTGTGCTGTACTGTACCTTTGTGTTTCTGCAGACATCTCTGCATATGCTTCTTGACTTTTTGGATGGTGATTTGTCAGGGCTGTGGCTTTCTAGGTTTGTTTCTGTTTAGGAGGGCTTTGGTACCATAGAAAATGGGTTGCAGTTAATTTGGTTCTTTTCAGATACATCACATGGTCTTTTAAGTCCTCTTAGCAAATGTAGGGTTGCTGCTGACCCCTGTGTGAAGTGTGTGTGCATGTGTGTGTGTGTGTGTGTGTTTGTGTGTGTATGTGTGTGTGTGTGTGTATGTGTGTGAGCATTTGTGGGTGTTTATTTCACGCCTAGTTGCATGCAAACCAACACAGAGAGTTATGTAATTGTCCGTGGATGGTGAATGGGGCCATTGTGAGAGGTGGCCTCAGACCCCTTGAAGAAACAAAAAAGCGGATTTCCATGAAAAACTGCCCTTTGTCTAAGCAGAGGGGGCTTAGTCTAGAGAGAGGGGCAGAAGGGAGAGACTGAGGCAGAGAAAAGGAAGCAGAGAAGCAGTAGGAAAAGGAGAAGAAGCAAGAGGGGGTGTGCCCATAAGAAAGGAAGGAATGAAGGGCAGGGGGTCTGCTTGTGTCTGACCCCAGGATAGCACTAAGAAATGCATCACTGCTAAGTTAGTTTGGAGCTTTCGCTAAGTTAGAAATTAGCTTACTGTAATTTCCCGGTTATTAACCGAGTTTAATACTTTGATTTTGCTAAATTTCTTCAGCTACGAGGTTAATACATGGGTGAGGGCTATATACAGGATTGCATTTCTTTTCATCATTCTAAATGATCTGATCTGATCTGAAGTAATGTTTAGTAAACTGATGTTAACATATGGGTGAATTTAATAGAAGGGTGAGGTCTATACATGGTTTTGTTTTTTAGTTTGCATAAAACACTGAGCTGAGGTTTATACATGTAAATAATATGTCAATACACACGTCATGAGCAACTAGAGTGAAATGAGCAAACACAGATATTTTAGTAGCGATTTTATAAGCAACAAAAACAATTGTACAGCTTTAGTAGCTCTAAATGCACAGTTAGGCTAGTTTAGTTAGTTAGGAGTTTGGTTAGCTTAGTCCTTTGCCAGACAAGCTCTTCATGATCTAGGGAGGGCTTGTGATCTGGGATATTAAATTATGGTTTGTTATGTATGTTTATGTACACTGTACACACCCACACATTGTTTTATCAGATTGTGCGGTTGTGTCATTTTTTGTATTAGAAATTAGAGGTCAAATTTCAGAACTCTCTCTCAGTTGAATTTGAATATTTAAATAGTTTCACTGGTTTGACAAATAGTCCAATTGTGTTGCCAAAGTAGTCATAAAGAATACAAGATGAGTACAAAAAAGGAGAAATCAGCACAAAACATGAACTATCTCTCTCTCTGTGTGTGTGTGTGTGTGTGAGAGAGAGAGAGGGAGAGTGAGGGAAAGAGGGAGAGAGAAACTGTTTGTTCTCGCTGTAATCAGGCTTGTGTAATGAATTTTCTATGGCCATGAAATCCAGCTATGAAACTATCTGTGAGAAGGCAGTCAGTCGAGGAGAGTAGCAAAGTAAAAAGGTGTGCTTGTGTAAATGAACAGGTCCCATTTTTCCAATGTGTATTCATACACACACACACAAAGATGTGCTAATCTCTCATCAAACTCTTGCAATTTCTCCATCTGGGTAACTGTCTAATGTGGCTGAAACATTTCTGAGAGGTTTGGCATCTAAGTGAAACTTTCTTCATGTGAGCGACTAAGATGTTGGAATGACAAGCTCCATTAAATCTGCTCTGCTTCCAGTGACAGGCCCCTGATGCCAATCCCTGACCCCAGAGTGTTGCATGGCTGTGTTACCTTAACTACCCTGTGTTGCAGGCCTACTGGCTGGGTGACAGGGACACAGCACCTATAAACCTCTAAAGAATGTTCAGCACTCAAAAAGGTCACTAATAGTCCAATAATTTTAGGAAAGAAAACTAAATATTCATATGAAATTGACTCCTTGGTTTAATGCATATGCATATACATTTTTGACATAATTCATTATCACACTGACATTGTGTAGCCACTGACAGCAACTCAATATTCTGAAATAAAACTACACATTCACATGAAATCGACTTATAATTAATGCATGTTAATATACTTTTATATAATGCATTACCACAGTGGAACTGACAAGGCTGATTAATGTGGGGTTCAGTAATCAAACCTAGGTCGTCGACTGTCATTTGAGCGACAACCAATGCTCCACCACGCCCGCAACTCTTAATACAGCCCTCCCAAAGCCATCATGGCCACTCCTTCATAACCTCTCATCTAGTGTGGGAAAATCTTAAGAGCACAGGCACAGTCCTGTGGTCTTGACCCTTACAGTGCAGGCATTCAGGCAAGGAGACCTTTTAAAACCTTTATTACAAATCCCCTTATGTCACAATGACATACAGTAGGCTATGCAATGACTAAGCAGTAAAGGACCACATACAGTAGTGTTAATATCATTTAGCGATCGCAGGTGATAACCAGTTACAACATGAAATATTGCACAGCAAAGTTCAAATAATTTTTAATTTATGTGGTGAAGAATGAACATGTCAAGTGACAACAGACCTGATATGTACACTTTTTATGAATAGGGCTTAAGCCAGCAGCGCCTGTAGTTTCTGTCTACTGATGTATGCAGTGCTGTAAACTCTGCTGTGAAAGGACACAAGGCATAGGCCGGCACTGAATAGGAACCCATGACCTTATGTGTCCTAGTGCACCAGTGTGTGTATATGTGTGTGTGTGTGTGTTAGAGTGGGGGTGCTGAGTGGGTGGGAGATGCACTGGATTACATAAGTGAGTGTGACCTTAAATTCCAAAGAGATGTCCCAGTGTTCTCATGGCTCATAAGTCTGTTATGCTGTCTGTGATCTGTTTGGTGTTGGGCCTGATTAAACAGTTTTATGGTACACAGAACTCCAGGCACAGAATGTGCATCTTCACACCAGTACTGGACACTCAAAGTTTGCCTTAGATTCTCAAACTCTTCTTCATATGTTATACTGGTTATGAGGCTATGACGTGTAAAGTATGAATCAGATAGATTTACTGCAAGTAGATGGTATGTCGCCTATCCAAAAGGACTATTATTAGACCATACCCTTGTAAAGGGGCCTTTGCTGTTCCAGTCTCTTTGTGCGTGCATGTGTGTGTGTTAAATATCATCAAGCTTACACACAGATCTTTCTTAGTCGGCTTAAATTATTTAGAATACATGTTTTGAGCTTTCTCTCCATCTTTCTGCCATTTGAGGTCAGGTGAATGTGCATGCATTAGATAATTAGTGGTCTTCTTGCAATACTGCTAACATGTTTCTGTAGCACAGCCTTCTTGTTTACTTATCCAGTTACAGAAATGCACACCCTTATGAACATCACCACACACGCATGCACATGACTAGTGTTTGTTTCCCTGGTCTTCTAGTACTCCAGTGTTCTGTTGCCATGTTCTTAGAATGGTGTCTTCATGTGTGGAATTGTGGCTGTGATTGTATTACTTAGGAACGAACACGAGATAGGGACAAGTTATTTGTAAAGGGATGTGTATTACTGTTTTCTCCCTCCTTTGCCAAATTACCATAAAACAAGAGATTCAAACTTTTTGTGGCTTTAAAGGTAATTCCTTTAGTGCACACAAATTGATTTCTCTTCTCATTCCCCCACTCTAATTTGATGGAAGGATCAAGGTGTCAATGTGCATTTTGGTCTTTGGACTTACCTTCAACTGAAAATTCCTAGAGATGCTATAATAGGGTAATCCCTATTTGAGCCCTGTTTGAACTCTTGACAAAAAGATAGAGTTATCTGAGTGCCCTTAAGGTGTATTGTGTGAAGCTAACGTTACACGACTGACACCAGCAAACAGGAATGTAAATGGGTGCGTGCGTGCGCGATAAGGTGAAACCAGAATTACCCCCTCGCTTTTTGATACAATCTGAGGATACACCCCACTTTCTGCGAAAACTGTTAAGATCACAGTCGCAGGCACATACTGGTAGGATAAGCTTTAGGCCCATTTATTAAAAGTGCTTCAAAGCTACGAGTGCAAGCAAAACTGTATTACCCCATGCATGTTGGTGGTTCTCAGATCGGGCCTGTAGAGTGAAGCAAATCATTTAGCATGTTTTTGTTTTCTCTTGAAAACTATGTACGCTCAAAGTTCAGTCTGACTTGTTTGTGTCTACTTCCTAAGCGCTTGAGCCACCTGCCGTTCTCCTAGTGATCTTCACGGCCAAAGGATGATGTCATCCTGTGAATAACCGGTTGTAGGAGTGTCCATGCACTCCAGGCGGAGTTGGAAGATAGTTTCAGGAACGACTCCACTTTTAAAACAAGTTTGGGAGGTTTAGGAGCGCTACCGGTGTGATCAACATAAATTCCGCACACATTCACCCGGAATAACAGACTACAAGAAATTCTCCGGCTGACCAGATGAAACTCGCGCCACCGAAAATCACGCAGGTTAATAATAATAATGCATTGGGAGAAGGTCCTTCGCTTAAAGAATGGAAAGGTGAGAGAAATTAGTTATGCGTTTTCCCTCAGACTTTGTTTATGGTGACACTTTTTCGTCTGTGACTATTCATGCCAAAAGTCATGTTAAGGTATTCTGCATTAAATAGAGCAGCTTTGGCCTAAAACCGGCAGCAATTTTGCGCTCTACAATCAGCCAACAATCAGAACATGATAGTATAAGCTGTCTAAAGTTCGGTGGCAAGATCAAGGTGGTGGTTATTGTTTGGTTTGTCATCGGTTTCTGCCTGACATGGAATCGGTTTCGTTCCCGTATAGACATGTTGACCAGTGACGGGCTGGCTCTCGTGTTACTCATGTTCCTGTTACTACACCAGAGTTGCATGTAAATAGTTTCAGTTATTCCTACACGCTATGTGACTAATTTCCTGCGCTCCTAAGACATACCATGTCAATCAGTCATCATTTGCTATTTGGTTCATCTTGTCATCCGTCTTCTAGCATCCTGTAATTATACAGTTGTTGACGATGGTTGGAGCGAGTTCGTGTTTGCGGTAAAAATCCTTTTGCTTCCACTGCAGCAGCCACATTTAGGCTATTGATGGTAGTGGTGACATCGCTATTGGTAATGGTGCGACATCCATTATGTTATGTCAAAACGATCTCTTTTTTCTTGTTGTTTAAAGTGAATTCAACAGTCATTACATGTTTCTGTGGTGTCACAACCTAGCCATTACATACATAGCTAACAGTTTAACCAAGTCCTCAGGATCCAATGCGCAGAAACCTGATTTTGAACTAACAGTTTCTGATGGACACACTGGCCCTAGTTCCAGCTAAGAGCACAACTTCTTCCTGTGGATGAAACTTTGTGTGTGTGTTTGTGGGCATCGTTATTTAGGTTATATGCTGACTCCGTACATCAGCTGACGTTAATGTCACAGCAGACTGCTGCAAAAAAACTCTTGCTTCATCATGGCTCGAGAAAAAGGGAAAATGCTCTTTTACGGAACTTCCTCGTCACATGTTTTCTTTTCTATTTATTTATTTTATTTTATTTTTGCCATTCACTCCCCACACCCTTCCTCCATTGTTTCTCTCATCATCTCTTGTCCTCTCATTCTCGCTCACTGTTTCTTTCTGTCTTTCTCTCTCTCTCATCCTTTCTCAGATTGAAAGATTGGATGGAGGTGTACAGGCAGCACTTGCGGGTGCGGGGGATATTTCTGACGAGTCTCTGGACCCCCAGCGCACGCGGCAGGTGATCGCACAGCTGCAGCAGAAAATCCTGAAACTCACCGAGCAGCTGCGCATCGAGCAGACGGCGCGAGATGAGAATGTGGCCGAGTACCTCAAGCTGGCCAACAACACCAGCGACAAACAGCAGAGTGTGCGCATCAAGCAGGTAAGCAACACAGCAGTACAGACCAACCAAAGTTGAAAAGAGCACAACAAAAAGGAGAGGAAGTGGGTGATGTGGTGTGGTTTGACATGTACATGATGTCCTCTTAAGCAACCAGAATTCACATATCCAGCCCGTGCTGTAGAATTTCTCAATATGTCCCTCCAGTTCACCCCATCCAATAATAAGCCCCATTTACAGTTACAATTATAAGCTCCATCTTTCCCCCTGAACATGATTCTAGTGTACACTACAAGTGTAATATTGTTTTGTGTGTGATTGGGCAGGCAGTCAACAAGTTGACCACATCTCTGTGGTTGTTAGCTATGTGGAGAATGAGGGCTGCTGAGTAAATATATTGGTAGCCTAGTGTCATTTTCAGGGTTACCACATGTCACTGCTTACCTTCTACTTGTTCTAGGTCATGTCCATGCACCTCTGACCACAGAAGCTTCATGTGATAGGTATGTTTGTGTTTGTGTGGTGTGCCCCCTGCAGGTGTTTGAGAAGAAGAACCAGAAGTCTGCCGGCAGCATCGCTCAGCTGCAGAGGAAGCTTGAGCACTACCACCGACGGCTGCGTGAGGCCGAGCAAGGTGGCGCCGGGGTGGCAGGGGGCGCTGCTCGCCAGCCGAAGGCAGTGCTGCGTGACATGCAGCAGGGCCTGCGCGACGTGGGCGCCCGCGTGTCCGAGTTCAGCGAGGGCGTGGTGGACAGCGTGCGTGGTGGCATCAACAGCTTCCAGCAGGCCACCCACCAGGCGGCCTCCAAGCCTCGCGAGATCGCCTCGCTCCTGCTGGCCTCAAGGCACCGCAACGGAAGCACAGACAACCTCCACCAGCTGAAGGAAGCTGGGCAGGAGATTGATACCAACAGCGAGGAGGGCTTGCTGAGCAGCAGCGGGCGCCTTCAAGCCAGCCCCAGGTACGGCAGTGAGGAGGACTGCTCCAGTGGCACCTCGGGCTCCGCCGGGGCCAATAGCACCACAGGGGGCGCCCCCGGGGGCCCTCCAAGCTCCAAGGCCAACACACTGGAGAGGGGCCAAAACGGCAGCTTGGACATGCTGCTCCAGGAGGTCCAGGAACTGCGGGAAGCCCAGGGTAGGCTGGAGGAGGCTCTGGAGGGCCTGAAGAGCCACTACGCACGAGACTATGCACTCATCCTGCAAGGGCTGCAGGAGGAGAGATTCAGGTACTGTACATTAACTGTACAGGTACTGTACATGTTCAGGTACTGTACATAACTGTACAGTCACACACAGCACATGAGCACACAATCACACATAAAATGCCTCAAATAGATTATTTAAGTACTTACATAGACATAATTCTTGGCAAAAAGCATTGATGCAGAATGAAAGATGGCACATGCATGCAAACACACACTCATAGATACGCACAGGGGGCTGGATAAATGTGGCCAGATCAGCATTTTTCTACCGAAAATGGCCTTTAAGCTCTTGTTTTTCCAGCTAAAAATAAATGTTCGAGTGCCAGTGAGCCCAGAATGAACTTGGTGCACATCTTTTCACACAAGGACTTTTAGAGTGGTATCCTAAAAGCATATTTGACTGTGAACTCTCTCTGGAACATTTAGTTTATAAATAAGCACAAATTATTTTGGGTGTAGGAAGTCTGTTGAGAGCTGTAACATTTAGGAAGATAGAAACCTGTGGTGTGTGTGTGTGTGTGTCTCTGCATCTGCATGTATGTGTCTCAGGTTGTCAGTGGCACACACAATCTGACCCACTCTCCACGTGTTGCGGAATATCATCTGTCCTTTTTAACTCTTCCTCCCCTTTCTTTTTTTCACATTTCAAGAGCCTTGTGGTGTTAAAGGTTCTCTGATTGCTGTCTTCCTAGGAAATAACCCTTGGACTTATGTCTTATGTTACCCACTTGGTGTGTGTGTGATTTTGTGTGTCTGTGTGTAGGTATGAGCGACTGGAGGAGCAGTTAAATGACTTGACAGAACTCCACCAGAATGAAATCCTGAACCTGAAACAGGAGCTGGCCAGCATGGAGGAGAAGATTGCCTATCAGTCCAACGAGAGAGCCAGAGACATTCAGGTGGGTGTGCACACACTAACCATCCTCTGCCTTCGCACATATCGCACATACATACTTTACATACCTGCACCGTGATGGTTTACAGGAGAATTATGTTTATGGGCATTGCCAGCAACATGAATGTGATAGAACACGAGCAAGCATAGTGTTTCATTACAGCTGAATACATTAAAAAAAAAAACAGAAATATGTGGCATGTTATTGGCACTGGTATGTGACATAAAAGAGTCCAAATTGCATGGAATAGCCCTTAAGTAAAATGTTTTTGTAAGTAAATCTCATTGTACCCACTAGCCCTAATATCTGAACCCACAAAGACTTACCTGGCATGAATCAGCCAATCACAAAGCAGGTTCATGCCAGTAAAGTCTTTTAGGGTTTAGGGCTTTGAGGGATGGACAAGCCCATGTAAGTGAACCTCAAGATCTTGTGCCCTTGAGCAAGACACTTAGCCCTAAGTTGCTCTAGGGGACACTAGGCCTGAAGTAACTGCCGAATGTAAGTCGCTTCAGATAAAAAAAAAAGGATCTGCTAAATGTAAATGTAAAGACCTTGACTGAAACTGCTGTGGCTTGTGTTATCCTGCAGGAGGCGCTGGAAGCCTGCCAGACGCGGGTGTCCAAGATGGAGCTGCAGCAGCAGCAGCAGCAGGTGGTTCAGCTGGAGGGTCTGGAGAGCACGGCGGCAGCACGCACACTCCTGGGAAAGCTGATCAGCGTGCTCCTGGCCCTCATGGCAGTGCTGCTGGTGTTCGTATCGGCCGTGGCCAACTGCGTGGTGCCGCTCATGAGGACCCGGGGCCGATCGCTCTCCACCCTCCTCTTCCTAGTCCTCCTCGCTTTCATCTGGAGGAACTGGGATGTGCTGGCCGGTCAAACCCAGGCCCGTGTCCACTTGCCCAGATGATGATGGCCTTTGCCTGACTGGCATGTCACAGTGGCCAATCAGATGCTGGTGGTGGTTGTCTGACTGGCTCCTCATTGGCCAGCGGCGGTGGCCTTCACTATGTCCACTCTTCCAGGACACAGCATCTGAAGAAGACGACCCCAAGTGTCTCAGACCCATATAGCTGAGTTTGCGAATCTGTTTACACCTGACAGAGACAAAACTAGTTTGCTCCTCTGGCACATGCAGTACTTCACTTCACTGCTTGTACATTCTTAATTATTAAGTGTAGATTGTACTTTTGTTGTAATTATTTTTGATTACTTTATTATTTTTATGATAATTATTCAGTTCTATGTAGCATGAAGCTTCTGTCAAAAAACTTTTGGCTGATAGGACATTTTCTTCCTCAGTGCCTTATTGCCAGAGAATAGACTTGATTGGCTGCCTTTGTAGGGAGGTTGTGCCTTTCAACCATGATTGACAGCAATAGCTGATTTCCTCCCTGTTTGCACTGCCCTAAATATTGAGTTGAGAGAGAGGACCTCCCTGAGGACTTGTACGGTTGAATAACCGAACCAGAATGTGGTACATGAATGAAGAGTGGCATTTGGGGAGGGCAGTTAACCTGGGCTTCCTCACTGTTTTCATTAGGGATGATTCCGTTCTCTTCTTGATCTTTTGAAATAAAAAAAGATTTTATCAAGATGTGACATCTTTTGAAGGATGTTCTTAATTTATAGTAATGCGTCCGGCTGGTGGGGTATGGTCGGTTTGAGAGAGTAGAAAAACATCTACCCACCAGTCTAACTGTGAACAGACAGGGGTAAGCTTAGGACACAGGCATGAGATCCAGAGCATACATCTTCACATTGATGCCGTGCTTTCTGACTGAGGATTCTGATTGTGCACTATAATAGACTAAGGAGTCGTAGTAGCCGCACAATGAATAGTCACACTCTCAAAGGTTAGACGTTGAAGGGCCACGTACTGTGTCTTCATATGATGTCGGCAAAGCCTTCAAAGCCAATTTCTGTGCACTGCATTGAACTGACAGGCAAGTCATGGGTTTGAGTTGATGCTAGTGTGTTGATTGTGTTATAGCAAATCACCCTCTGTCTGTATGCACTGCACTTTACCAGTCCAGTCTGTGCACTGTGCTGTCTATCACATGCAGACTCCTGTACATTTTGATGGCTTTTTTTCTGAACGTTTATGGGAGGAATAAAGACCATTCCTGACTACTTTATGTATGTATGGTTTGAGTATATACACTTTTACACTTATTCAGTAAATTTGCCTATTGCGTACCGTGCTTGTTTTAATACATACACACACACACAAATATATATATATATATATATATATATATATAGATAGATAGATAGATAGATAGAGAGAGAGAGAGAGAGAGATACAGTAGATAAATAGATAGATAGGTAGATAGATATAGATATAGATAGGACAATAGAGATAAACAGGAAATGAATGGGAGGGAGATACAGAGGGACAGGGAAAAAACCTCAGGTCAGGTTCGAACCTGGGGTCACTAGGCTTATGGTTCTTAATTAAATGTGAAGAGTTGCCTAAGAAGCTCCCAGGGGTACAGTACACAACACAGTGCAGGACCCAACCAATGGACCCAACACATGGCACCCTTCACCTCAACATACACCTGACCACTAGACTCCATTCAGGAGCAGTGTTAAAGATTAAAGGTTACAAAAGGCTGTCTTGGTGCCATTATATATTAAAGAAAACATCCACATACAGTATCCTAACTCTTGAAATCTCTTGAATTAAGGATTTAGAATTTACTAGCCTATTTTTTTTTTTATCCTTATGATGACTGGGTCACAGATCACAGCTAACAGACAGTACTTGGGGATTCTCCAATTTATCCAATCTGAGAACATTTTGAAGAGAGGATTAATTTATTAATCTAGGGGTGGCCAAATTTTTCTATTTGCTGGCCACATCCTGAAAAATCTAAACTGCCAAGGGCCAATGCAAAATTAACCAGTCTTTAACCAGTTTCAAGTGAAAGAGTGACTGCAGGCCATCTAATGCTACACTGTATGATATTATTGACAAACATGTCACACCGATACTGAAACTATGATGTGCAAAGGATATATAATAATAGATTAATGTAACAATGGATCACATTACATCTTATTTTTTGACGTCCTGGTGGCCACATGAAAGAGAGCTGAGCAGCGCAATTGGCCCTTGAGCCTTAGTTTGGCCACCCCTGATCTAACCTTTATCCATAATATGACACTTTGTTATTTTAGCAAGACAACTAAAATGATGCAGTAAATCACTCTGTATAAGGTGGGATGTCCTTCACACAAACAAGGATGACCACACTCTGTCTGTCTCAGAGCAGTGTTCCTGACTGAGACACTGTGGACAAATTCTGGTGAAAGCCAGGATAAAACAACAGATACCTATAAAAATATTTTTTTCTGCATAACTGCCTAACTGATTTTAACATGACTTGGGATAAATCTGCAGCCATACCTTTTATATTTCAATGCCACATTTGTAATTTTCAGGACATTTAGTATCCCAATGTCCACTAGATGGCAACCTTGTCCATCGTTCCTCTTCCATGGCCTCACATGACCTATAATTAAGAGGGAAAGGTGCAATCAAGCTGTGGTCTGGATGGTGTAAATCATCTCAATCAAGGACTGTAAATGAATCATATACTGCAAATATAACCTTCAACAAACACTAAAACTACGCAAATTGAAACGTCGAAAACTGACAGTTTGTATATGATTTAATGTATCATTGCGTTTAATGGCAAAGCAAGCACGATGCCATAAATCTGTCTAAAGCACAAAAACCAGGCAGGGCGTCTTGAAGGGATGCACGGATAACCCGCGCCGCCATAAACTCTTATCAGAGCGGAAACAGGTCGAGGCGGACGCGAGTTGTTTTCAGAAACAACAATCGAAAAGTGAAAAGCACTTTTCCAGAGATTTGCCCTCTAAACTCTTAGATTGATCACGAGGGAACCAAAAGGAAAGGAGCAGTTTCAGCAATGTTGGAGGCGAGTAAGACACATATTCAAGTTGGATTTACTGTAGCATAAACTAGGCCTGTTTGGCTATGGACTTTTTACCCTACAACAGAAGACTTAATCTCACCTAAATTCACCAAATGTCTCTGGTTGTCAGCCACGGGCCTATTTCCATCGCTAATTACAAAATCTGCCTTCAAGTCAATCTTTCTATAAATCCCAGTTATGTCTAATCTAACATTCTTAGAGCAGCACTGCGCCTTCACAACAGAAAAAGTTATTCGTTGTAAAGACGTTAATGACACAGCCTAGGTGTCGGTCGGCAGGATAGACTTCAAAATTCAAGTTAATTTTGATCCTGTCTTCATATGCGTTCTCTCTCTCTCTCTCTCTCTCCCTGATTTGACAAGGTGTTTCTGTGGGGTTTCTTTCAGGCTGTGTACCCCCTCATCCTGTCATCCTTGGTGCGCAAAGCAGTAACCCAAAGATTGCTGTTGATCATTTACACCAAGAGGAAAGTGAGCCAAGAGGAAAGTGAGCCGTCACGTTCATGTTTTGTGTTTCTATTAATTAAACATAATCTAATTTATTAAGGTAATTCTAACCAGAAGTAGGCTATTTATCCGTTAAATAACGTGTTATAATAAATTGTACGCAAAAGCAAGCCTCGCCTCACCCCGACTGATATGTATTTTTTCACATTCTAAATGAAAGTATTACAAGCAAAAATATTGTTTAAAGTGGATGATTTAAACGTCACTTGTATCAGCTTTGTGAAACCTGCTAACTCGAAGTCCGAATGAATGGCTACGATAATCTGCGCGTCATATAGGCTACTTTTTAGCATTCTTCATTCTTGAAGTCATCAAAATTACCCTGCAAAAGAAATTACGATCGGTGCTTCAACACATATGTTGTCATGAAATATTTATGAGGGGAACAGAACATGCTAAACTCTGTCCAAAATGGATCTGGACCCCAGAACACCGGAAAGGTTTCGTCTCGTTTCCCGCACCACCCATCTGTTAGCACTTTGACAGTACTTACCGTCTAACTTTTGAGTGAATGGAGCGCAAAAGTCTTCTGCTTTGCGCGTGACTAATCGGGGGGCTGAGATGAGCCGCAGCGCCAGAAGGTAGAGGTTGTGAACCGCAGCCCGTGGAACTAATGCAGTTTCCAATAAGATTGATCATCTGGCATGGAGTCGATTGCTTCTGAACACACGGAAGGTGTAAGAAAACATTTGGGAATAAAATAAATGACACAACACTCGGGTTCAGTCAATAAAACTGAGGAACCAACAGTTCCCCATTTTCTGGTCTACGAAAATAAATTTATTATGAGATAATGGTTAATTTGTCTACATCTCTCTCTCTCTCTCTCTCTCTCTGTGTGTGTGTGTGTGTGAGAGAGAGAGAGAGAGAGAGAGAGAGAGGTGGGGAGTTGGGTCCCGGGGACTCAGTAGTCTGTGGCTTCGAGTCGGGGAGGAAGCACGACTCTTTATCACGTCATTTGTGTTTAGGCGTTCGGCAGGAAACGGTCTTTCCTCCTGGATTGTTGCAGTAAGACGGACGCAATATTTTCTCCTGCTCAATGCACCGCTCGGTCCAGACCACGCGAAGACCAGCCAGAAGGAAAAATGCCTTCTACGCAAAAAAGTGTCTCACCTTCCATTTTCCTTCTGTTTCTCGGTGCCCTGGTGCCCCCGAACTCGCGCTGGACTATCCACCCGCACCTTGCCAATGCGCTACAGATCCAACAAGCTTTCACAACAACGAATGAGACAAATAACTTCGTGGTGGATGGAGTCGCACAGAGGATTTACCTGGCCACAGTGAATACGCTATATCAGCTCAATAGCACAACACTTTACAGGGAAGTGGAGAGGCGCACTGGCCCGGTGGATGATAATCCGCTGTGCCATGCGCCTCAGCTCCCACAGGCGCCCTGTGAACACGCCAAGACATCTACGGACAATCACAACAAGCTCCTTGTGTTTGATAGCGAACAAGGTGTACTTGTGACATGTGGGTCGGTGTATCAAGGCTTCTGTGAGTTACTCAAGATGGATAACATATCGCAGGTCGCAGTGGAGTTCCCACCTCGCCATGCCAAAACGGTGTTTCCAAGTATGCTCAACATCGCAGCCAACCACCCCAACGCAAGTACTGTTGGACTCGTCTTTAAAAGTCACGGGGGTAACACTCGTCTGCTCGTTGGGGCTACGTATACGGGGTCCGGAACCCCCTATTTTCCCCAGAATCACAGTAAAGAGGACCTTCGGTTCGAAAATACCCCAGAAATCGCAATCAGATCCCTCAACACTGAATATCTCGATCGGCTTTTCACATACGACATCAACCCATCAGAAGACAACGTATTTAAAATTAAACAAGAAGACAAACAGAAAAACAAACTTAACTTTGTTCATGCATTCACACAAAAAAGTTATTCATATATTGCTTTAAATAACGACGCAAATACAGGTCATAAGGAAAGCCAGCCAAATAGTTTATTGGCACGCATCTGTCTGGATACGGAGAGCCGTCGCCGGACCGCTGAAATTCGAAAACTCACCGAATCTTATATTCAAACTGGACTCCAGTGCGGTGATGGAAATGTTTACAAGCGGTTGGTGTCAGTTTATCCAGCGGAGATTTACTCCGAGAACAAACAACTGCCGGAGTCTGTACTCTTTGGCGTGTTCAGCAAGTCGGATAAAAGCCCATTCACGGCACTGTGCGCATTCAGGTTCGATGACATAGAGGAGGCCATACGTCAGGGCCGAAGGAATTGCTCCAATGTGCCAAACACTCCTGATGTACAGGTCCTAGACAGCGTGATTCAAGGATCCGGCTCTGTATGCATCTCTAAGGCTAACATAGTGGTAAGTGAATAATAATTCTAACTGGGCAAGAGATGCATGGGTAGCCTATACTTTCGTGAGGTCTTGTAATTTCCACGGACTGTTGATTAAATATCTTCATTATATATTAACGTTTTTTGAAAACAAAGCACGTACGGAATTCCATTTTCAAGAAGTACTCATGAAGTTGTTTTTTTTTAACCCAATTATTCGCTCTGGAGGAGCGCATCTAAAACCTAATTGAGACCTCAGCAAAATAATTTAGACTCCATGTGAGATTAAGCCTATAGGGTATTTTCAGGTGGCTAGTCGACAGAATTTAATACTGGTAGCATTGTGTGCAACTTTGGAATTGCCCTCAAGTCACCGCAGATGTATTTTCTGTGAGTTTTACAAGTGTCGAGTCACTGTTGTTGAGAGGAGAACATCCTTCGCTATTGTTTTGAGTTGCGCTATTCTCATAAGTCAGGAAAAGGTGGTTGGTGACAGCAAATGTTTTGGGAATTCCAAGGTCAGTTTCAAAATTACAGCACCACAACGGTTACAGTTCAGCATATCTGAGGGAAAGTTTTTTTTTTGTTCCTTTTTAACTCATACCACTGTTTTGGTGTACGTAATGATCACACAGCTAACGTTTTCTGGAGAGTACTGAACAGGACTAAACAGGCTAAAGGGCAGCCTGCATATTAACATAGAATTTGCTTTTAAATTGGCCTTGGTTGCGAACTCACAGCTGAACTGATCATGAATATAGTTGACGTTCTAGCTCTCTCCAAAAGAGTCTGCATGGTGGAGAGAATGTTTAACTAGGAAATTCTTGCACTAGAGAAAATGTCTAAGGGATCGTGATAAGATATGTCTCAGTTTCATGTATTTTACACAAATGTTTTTTCACACAATAAATATAGGCCATATTTCTAAGCAATAGATTTAAACTTGGTATACCTCAAGGGAGTAGGACTCCAGGAGACTCCCTCATGATTGAAGGCCTCCCTAAATTTTATATAGGCTACTTGTTTTGTAATGTAGGTCACTTATTTGTAAAATATATCTATAAGTGTATGACTATGAGTAAATGTGAATTAACTTTCTAAAGTAAAATATTCCTGACTGATAAGCAAATGCATCAACGAGTGCCTTAAAGACGAATTGATGAAGATGATTCCCTTAACAGTGTAAAAGTTATGTCATTAACAAGGTGGCACATGCACAGTTTGTTTATATTAATAAAGAATCAGGTGTTTGCAGTGTAGGATTGTTTTGTCATTATAAATGCTCAAGAAAGCACATTTGCCATTTTAACCCATTATTTTCTTTTAGAACTGCCAAACCTAAGAATCATACAAGAAAACATAGTGATTTATGAGCCAGACCTTTGACGTCATGAGCCAAATTTTCAGTTTGATCAGTAGGGTAAAGCTGCAGATTTACAAAACCTGACAGTGTCAACTGATATGAGTGCCATGAGCCACAAGTCAAGTCAGGAAAGGGGTTCAAATGTGTACATAACAAACACCCCAGACAGACCAGAGTTATTCTAGAGAATAACATTTCACAGCGATACTAACAACAGTTCATTTTGAGACTGGTGAAAGCAAGCTAGCAAAGTTATATTTTGTTGGTATATTTGGCTTCTTACATTTGGGAGTGGGGGTGGGGGTAATGAAACTACACACTGAACAGCCTGACTAATTAGGAAGGAAGGTAGGAACCATATGATTTCATAGGGCCATATCATCAGTGCCATCAAAAGAAATCTACTGGGGATACAAAAACTAAAATACATAGTGTTGATGCAGTGGTGGTACAGTGAGGTAAAGGGGTGTAATGGGTTTGACTCTACTGAATCACTATGCTAAAGAAGTGTCCATTATTGTTAAATTAACTTCTGTTGCTCCCAGGCCATAGCCCAGCTTTAAAATGCAGTGATTTTGGAAGTGTTTTGGTTCAGCATTAACACACATCTGGAGAGTGCTGAAGGGTCCCTGACCCAGTTCCATATCCCCTATTCTTTCCATTTCAAAGGACGTGGCTCATTAAATAAGAACAAAATCCCCTAAAATGTTAACTTCCTGTTTGATTGTCCCTTTGACCAGCCATGCCTCAGTGAAATTATTTTGTGTTAGAGAAAAGAAGGAGAAATCACTTTGATTGCAGCTCATTGCCATGACCACTGACACCCGAATACTTCTGTTTGAGATGTTTGTCATGCGTGAGAGATCCAAAGTCAGTGATTTTTAGATAAACATGGGGTGTAGGAGTCACACAGTAGAGGCCGTGGGAAAGGGGTGTCCTTTTTCGAAAAATGCTTTGCATGTCCTTGCAAAATGGTCACAGTTTGAGTTATTAAAACTTGTGAAGTGTGTGTGAGTAACTGTTAACATCGAGCATCTGTGTGTTGGAGGTCCGAAACCTGAAGTGTAAAATCTCTCCTTTGTGTGTCTGTTGTGTCTCTGTTCCCATAGCTGCAGCCTGAGCAGCTAAATTGCGGAGCGGCTCATTTGCAGCATCCACTGGCGTTGAAGAGGCCCCTGAGGGCTACACCCATCTACGAATCCCAGGGTCTCAGTGCTGTTGCCGTTGACAATGTACACGACCACACCATTGTGTTCCTGGGCACAAGCAATGGTAGATTGCGGAAGGTGAGAATATAAGTTCACACACACACACACAGAGGCAAACACACAAACAGACACACTCTCTCTCTCTGACACTGACACACACACACACACACACACACACACACAAGCATACACCACCCCCCCCCACGAGACACACACACACACACACACACACAAACACGCATCTGCACAGGAGGAGAGGACACTTGAGTAGTACTGTAGGTGATTGATGTCCATAGATGTCCTGAGTTGTGATTAAAAATGGTAATGAAATGAAATTTCTCTGCCATTTATCATTCTCTCTCCTTCTCTTTCATCATTGCTCTGTCCCGCTATCTGTCTGTCGGCCCCATTAACATGTGAAGACACACACACAGTAGTAGTTTGGAACAATGGCTTTGGCTTCATTTCAGCAATGTGGAGAGAACACCAATTCCAAATTTTGACAAAGTTAATTAATGCACTCTGAAAGCTTCAAAATAATTACCTAGATGCTATATTTTTGACATCAGTGGTAATGTTTCCACTTCACTTAGTAACTCAGAGTCGACTACTTTTAGTAAACACATTTACCTAGATGCCCTGCGAGTTGGATGATAACATGGGTTTCATCTGCCTCAGTGGTTAATGGTTAATAAACCCTGAAAAGTACAGAAATGCTGTTCTGAGGGCACAGGAAGTTAGCTTGAACACCAGGAACAGTACTGTCTATTTTTCTCTTTTTTTCAGGCTGACCTTTTATTTAGGTTTGTATTTGAATCAGTCGCATGTGTAGGTTGTGTTGTGCGCAGTTTGTGGTGTAGGGGTTTCAATAGAGCATATGTCAAGTGATGCTTCTGTAGGGACATTATCATTAAAATAGAATACCTTTCACTCAAGTTGGCCACTGGGACATCTAAACAACTAACGCTCTGTTCTGGAGACGTACACTCATATGTCTTTTTTCCATGAGAAAAGAAGGTTTGCTGGCTTTAACGCTGAGCTCAAAACACTCAGAAGAAAAAAATAATGTTTTACATGTTTCTTTTACGTCTTGTAACTTTTACACAATTCTTTCAAGCATTTAACTCTTTGATTCATATTTTTAATAGTTTGATGTTAGATGTCCTCCCCTAGCACTTTAACCCTGTCAGACACACACAGAGAAGAGGAGCAGTGTTGTGGGATATCTGCGGTGGAAGAAAGGCCTTTTTTGTTTCCTCACCAAAGAGTCAGGGACTGCTTTCATTATGGTCCTCTAATTGGCTGTTTCGGCTGTGTTTTCACTCATAAAGATCAACTGTGTGTGTGTGTGTGTGTGTGTGTGTGTGTGTGTGTGTGTGTGTGTGTGTGTGCGCACGCATCAGTGTGTATGTTTGTGTGTGTACGTGTGTGTGTGCGTGTGTGTGTATGTACGTGCATATGTCTGGGGATGTGTGTCTCCTTGTTTTGTGAAAAAAAAATGTTTTTACACAAACATCTGTTAGTGAATATTTAATAGGCAGGACTGTCCTTATGTTCACAAGACATATGTGATAGCATGTTTTCATTTCTGCATGGAAGCACACACAGCATGTCTGTCTGCATGTCCACACAGTGAACAAATCATTTTTGCAAGTTGTATGTGTAGTGTCTGTGTGTCGTGAAATTCTTGCTAGCATTAGGTTTAGGTACTGGCAGCAGATGTTATGTTTGTACTAGAGTGTAGCTTATGTGTGTGTATCTGTGTGTGTGTGACCAGTCTATCTGGATTGACATGGCTATATCTGGCTTGGTAGTATAAGTAGTGGTAGTTCTCTCTCTCTCTCTCTCTCTCTCTCTCTCTCTCTCTCTCCCTGTGTGTGTGTGTGTGTGTGTGTATGTAAGCCTTAAGGGTGTTGTTAGCGGGCTAATGTGATTTGTGTCTGTGAGTTTAGGAGTTGGTAGTAGCTGAGAGCATGCAGATTGAGTTAGACCTGAATCACTGACCTTAAAGATGCCTCTCAGACCTTTTTAATATGATCTACCTTATTAGACACCCTTCATATCTCCCACTCACTCCATATCTGCTTCAGTCCCCCCCGTCACTCTCTCTCTCTCTCTCTCTCTCTCGCACACACACACACACACACACACACACACACACATCCACCACACCCCTAGCTTGTCCTTGTTCCTTTGCTGTCTTCATTCTAAAAAGGGTCTTTGATGGGGGGGGGTATTTTAGCACTCCCATACTTACTCATTTGCTGTAGTGCACACACACACACATAGTCACACACAGCAAGAGAGATTGGGAGAGAGGGGGGAGAGAAAAAGACAGACACACATGAACACAAACACACTCACACACACACACACACACTCTCTCTCTGGTGCAGCTGAGTGATCCTGAGTAGAATAGTTTCTTTCATATGAAAGTGGTGAGACACTGTGACCTCACAGTGGAGCAGGTGTTTCTAGTGAGTGCTGGGTGTCTGTCTGTGCATGTGTATGTGTGTGCGTGTGTGTGCACGCACGCGTGTGTGTGTGTGTGTGTGTGAGGGGGGGGTATATGGATTTGTTTGACTTGGCAGGTTTTTTTGCTGTTTGGCTGCTCAAAATGCCAGGTGTGTCAGCATAAACTGAGTATTTGTCTGCTGGTGTGTGTGTTTGTGTGTGTATGTGTGTGTGAGTCTTTAATCTTGCTGATATCTTTTATCCTGTCCCTCTTTTCTCTCTTTTGAGAGATAATTTTGGCATACGAAACAGTGCAGTGTGTGTGTTTGTTTGCGTGTGTGTGTGTGTGTGTGTGTGAGCACTTTCCAGGAGTTGGAATGATCTTAGCTTGTCAGTGCAGGGGGTTGACAGATTATGACAGAGACAGACATTTATAAAGTGTTCTTTGTCTCTGTAGCTGTCTCTCTGGGGGAACCTGACATTGGCCAAGCGTCCCTGGTCCCTCAAGCTGCCTGCCAGGGAGCCAGTGCACCACATCATGACCTTTGACCCGAACGACAGGAACTATCTTTACCTAATGACCTCCCACCATGTGAGTTTTAATTGCATTTTTGTGTGTATCTGAGTCATGTTTACTGAGTCCGATGATGTATATTATGCCTGTTAGTGTTAGTTTGTTAGTTTGTAAATAGTCAGAATTAAAATGATTACTGTAATAGGATGTCTAGCTCATGTACGTGTCTCCCATATGCAGTGTAACCAGTTTGATATCAATGTGGTCTCTCTGAGTGAGAGATTGTGTGTATTCACTGTCATGTTCTACATAACACATCATGTTTTATATGAGTCATACACAACATGTTCTATGTAAATCCCTCTCTTTCTCTTTGTCTTTCTGTGTGTGTGTGTGTGTGTGTGTGTGTGTGTAGCTGCTGCGAGTGAGGGTGGCTTCGTGTGTTCAGTACATCTCATGCGATGAGTGTCTGAATGCTGGTGATGCTCACTGTGGCTGGTGCACTCTGGAAAGCAGGTAAGATCTTCTGTCCATCCCTTACCAGTGGAAGGAAGTAGACAGATATATATATATAACCCCCCCCCCCCCCATGCTGCATGTACTAGGACACCTAAGCATGTTTTTGAATGACCCGAGTTGAGTTTGTGTTGTTGTGAAAAGATGGTGTCTGGTGAGTGCATTATGGGAAGGAGAGAACACTTTGCAGTTTCAATGGAACGAAGAACATGTTGTTTTAAAAAGAACTCTGCATGTAGCTTTGAACTGTGGTCCGTGGGCAAATGAGCTAAATGTTATGTGGTGGCAGAGTTTTGTAGACTCAGTCGAGTGTGTGAAGCATAATGATAATCATAGCCCACAATAGTGATACACTGTTCTTGTGGGTACAGCTTGTGGAATGTGCTATTAAAACTGTGTGCGTGTGTGTATGTGTACATGTGTGTGTGTGTGGCACAAAAGGAAGTGGAAAATTCTGTCTTGCACAGGCAGTCGAGCCATGATACTGGTGCCGCCTGCTCGATAACAGCCTGCTCAGAGTGGAGGGAAACAAACTCCCACAGAGCCAGAGAGAGAGAGAGAGAACGAGCAGGAGAGAGACAGAGACATGCTCCACAAGCATTAAAAAGAGGGGAGAAATGAATAGACTGAGGGGGAGGGAGAGAGAGAGAAGAGGGAATGTTTCCCTAACGCCAAAGAATGGTCTGGGATGAGTGCACAGTCTTCTAAAGGTTCCATGCAAATATACAGGCGACACAGTTATTGTTTGTGCTCCGCTGCTGTCTAGATTTGCCTAGCTGTTGACCGACCTGGTCTTGGCATTTGGCCACCTGAAAAAGAAGGGAGGGTAAAATACAGCATTTATAAAATCAATGTGTATCTCTATGTAGATTGGCTTTGCTTGAGTCTATTGTATTCTTAAACTTGGCAAAATGAGAATGATGTAGCTCACTTCAAAATAATTCTTTCCTGACAAAAATGATGTAATCCTCAACTGGACTAGCTGCCAGGTCTCCTTAATTCTTCATACGTTTTTCAGCTGTTACACATTAACCATTTGTTCTGTTGCATATGTTGCATATATATGCAAAAAAGCATGACTAGGCCAGGAAATCTAGAGGCAGACTATATTTATTTTATCGTGTCGTAAACATTACATCACTATTACAAGACCAGAGGCAAAAAAACATGCTTAAACTATTAGGGAATGGATAGGATCTCAAATATT
The DNA here is from genome assembly GCA_027481765.1 of Tenualosa thibaudeaui. Taxonomy (NCBI): domain Eukaryota; kingdom Metazoa; phylum Chordata; class Actinopteri; order Clupeiformes; family Clupeidae; genus Tenualosa; species Tenualosa thibaudeaui. The sequence goes on from JAIFZK010000024.1 coordinate 8,712,470, forward strand.
TACTAAAATGCTCAAACAGTATCAAGATGTTCAAGTGCACAATTTGTTATTGTTTGTTGTTATTATTTTTACTGTTATGATATTGGAAAGGGATATTGTTATACTTTAATTAAAACAGTGTCAAGTAAAACAAATGAAACAAATTACAGTTGAATTTAAGTCTTCTGAAAAAGTAAAAACAAAATATAAATTCTTTAAATAATGGAGATTAACACTGTCAGTAATTTGCAAATTGTGAAAGTAATGATGTCTAATCCTCCTCATTATGGTCTTATATGTAAATCAGAGTCGTTCTGTAATTAGACTTCCAAGAACTTGTGGAGTGGTATCTTAGTGATATGTTTGTCTCTGAGGCTCAGTGAGGCATGGGCTTCACAAAGCATATTTTAGCACATTACAGTGAGAAATTTAAGCAGTGTGTGTGTGTGTGTGTGTGTGTGTGCGTGCACATGTATGCGTATATGTGTGTGTGTGTGCGTATATATAGGTGTGTCTGTGTGTGTGTGTGTGTGTGTGTGTGTGTATATGCTTATGTGTGTGTGTGAGAGAGAGAGAGAGAGAAAGAGAGAGAGAGGGAGAGAGGGAGGGAGAATGAGAGAGCGAGAGAGGCATTGAAGACAAAGTAGAAGAAGTAACTCTTCTGGGGCATTTGGTGTTTTGACGGTGCCTGTTTTGAATTTGAATTCCAGAAAATAACGATGTCATCTTTCATGGAAGAGTTGGAGCTCATTGTGTCTAACTATAAGCATTATGATGCATATTTCAAATATGTAGAAAACTGTTTAAAGACTTTAGCTTTAGCTAAAGCTGGGAAGTATACTACTGCAAAGCATATTAACTGGTCTAAGTATGCTTACCTTTAGTTTGTCTACAAAGATCAAAATATATAAATGTGATTTTTAGTATGCCTTTGTGTATAGTAGTCTGTACTGGATGGGCATCTGTTTGTGTGTGTGTATGTGTGTGTGTCCCATCGCATGGGGATTTTTCACTCCAGACATTGTGTCCTAATTATAGCTGTAGGGCTGACCTCATAACCCTGTCTTTCTCTCTCTCTCACACACACACACACACACACACACACACACACACACACACACACACACACACAGACATGTACATCTATACTTACTGTCTGCTAGTGATCTGTGATATTGTTGATTGTTATTGTTGATATGTCTAAATAAGATGACTGACTGACTGGTATCAGTGTTTATTGTTTTGCCTTATGTTGTTGAATTTGATCTGTCTGATCTGTCTGTCTTGCTGAACAGTAGCTTGCATGTATGAAACAAACATGCTCACACACACACACACACACACACACACACACACACACACACACACACAAGCATGCACGCACAGAGAAGAAGGCCCTGATTGTCTTCTGTTTTTAATTCAATTAATTTGATTTTGATCATTGCTGGAGGGAGCTTGAGGATGTTTGCTCTGTGTGACTGAAAGAACGATCATTTTTGTGGACATGCATTGTTTTGTGTGTGTGTGTGTGTGTGTGTGTGTGTGGGCGCGTGTGTTCGGGCGTATTTGTGCTTGTGTGCGTATGGGTTTGTGTGTGTGTGTGTGTGTGTTTGTGAGCGTATCTGGCTGTATGTTTGGTGTTGGCCCACTTAAGCTCACCAGGTGTGCCAATGTTAAACTCCAAACTCATCTGCTGGTGTCCTACTTCACCCAGGTGCTCCATCCAGGGAGAGTGTGCCCAGAGTGCCACACCACGCGGCTGGATTGGCATTAGTGAGGGCACCCTTCAGTGCCCATCCATCACAATCACACCCCCTGAGATTAGCCACTCTGCTGATATCAAGGTAAACCAATGCCCAGTGCATGAATGCAAACTCTGGTCAATTGCTGTATGTCCGTCTGTCTATATGTGTGTGTGTGTCTGTGTGTGTGTGTGTGTGCGTGCTTTACAGTGGGTGCAATAACTTGGTTAGGATGACCCCAGTGTCTCCCCCCCAGCTGTGCAATCACTTGGGGCCACAGGAAGTGGCTCTGCTTTGCCTTCAGCCCAAACAGGAAACAGGAAGCAGGAAGCAGGCGCCACCGTTAGGAAGGGATCCATCGCAGGACAATAGGCCTGACAGGCCCATGCGTCCCCTTCTCTTTGAACTGCAAAGAGGCCGAGGGGGAGACGGACAGAGAAGGAATGCCACTCTCGTCTTCCTCTTTCCTGCTCTTGTAATCCCCCCCCACATCGGTTCTCTGTCTACTCTGTGGCCCTTGCAGTGTGTGTGCATGTGTGTTCGATGTTGAAACCATAAATGTCCCCTTTACTGCTCATGGGTTCAGGTGTGTCCCCTTTACTACTAATGGGTTGTATGGTTCAAGTGTGATGGTGTTCAGTAACTATCTCTGTCTGTCTCTCTCTCTCTCCCTCTGTTTTTTTCTCTCTCGTGCTGTGTACTTGTAGGATGTGGGGATTCTGATAAATGGGAGCATACCTGACCTGCGGGGCCTGGTGGAGTGCGATTACGGCCGGGGCCTTTCTACCCACGCCACAGTGCACTTGGGCTCAGGTGCTGCCCACATCCAGACCTGTCCCCTGCCTCCCAGAGACAGCTATCCCAGCATCCCATCCCACAGAGGTATGCTGCTCTCTGAGTTAACACTCCATTCCAAACAACATACCTAACCTGAGTTGCAAACCTTTCAATAATCTTTGTATTAGAAGTAGAATTATGCAAGATAACTTGTTACAGTAAACCAGTTTCTAATTTGTTACATCTTGCTTTGTGTAACATATCCTTATTTATTTTTATGTTCTGATATCTTATCTTATGAGTTCATTACCTTAAGTCAGTACATTCTCAAAAGTGTCTTGGTTTAATTTTCTGTCTGTGCCCAACCTGCTTTGTCACATTGAAATCCTCTGTAAGTGCCTGCTTTTAAACATATCTTAGAGAGTCATTGTCAGCTTGGCCACTCAGTTATTTGCAGTGGGGAAATGATAATACCTGGAACGCAGAAAATTACCTGGTCCTCATGAATAGGCATTGGGAAAGCACCCAGAACTGATCCTGGACGCTCAAGTGGAAAAATGCATAAAGGTTCTGTGCTCCTGAAATAGATATTGAGGTGGAGAGACACCTTTTCTACTGCTACTGATCCAACCAGCAGAATTGCTACATTGTACTATGCTGGTGTATAATGTTAGACTAATACTCACATGCTGGCTGCTATTTCATTTGTCATTTATAGTGAAGAAGTCTGGGTACCATTTCTTTTTCCATACTACTAGTGTGGGTAGAAATATGTGTACGTGGGTACAAATGTGTGTGGATGCAAATATGTGTGTGTGTAGGTGCGTGTGTGTGCACGTGTGTGGGAAAAGGAGAGTGGGAGAGAGATACAGACTGTCATGGTTCAATAAGAGTATTCCTTTTCCTCAGACCATGTAACTGTTCCTGTGACAATTAAAGTCAACCACACATCACTGGTTTCCGGCAGTTTTGTCATCTATGATTGTGCAAAGACTGGCGAGATCAATTCCAAAACTGCGTAAGTCTCTTTGGCCTCCCTTGTCTCAATGTGTTCCTTTACTCTCATTGTCTCTCTCCTTTGTCTCCGCATTGTCTCTTTCTTTTTCCTCTCTCTTCTCTCTTCTCCTACTCACGCACGCACACACACACAAACACATGCACTCATACACTGACACAAACACACATACACACACACAGACACAGACCCCCACACACGCTCACACAGACACAAACAGACACAAACACATACATCACACACACACACACACACACACACATACACTCAAACACTGACACAAATATACATACACACACACACAGACACAGGCCCCTCCACACACGCTCACACAGACACAAATAGACACACACACACACACACACACACACACACACACACACACACACTAGGACAAACCTTCAGTGTTCCCATGCCCCTGTTGATGAGAATGGAAAAGATTCATCATGAGTCAGTCAGAGATTTTTTTCATTCTTGGCCAACAACATCAGAGTGTTAACCACGAATGCATGACCAGCAGTTGTGCTGTATAAGCAAGCAGGCACACATACATAAACACATACACACACACACACACACACACACACACACACACACACACACACACACACACACACACACACACACACACACACACAAACACACACACACACACACACAAATAAACACATTATATAGCTCAGCTTCAAAACAAAACATTGAAATCAAAAGATTCTATCTGTGTTGAACAAGCAACTTTTTGGCATAGGATGTCTGTTTATGCTTGTGTGTGTGCGAGTGTGTGTGTGTAGGAGCATTTCATCAGTCAATCCAGGGTGAGAGAGAGGGAGAAAGAGAGACAAAACAGGGAAGAGACAGGAAGAGTTAGCTAGAGGACCTGAGATTGTTAAATTGAGCCGATAAGCTTTTTCCTTAGACTTAAAAGTTTGTAGGCAGTTACTGTGTGTGTGTGCGTATCTGTGTTTGTCTGTGTGTGTTTGTATGTTTGCTTGAGAGAGAGAGAGAGAGAGAGTATGTGTATTTAAGTACCAGTTCTCCCACGACCTGTAGCATAGCGGTTTCTAGGTGAGCATTGCTAATGACAACCAGCCGGTAGCATTCCATACCAAATGCTCCACAAGCAAAATACCATCACACACACGCGCACTCTCTCTCTTTCTCACTCTTTTTCTCTTTCCTCCCTCTATCTCTTTTTCACTCATTTATTCTTAATCTCTTGTTTTTGGAACATCATGGAAAATTTTCTTTGCTTTCTTTTTATAACGAAGACAGAGTTTTTAGACAACACATAACTATACCAATTAGGAGAATTACCATGCTGTGTGTGTGTATGTATGTGTGTGTGTGTGTGTGTGTGTGTGTGTGTGTGTGCGCGCTCGCCCCAGTGTGACTGAGAGGTTTAGGGCTGTTAATGTGAGAACAGGGCTGAAAATCTGTGTGTGTGGGGTGTGAGAGAGAGAAAGACAGAGAAATGAGAGAGTGAGGAAGAATGACTGAAGCACTGATAAGAGCAGCTAAAGAGGCAGAGACACTCAATTCCCAACCCCCCAACCGCTCACACTTACTCACACACACACACACACACACACACACCATGCGCACACGCATGGACTCACACACACATAGACCCAGAAGACAGATACACACACTCACAAATACTCACACACACACACACGCACACACACACATTCATTCACACTTACATACACAAAGACACACACACACGTTGCTGAACACACACACACACACACACACACATATCAAGGAACACTCACTCTTATCTGTAGAGGTGCTACCTCACAGGGTGAAGACATCTGTTGTGTATCACTGAACTGTGACATGTGTGTGTGAACACACACAAAGACACATACACCCACCCACAGACCCCCCCCCCCCCACACACACACACACTCACACACAGACAATTAAATTATTCCAGTCCAGTTTGAAGTTGTGCTCTTAGTATGTGAGGACTTTTGAATGTGTATGTTTCATAAAGGCGGTGTGTGTGTTTGTGTCGCTCCAGGTGCAGCAGCTGCCTGAGTAATGGGTGGCGCTGTTTCTGGGACCCTCAGCGGGGGCAGTGTGTCTCTAGCAAAGAATCAACCCAGGGAATGCTGCTGGAGGTGAGTACACACACACACACACACACACACACACAAACATACACATACAGTCTTCACTACACACTTCACATTACCACAGTAACCTCTAACTCAACAAAAAAATATGTACAGAGTTAAATAGTTAACAAATTGCTCATGGTATTTGTAACCCTTTTCAGGATTCTTGAGGGTTTGTAGGTCAGTTTGTAAAATGTCAGATGTGATGTGTGTATGTGAATGCTTGATTAGGGTCTAAGTCTTGGTTGCTGATGTTGGATAGAGCCCCTATTGTCTGTTTATTTCTTTCCTCTCTGTCTCGAATCATTCATGGAATTAGATGACAAACCGTTTTTAAGACGATTTAAACGTTGTTCCTTTAAAAAACGTCTCATGTAATTAAATAATTGGTTGGCAGCCTCATAGACCTAGTAAACAGATTGGCTCAACAACAACAACCCCATCTATGCAGTTCTTTTTTATTCACTGTCACTGGGCACACGCAACCAAAATGTGCGTCTGTTTTCTACCCAATGAGAAAAACGATCAGGGCGCCACTTGCTTCTCACATTCCAGTGGTGTGTCACCCTAACGTCACTCCATAATTCTCGCTCTGAAGGGGCAATGCCACAATGATGCTTTAAACCACAATGCCAAAGAGCGTCATATAGTTTTACTCGACCCTTTAAAACACACACACACACACACACACTCAAACAGAACGAGTGACGGACTGGCATACACAAAGACACACTAAAAGTTGTAATGAGCCAACATGCTGATGCAGGCCTGCCTGACCTTTTCTACATGCCTGCATAAAAGTCATGCTCAATGAGTCTGATATAGCCAGCATGAACTACACAACAGAATAGGGCTACTGTTCCCCAAAGAGCAAGACATGGAGGGAGAGAGAAAACAGAGCGAGGGAAAATGAGAGGGGGCAGAGAGAGAGAGAGAGAGAGGCTTGTAAAGTTCAAAAGCTCAGTGTTGTTTGCAGGACATTTTTGTGCTGTGACATCATCATCCTCATCATAGCAGCACACAGCTGAGTTCGCCTCAAGACACGACCACCTAAAAGTTTATACTCAGACTATACATAGACTGGCAGACAGACAGATAAACACACACTCTCTCTTTTTCACAAACACACACACACACACATACGCACACACACACGCCATTTGTGGACATGAGTTTTTCTGATCACAAGTAACTAATTTATTTTTTTTCTGAAGTTCTCTTTTTCTTTGCTACACCCTTTCCTTTGCATTCAAATTCCAGATCATTTATATTTTTAGCCCAAGGAAAGGCTATTGTTTCTCTAACCCACCCTGCATGTGTCTCTCTTCCTGTGCTCAGAATTCCACTTCCTGTCCAAGTTTGAAGGCCCAGGAAGTGCCTCCATTACCCTCTGGAGTGACACAGGACTTCACTTTGGAGCTTCTCAACGTGGAGCCGGTAATTCCCCTCTGCCCTGCTTTGGTTTCATCCCACAACACACTCCCACATTGGCAGCACAGCAGTCCCCCCCCCCCGCCCCCCCCTCACACACACACACACACACACACACACACACAGACAAACACATACACACTCACACGGAGTAAAAACAGCACAGCACAGCAGGAAGTGGAAAGTGTTTGGTGCGATGTATTTATTTTTGTGGTGAGGAGTGCTGTTTCTGGACTTGCTGTTTGGTAAGATGGTTGACACTGTGTGTGTGTGTGTGTGTGTGTGTAATGGAAGCTGTGGTACGAGAGAGTTATACTCTCAAAACGCTCTCATATTATGTATGCTCTTTGTCACAGTGCCCCTATCAGCATTATGTCTCTGTCTTCCCTCTCACTTATCCTGTGACTTTATCTGTAGCTCTCTATAGACTCTCTTTCTCTCTCTCTCTCTCTCTCTCTCTCTCACTCACTCTAGACTCTCCTCTCTCTCTCTCTATAGAATCTCTCTCTCTGTCTCTTTGGCTTTCACAGAAACATCCACATACTCTCTCATGCAGAAGCACATCTACAATATATATATATATATATATATATATATATATATATATATATATATTTCTGTGCACTGATGTCCTCCCTTGATATCTCTTGGCCAAGCCTGATTTGAAACAGATGTGTACCGTGTGAGAGCAATAGTAAATTTGGGGTGGGCTGACACCCCATCCCTTCCCCCCGCCTCGCTCCCAAGCTAGAGAGATAAGGTCAGCCGTACCCACGAGCCCCGCGCTCTCTCCCACACTCCCCCAAAAACCTGTCTCCATAGCAACAGATAGTGTGTCAAACAAAGTGGAACTCACACTCTCTCTGTGAGTGTTCTCTCTCTCTCTCTCTCTCTCTCTCTGTCTCTCTTTCTCCCCAACCCCACACACAGACATTTGCCTTCATTTCACATGCAGCCAGGCATAGGAAAGGGCACAGTGGCAGACAGGCCGTCACAAACAGCTCCTAAATAACATGGCCAGTGTACTCGGTCACCTGGTCTGTCAGGCCCTGGACAGATTTTTAAAAAGGAATTAACTTGTATGTCATGTCTCGTTATCTCTGCAATGCTATCATTTTGGTGGTCAGGCGGCAAGAGGTTGTACTCTGCTATCTGAGTGGGATAGCGGTACCAAGTGTGTTGTTGTGAAGAGGTGCTGTTGCTGGACTTCACCAAATCATATTTCACTTGTTCACCTGGTGTGTCAGGCTCCAGACAGATTTTTAAAAAGGAATTAACTCATCTGTCATGGCTTGTTATAGTGCTATAATGCTATCATTTCAGTGGTCAAGCTACATTAGTCTGTACTCTGCTATGTAGGGTGTAGCACCAAGTGTTGTGTGCTGTTGTGGATGGGTGGCTGCTGATGCTGGCCTTTTCCAAGTCATTCTGCCCTCAGTCACCTGGTCTGTCAGGCTCTGGTCAGACTTCTCCGAAAAGAGTTAACTGTTGTGTCGTGCCTCATTATCTCTGTAAAACTCTCCCTTTGGTGGTCAAGCTGTAATAGGCTGCAGTCAGCTGCTGTATGTAGGGTAGCTGTGTGTTTCATAGCATAGTGTGCTGTGAATGGGTGCTGCTGCTGCCACTACTGCAGCTGCTGGTGGACTGCTCCAGATCACCCTGAGTAATGAGAGGAGAGGAGAGCCCCTGGCGAGGGCAGTGGTGGGTGGCTCTAAGAGCGCTGACCTCTCCAAGGCCTCAAACCGAAGTGGAACTTCTCACTGGCCCTTGAAAAGAGCAGTAAGAACAGACATCTGCTGAGAAGCTGTGGTGCAGACAGCAGACAGAAGACTGCCTCCGTACCGCGGTTGGGTCCCTGGTGCCTATAGGGACTTTGGTTTGAATTCAACCCACAGTAATTTCCCAGTCCCACCCCATCAATCTTTCCCACTCTCTGCGTGCCACTCCTTATTGTCCTGTCTCAAAAATACAGAAGGCTTTGAGATATACTTCAAGCGCCAACTGAATGGGGAAAGTTCACTTAGCGTTCATTGTTGTGGTCTATGACTATGTTGTACCTAATCTTTTAGTTCTTTTTCCCGCTGACTGTGCTCGGTGACCTTGAACAACAGGGCTATGGGCTTAAATATCCCGGCATATCACTTTAAAAGGCAAGGCAAGTTTATTTAAATGGTGCATTTCATATACAGAAGCAGTTCAATGTGCTTTGCAAAGATAAAGACAAAGAACAGCGAATAATAGAAAATAATGGGATAAAAGAACATTGAAGGAAGAATTGAAACAGCCCAAACATACTGGGCTGTTCTGATTGAATGTAAAAAAAGGAAGCATTAATGTTTGTGCCTCAAGTAACATCACAGATATCAGAATAGAAATGGAAAGATGTGAAAAATATATGTCCCCACTGATGGCTATACGGTATGTTTGAGGTTAAGCAGCTCAGTGCTCACTTACAAATATGACACTTAATCAAACCAAACTCCCCATGAGTGGAGACAAAGTAGGAAAAAAAAGCTGCGTACACACACACACACACACACACACACACACACACACAAATACACATAAACGTATCACATATTCCACTTATTTAACAATGACTGTGATTTGAGCGGGCAGGCCAGCATCTCTAGGGTCTCCTGCGCTGCGAGGCGGGGAAGGGGCCTGCTAAGTGTATCGTGTGTAATGAAGTGGGCTGTGTTTGTTTTGGACCGCAGGGAGCCGAGCTGGACTGTGACTTTGGGAACGGGAGGACCTATCCGGCTAACTGGCTACCAGAGCAGCCAGGCTTTGTGAAATGCCGCGGAGTGACGGTAAGTCCAGTCATCGTCCTATAATAATAATAGTAATAATAATAATCTTTCATCCACTGGGCCACTGTTTATGACTCCATGTGGAGTTAAATGAATCCTGTGCAGCACGTCATTTGCTGATGAATGAAGGAATTAGAGAATTAAGAGTTGGTGTGTGGATGGTCTGTCTGGTAGTGAGAGCCAGTGAGGGGAGATGTGCTGTTGGCTGTCCATGGGTGAATGCAGGTCACATTGAGGATTTGTGTCTGTAGTTGAGTACCACAGAGAGGAGTGAGGAGTTCCTACTCAACCTGAAGCGAAGAGACCAGAACAAATACATTGACAGCCCTCAGCGTTTTACAGGTATAAAATGAGCTCACACACACGCGCACACACACACACACACACACACACACACAAACACACATACATGCATACACTTACATAAATACACATACACACACACACACATATACATACATACACAGTCTGACACATTTAATGTAGATGTATACTTAGTTTATATACATTTATATATACATTTATATTTTTGTGTATTCTGTAGGGTGTGTATGCACGACTAAAATATTATGTTTTACTGCTGGTGTTCTCTGGCTGGTGATTCCCATCTGGGGGGAACATGTTTGGCACTGCTTCATATAGACACACACACAGAGTCTGGCTGAAGTTCAGAAATACCACACTGCCTTTGTGGCCTGTCTGCTGTGTCATACTGACTCACCCACACAGCACACATATAAACCCAAATTCGCACACACACTCACACATATACACACACACACACACACACACACACACACACACACACACACACACACTCTCTCACACACACACACACACACACACACACACACACACACACACACACACACACACACACACACACACACACACACACACACACACACACACACACACACACACACACACACACACACACACACAGACACAGACACACATACACAAAAATGTGTCTCCAGAGACAAAGACATCTGGCTTGGCATCTGGTTCTCTCTCTGTTGTTTCATCTCTTTCTCACTGTCTTACTCTCTCTCTCTCTCATTCTCTCTCTCATTCTCTCTATCTTTCTCTTTCTCTCACTCCGTTGGTGTAGTGGAGGTGTATAACTGTGGTGCTGGCACCAGTGACTGTTCCCAGTGCTGGGGTCGAGAGGATCAGGGTCATCTGTGTGCCTGGTGTGACAACACCTGTCGCCCGCGTGGACAGTGCCAGGATTCACCCTGCCCAGAACCAGAGATCACCAAGGTACCATCCCCTCTTACACACACACACACACACACACACACACACACACACACACACACACACACACAGAGAGATGGACTCAAAACACTCAACACACACACATAAACACACAGATGTACATGGAACACACAACACACAACACACACACAAATAAATTAAAAACTGAATATGCACACACACACACACTCTCTCACACAGGTACCACCCCCCATACACACACACACAGATGGACTCAAAAAAACACACACACACACATTCATATTGATACAAATACAAATAGAGATGTATAAACAAGCATACTCACACAAATACCAGTGCATAAACACACACTAGTAAACTGCCCAGTCCAGATGCTGTTCAGGCCCAATCACATGGCATTGCCTAGGCTACATTTGAGTGCCTGCCTCTCAGCAAGAAGAGAGGAAGTGGTTTTGCGCATCACATGGTGTGTGTGAGCAGAGCCAGGGTGGCTCTGACCAGTCTTGTTTCATAATAAAGCTTTGTTTATAGATACTCTTTTACACACACACACACACACACACACACACACACACACAAACAAATATGCACACCCCCACACACACAAACAGAGGGACATACTGTGTATGCAATCACACAAAGGAATAGATAAAAGCCCTGTGATGCTGTCATACATAATGAAACAAATCTAAAACAACAAATTCAGTTTTCTCTGCTCCCTACAAGCACAGAACCACAAGTAATGAAACATGTACACACACAAACTCACACACACACACACACACACACACACACACACAGCTTATATTATATATTATACATCCTTGGGGATTTTTTTACATGCCCTTATTTTCACACCTATTTTAGCAGCCTTTGATTAATGTTAATGAAACAACAAAAGACACAGAACAACCAAAAAAAAGAGGTAGAGAGAATAAGAGGGGGAACATGGGGAGAGAAAACGGAAAGAGTGGGAGTGAAACTGGACTCATCACTGCAGCTTTTGCTCGCTGTTGTTTCAGTGTTGTGTCAAGAGGAACAGGGTTAGCAGGCTTCGGACATTGAGTGTATTTTTGTTTTGCAATAGGAGGCCGGGTTTTGTAGGCCTTCACTAGTGGTGAAGGACAAAAACAGCCCAATGAAAGAGGCCTCTCAGGGCTCTGTGCTGAACTTATGAAGGTCACTTCATGCCAGAGGCATATGGTTGGGTTCATATACATTCTAACAAAGAAGCCTAATACTTTTAAACTTGACATAATTCATTAGCTTGTACAAACCAAAAATGCATGCCATGTTGTGATCTTTCCCCAAGATGAATTATCCCAGTATCACACAGACAGCAGTGCATAAGTATCAGGAATCACGTTACGACACAGATTAATACATAATTACTAATATAAATACATGACATCCCATGTAATACATTGAAATGCTTTGCAATACAATATACTACTGCAATAACTAACTCTCCAAAAACAAAGAGTATATTTACAAATTACACTAGCTGGACAACCCCATAAAAATAGTTGAACTCATAGATGGGTTTAACATACTGCATGGGATACAGGGGTCTAATTCTGAGCACTCGATTTAAACTTGGATCCAGACGAAAGTGTATCATGAATGGAGATTTTCCCCAGATCTCACTGACTTTAGTTCTGGACTCTGCTTAATCCCAATCTGGGAATCCAGCCATGGACGCTCTACAAACAAACCATAGGCACACATGCTGACACATACTGTTGACATAAACACTCACACACACATGCACACACACACACACACACACACACACACACACACACGCAAACACTTACACTCTCTCTCTCTTTCTTCCTCTCTCTCTCTCTCTCACACACACACACACATACACACACACACACACACACACACACACAAACACACAGAGACAGACAGACAGACAGACAGACGCATACACACACACACATTTTCCCATCACACACACACACACACCCTCACACAAATTCTCTCCAGTTTTCCTTGGTGTTCTCTTTTCTCTTCCTTTCTCACTCGTCTGCTTTGTCTCTATCTTGAGATCCTTCTCTCAGTCTCACATCAGGCGACGTGTAAATGAGTTAAATAACAGCTTGTGGTCAGGCAGATCTCCAGGGAACCATTATCACCACAGATAAATGCTAGCCGGGGAGTCTGTGTATATATATATATATGTGTGTGTGTGTGTGCTTCTGTGTGAGAGGGCTTTGAATATGTATGAACACTCATACTAAAAAAAGCAGATTTAGCATTGCCAATGTTTCCAGATTTTGGGAAACGTTGCCAGTGATGATGGTGTTGATATATAACTTAATTAGCTGGAAAGTGAATTCTGATGGCAAATATTCATGATTGTGTCCTGAATTCTCCAATTCTTTGTGTTCAGGTCTCACCCCTGAGTGGCCCCCTAGAGGGAGGAACCTTGCTCACAGTCCTGGGCAGGAACCTTGGCCGCAGGGTGAAAGACGTCCGTGTGGACATTGGCGGTGTGCCATGCTCTGTGCTGGAGAATCAGTACACAGTCTCACAAAGGTGAGTTACAGCTGCATCATTGCCTAGGTGCTATCAGGACTACAGGAATATTGTGGAAAGACAATGTTCCAGGAACCCGTTGATATATAACCTGAACCTTCAGGTGAGCCCTGAATCTTCTGTGACCTAACAGGCATGAATCAGCCAATCATGATTTTGAGTTAGGGCTTAGGGCTTAGGGGCTGTTTGGATTCAGCCAACTCGGGTCAGAAAATAATACTTCTTTTCATTATAAATCTTCATTTTTACTTCAGTTATTATTTCTATCAGTTTATTTATTTAGTAAAGTATTCTCTGCACACTAAAATCCATAGCACTCTGAGGTACAGTATAGTGTGCCAAATATTTAAACTTGATACAGTGTAAAAAGTCTTTTGCTGTGCTGTGGTGTGGTGCAAATCCACTTTATCGGAGTTTGGGAGTGTTAGGGCCAGAGCAGCTGCTGCTGCTTCTCTCCACCCGTCTGATGTCTCTGTCCAGCAAGGGTGACTGCTCTCGTGTCTGAGTTCTGAGTTGGGGTTATGACAAGAGGGTGTTTCACCACGACAGTGGTCTTTATTGATGTTTGCATGCACGTTAGTGCAGGCGCACGCACACACACACAAACACACACTCTATCACACACGCAAACAGAAAGCAGCTCCTCCAGTGATTATTCCTTGTAAATGTTCCGGCCTTCCAGACAAAACAGTATCCACCCATGTTCAAAACACAAACTTTCACCCACGTACAGACGCGCACATACATGCCACACATAAGCGCGTGCACACACACACACACACACACACACACACACACACACACACACACACAGACACACATACACGCCACACATAAACGCACACATACACACACACACACACACATACACACACACACACACCCGCACATACACACACACACACACACATACACACACACACACACACGCACATACACACAAACGCACACACACACCCATATACACACACGCACACACCAGACCAGATACTGCACATTCCTCAGCAGTGGCGTCTGGGTGAGTGGTCATCAGAGAGATGTCACGATGGCCTCTGCGTGCCGTTCAATCCACAACAAAAGCCACCAGAAATATGTGTGTGTCAAGGCCAATCATGGCCCTGACTGTTGACCACACACACACACACACACACACACACACACACACTCATATCCCAACAGAGTGAACTCATGATACCTGCCACTCAGCCACTAGGAGTCCATTCACCAGTCAGCTAGTACTGCAACACCTGATTAAATAAACCCTGACAGGCTGTGTGTGTATGTGTGTGTGTGTGTGTGTGTGTGTGTGTGTGTGTGTGTGTGAGTGTATGTGTTGGGGTGAGTGAATATGTCTGAGTGTGTGTGTATGACTCCTTGCTTCTCAGCAGGCAGCCCAAGGCATGATGTCATCAGAAACTGCAGTCAGTCCTAGGGTGTTAAAACAAACATCCCTACCTTCTCATTTGCTCATACACCCATTTCTCTCTCTCTCTTTGTGTTTGTGTGTGTGTGTGTGCAGACTGGTGTGTGTGACTGGACAATCAGACCAGGAGATGAGGGACGTGGTGACCATTGCTGTGGAGAACACAAGTGGAGCCTCTGCAGAATTCTTCACTTACCTGGTCAGTATGTCCCTCTGTCTTTGTGTGTGTGTGTGTGTGTGTGTGTGTGTGGTCATTGTTTTTCCAACATCTTTTTCCTCTTCAGATTTCAGCCTAATCTCCTGCTCTTCCTTCTCTCCGCCCACGTCTCTTTCTTTCCCTGCTTTGACCCATAGTAAGGAGATGTGTGTGTGTGTGTGTTTGTGTGTGTGTGTACTGTGTGTGCATGTGTGTTTGTGTGTGCGTGTTTGTGTGCGTCTGTGTGAGAAAAGAAGGAGAGAGTAAGGCTTTGTTACCAACTGACCCTCGACCTATCCAGTCCCGCTGTGTCTAGTCACTGGAAAACCCCTCACACACACATTCTTGCATGCAAGCAGGAAAACACACACAACCAGAGAGAATAACTTATAGTTCCTCTCCTCTTGCCCTCAATGGCCTGCTTTAGAACTAAGCTTTGGATGAGGAGCTCAAAAATCAGTTGACATCTGAATGCTTAACTTTACCAGTCATGTCATGAATCGTTAATTTGTGACTGAAATCTACCAAACACTTTTCATACTTTACCAGCATTGCGATGGCAGCTGGTGCTAATTTTGAATCCTGTGCATCTGTCTGTGTGTCTATGAGTGTGTGTGTGTGTCTGTGTGTGTATGTGTGTGTGTATGTGTGTGTGTGTGTGTGTGTGTGTGTGTGTGTGTGTGTGTGTGTGTGTGTGTGTGTGTGTGATGTTGTCACAACTCTGTTAGACACATATCCTGAGCCTTATCCTCTGAGGAGCACTCTTAAAGGAGCAGAACAGAGGAGAGGACACATGAGGGAGAAATAAGAGGATCGAAGGAGTGAGAAGACAAAGAAAGATGACAAATCACAATAGTGACACAAGAGGAGGATGAGTGACAAGTCAGAGACAAGAGGCAAAGATAGAGGGAAGAAATCTGTAAAACATGGGGAGAGAAAAATGGGGAGAGAAAAAGGGAGAGAGGAAAAAAAGATTGAGAAAGAGGGAGAGTGACAGACAGAAAGACAGGGAGAGAGAGAGAGAAAGAGAGAGAGAGCGGAAGGGAAGAGCAGAGGACAAGAGAGACAGCTCCCAGTAGAGGAGAGGATGTGAGCTTCCTCTGAACCTCCTTCCTCCAGCAAACACCCTCAATTCAGGAAACATCTGCTTTTACACCCCCCTTTATACACACACACACAGAACGCCATGCACAGACACCCACACACTAACCCCTCACACCCACGCACAGACACATACACATGAACCCCCCACCCCAGCTCACAAACCCCCTACCCCCCACCCCTTCACACACACACATGCACACACACACACTCACACAATTATGCACACACACTCGGGCACATCCAGAGGAAGTGATGGAATCCCCGGCTCAGTGAATCCTATGTTTCTTCTCTCACCCTGGGAGAGCTGTGGGGCTTACAGTGGAGAGTCTGTGGAGTGGCCGGCCCGCCCTGAGCTGAGCTGTCCGTCACAGCAGGCCTGGTTTATTTGGACTCCGACCACAGTGGTGGGAATCTCAGCCTGATTTATTTGGATGGATCGGCTCGGGTACCAACACAATCATCTGGTCCCTGAGAGCCGGCATCTACTCTTTACTTAAAAAGAGACCCCCCCCCCCCACACACACACACCATTTGTCTCTCTCCATTTCACTCCATCTCCTCTGGTGTGTGTGTGTGTGTGGGTGTGTGTCTGTCTGTATTCATTAGGGTTAGACAGATGGGCTATGATGCTTGATATCACAGAGGAACATCACATATGCTGTCCTCAGTCCGATAGACATGCACACACTTTGGCCACAGCTACACACACACACACAGACACATTCTTCTCTGTCTCTGTCACACGTACACACACACACACACACACACACACACACCATCTCTGTCTCTGTCACACACACTCACACACACACACACACACACACACACACACAGAATCATCAGCAGCTGATGATACTAAATGATATCTCCTCTCCTCTCCTCTGCTGTCCAGGAGCCCAGGGTGCTGTCCATGCAGCCCACCAAGGGCCCTCGCTCAGGGGGCACGCGTGTCACCATCACTGGAGAGCACCTGGATGCTGGATCTAACGTGCGAGTCAGAGTCAATGGCACTCAGGACTGCCACATTCTCAGGTGATTAAACAGAATTTAAACAGAAAGTCTGTGTGTGTGAATTTGCATGGTGTAAAATTTGTGGGTTAAATTAATCCAGGGGAGCCATTTCTGGGGAGGAAGTG